>JAOQMS010000006.1:10331847-10377669 GCA_027563885.1 Erythroxylum longipes | reverse complement strand
CTTATGACTGCCTTTCCTCTGTATTTTCTTGCCTCTCTTGTACCCCTCCTTGATTTCCTCCATAACAGAATACAACTGCCATTTAACAACACCATACAGATTGGTCTAACTCCTATTGCACAATCACTGAAATGCTTACTGTATATCTTCATCAATAGTGAGATTCTTACCTCAACAGAAAACTCTTGCTTCTTCTTTATTTGTTTCCTCTCGAATGCTCTCGGATTCTCTCTTAAAGCCTTACAAAAATGGCAGCTTAGTTCTCAACTCTTTTCTTTTCACTCTCATCCGAATGCCTCTCTTCTTCTGTTTTTCCTCTCCTTCAATTACGCTGCCATCCTGCTACGAAGACAAGTTCACCATACCTCTTCCAAAAGTCTAATATACCCTTGTCACTTAAGCCATATTCAGAAAATGCCCTTAATTCCTTCTCATGCATTTAATCCATAAGCTACTTATGCTTAAGTTAATGAAAAAAATTTTAGGGGGCCGACATTAGAAAACTCATAAATAAAACTTAGAAAGCCTAAACGATAACTCCTTCAAAACCCTTTTTTGTTTTTTAATAAATAACATCAAGCTATACTTCAAAAATGTAAAGCACACAGTCCTTGTGCCTCTCGAAGAACTGGGCTTATTCTTCGTCATATTATCTCGATCATCAACTGTCTGATTGATTTCTTCATCTGAAGTAACTGACTTATCTTCAGTCTGAACAGTTGCTTCAAAAGCAATAACTAACTGTGAATCTGGACACTTTTTTTTTTCTTCACTACATCTTTATGCTTGTCCTTGACCCTTTCTAACCCAAGAGTGTTTCGATAACATGGGTTACTGCTGGAAATTTAACAGAGAGTGTCTAGATTTTTGGTTTTGACCTCTTTGAAACATAATTTGTAACATCTTACAGCATTTTGGCCCTATGTGCCTAATAACTCCACACAAATGACACATGGGTATGAATCTTCGAATCTTTCTTGATGTTTCTTCTTCTCAGACAAATTTGGACGTTCATTTTTCTCCTCATTCACTTTAGAGTACTCTCCCATATAACCAATGCCTTGAAGATCCCCTTTTACTTTACCGATTTCTATTAACTTTTCTAATTTTTCTGTGCCACCATTCAACATTCTCAAACCATTTTCGGTACTTACTAATGTCATTCTAGCTTCACCAAGCTCATCCAATGCCAACTTCAATTTCTTTTCTAACCTTTGGATAATATTCTTCATGGAGAGATTTTGCTTCCTTCAATCTTTCATTCTTTCTACACGTATTCACCCATTTTTTATACATAACTTTGTAAGCCTCGTAAATATTCTTCTTTTTATTATCTAGGCCACTTTCATCACTGTCATAATTTGATATTGGGTCTTGAGCTGAGTTGTTTGCATTTTTATGGAAATTTTTCGTTTTCCCCCCTTTTATATCTTCAGTTACTTCCTTCTCAATTACTGTTAAGTAAGTAACTGGACTTTTGCTTTGTAAAGTAACTAACGCAGCATCATTAGCGATTTCTTCTTCACTACCATATTCACTCTCAGATTTATTCTCACTCCAAGTGTTAATAAATGATTTTCCTTTTCTTTTTTTTAAAGTATTAGCACATTCGGCTTGAACATGCCTAAAGCCTTGACACTCATGGCATTGAATTCTCTTCACATTTCTTTCTCCCTTTTGAGTTTTGGCTTGTTGTTTGAAGTTATTGTTCAATGAGCTCCCGTTGTTTTGCCTAAACTCGGGTCTATCCTTTTTTACTCTCTTCAGCCACTTACTGAACTCTTGTGTTAATAGCTTCATATCTTCATTTTTATCGGATTCATCTTTTGTATCATTCATACCTTTTCCAATCTCAACCTATAGTGCCAATCATTTACTTTTTTCTCTTATAGCCATGTTCGTGAAACTAGGATCTGCACCAACTTGCTATCAAGTTCTGAAACGGTGATCCGCTCTGATACCAATTGAAAAACCGTAGGGGGTAGTAGTTTCGCAAACTGTCCAATTTTATGTGGTCGTCTCTGATACAAATAAAAACAAAAACCAATCAAAAGCGAAATAATAAATGATACCAGAAATTTAGTAACACAGTTTAGCACTCCTTGCCTACGTCTATGGGGCCCTCACCTAGCTTAATACTTTTACCAAAGTACAATAGATTTACCCAAGGCTTTACTGAGCTGAAACCACTCAACCGTTGACACTATCTCACAACCTCGCTTCCTGTGAAAGATTTTCACACTCAATAACATGACCGACTTGTGTTAACCTCAATAAAGGATTTTTCTCTACCACTCTTAATGATAGACAATTAATAAAAATAACTCAAGTGATTTACCAACTAAGAAAAGAATAACAATACACTTGAAATAAAAGAAAAGAACAATTTTTTGAAAAGTTAAGCTCCGCTAGAATAAATCTGGAAGTTGTCACAACAACAATGGGTTGATTCACATAAACACCAACACAAAGCCACAACAAATATTTCAGTTGATATTCCCACCAAGAAAAACTTCCCGATCCAACATTTATATACAAATGTTATTCTTTTTGGAAGAAAACAATGTGGCCTCTGAAGTTTGTGCATCCGAAGGGCTGCAGGATATATTAATGAAGCCGTCGCATACAGAATAAGAATTACTACTGGTGGAGAAGGGCATGAACGTGGATCATGTTTGGTTCGACAATTCCTTCAATTAACTCCGCACTAAATTAATGCAACACCCATCTCCAAAACACACTCACGGCTTCTCTAAATATGGAACACACACACGACTTTTTATACAATCCACAATCTCATAGATTTTCTGCACTTGGCCATCCCTTTTTAAAAATTCCAGCAACGTTATCCTATTAATTGTAAGACTACCACGCAAGATGCACTTCTTCTTTGCAGAGACTTCAACATCCAAGTCACGTGTCTCTGTTGATAAACCAATAAAGTAAGTTAAGAATACAACTTCAATTTAAAATAGAGTTCTATATTATCTCAAAAATCCATCATACTTCTCCTCAAGATATACATCTATTCAAGATAGGATTCCATAATATGTAGAACATTATTTAAGCTAGTCTTTTTATTTTTGAATTCAAGTCAAACAAAGATACATGATTAGCTATCATCATCCAATTAATATCTTATAGATCCAATTAATAATAAATATGCCAAAACAAAATAAGAAGATATATATCATATATTTAACAATTATTAGTAGTCCCAATCTTTATAGAAAGAGAATTATTATTAGTAGTCCCAATCTTTATAAGATCGACACTTGACTCATTTAAACTATATTATAAGAACAATAGGTACCCTTACCTGTGAGACTTTTATAATATTGTTTTGTGTGTTTAATTTTATTCATTTATATAAATCACATAAATTATGTTAGGTTCAAAATGGAAATGAAACTCTAAGTACCTAAATCGACAATGTGCAACAGTATTGTCCTTATTTCTAACAAATTTGACATCGTGAGAGAGGTTTGGTGTGCCTATTAAGTTAGAATAGTTCTAAGTTAGGGCTTGATTTTAGTTTTGTGCTCGCCACTTCCAGTTGAGGGTTTGCCACCAAAATAAGAGATGACGAATGTAATTTCAACCGAGGACGAAGTTGTCAATGGTAGGAAAGAAGCACTGCTCGTAAATAAGGAGCTTTGCCCAAAGCTTTGTAAAGGAAATGATGGAGTCACTATGTTCAACGACAATGATGAAGGATTCATACTCTGTAGGTAGGCCACTTAAGGTGAAGAGGATAAGATCCCCTTATGAGATTTTATTACTGTTTACCGTAAGTTTGTTAGCTGTGTTAAAGATGGTAGAGAGAAAGTCAAAAATACGTGTAGGGCCTTTCTTTAATAGACGGAGCTTTCTCAAAAAATATGCATTTTAAATTTACATATTTATACATTAACAATTTATTGAAGCTTTTTTTAATTTTGCCCTGGGCTTATCAAACTTTAGGAATGCCCCTAGTTATGATGTTGATTGAACAATGATTTTGTCCTTGGAGTTTACCGTATTAATTGCTGAAAAGCTTGTAATGGTTTTAGCCGTGTAGGATGCAGTGTTGATAACTGAAATGTTTTGTGATATTTTGACAGGGTAGGCTAAAAAGAAAGTTTTCGCTAAACGGAGTGTAAACTCGGATACCATGCAGAAGAATAAAAGTGTGGGAATTATTGATTCAAAAATATGATCTTTATATAAATAGTGTTATTACACAATCAGAATGCATAAAATGCTATTTTTGCAATATATAATATAATAGATAGGAATAATATCTAATAAGTTGATACTCGCTAAACATAGCATAAGAAAATGTAATTAGGGTTACGTGAGAATCTTCATGTATTATGATAGGCGTTGTCTAGGCTCAATTCGACCCTCTGGATCATATTCTTCCTTCTATTTTTGGACTTGTCAATTTTGATTAATCCCATTCATAGGAAACGTCAAAAATCTTTCTTGGTGTAAAAGACATCTATAAAGTATGAAGTATGAATAGTGTCACGTGCGTGATACACGTGATATGAAAATGACTTTATCGCGTGATAAAGGGCTACAAGAACAGGCCAGAGGTGGCGCTGGTGAGTGAATAATATGTGACAATTATCATGTTTTCGCCGACTTTAATCACCAAAACTTTGAATATCAGGACCAAACCCATGTGCAGAGGCGTCCACGTATCCTATACTCATTGTGGCCCCACCCAACATTTCTCCGCTCCAGTATGCTCGTTCTCTAAGTCATCTCTATTTTTATTCATCTAAATAGAGATGACTGGAGGGGATAGTTTGTTGTAATGAAGACATTAATTGAATCTTCAGCGTTGTTTTGGACTTTTGGTCAGTTAAAATTGTAAAACAGCGACTATAATTTATTTGCATGATGTCACCATCCCAATGATCATCGGTTGGTGTAGTTGCTCCACCATTTTTAACCATTCATCACTCAATAACACACACCACTAACCTACCTTACACGTGTAGTTTTCCTTCCAAAATTACTAGCAAATACTTGATAAAGCGAGCTTGTCTTTCTACATGCCTTCTTATATTACAAACCCAACTTTAGTCTAATTCAACCTAGCTGCTTTTGCATCTACTGATCTACAAAATCCAAAAAATGATAAGCTCCTATTTTTCTCACCTACTTCACCAACAAATATTTTACCATTTAGCCTTCCAATGAAGCTAAGATAGGATTTGCATCATGTTAAGTTTTGTTTTCAGATATTCGAGTTTTCTTAAAAAGGACACGTTCCATGTAAGCTCCGTCAACTTTAAGTAACTATTTACAATTTACAACCCCAATTTCGGAGGATCAGATTATTATAGTGTTCTACATAGATTTCATATAAATATATTAACGAGATTTAGTAAAATAAAATAAGAATAGAATAATAGGAGTAATCGGAAACGAGAGTTTCAGAATTTCTTAACTCGAACTTATCATTAGCGAAACCATAGCTACATTATTAGTCATTCTGGTGTGGGGGCATTTGAGTAATTTGACAAGTTCATTAATAAACAATCGCAAGCTGACAAGAGCAGGTTTTCCAGGCTCAGGCTTTGGCGGGATGTCTCTATTATTGATTACAAATCCGTAAGCTGTAAGCTCATATTTCAACCTCAATCCAAATCAACGCCATCGTCCCACCTTACAAGCTAATTACTAATCAAACCCAGCTAAGCTAATTCATAATCACACGACCAAACACATACTCCTTCCCAGATTCACACACACTGTCCAAAACCCAAACACAGGGACCGCAAAAACTTCGTTTTAAAGATTCCCTGCTCTCGCTTCCACTTTAAGCACCTGTAGATCCGGCCCTGGTGGGTACTTCATCTTTAACTTAGACTCCGCCATTATTCTTTTCTCTGCTAAAAATATTCTGTGATTTTGATTTGCGCTTTTAAGTCCAAGATCCAAGTTTATAGCTTTTGGCTTGTACAGTTAGACATCGCAGCTCACTGAGCTGCATTCTCTGTTCTGTGCGTTTCTGTTGGCGTTTTTCTCTATTTTTCTGAAGTTTTCCTATCGGGGGTATTTGGACTCTTCTTCTGCTTTTCTCTGTAAGTTGTTTGGCATTTTCTTGTACACAAAACAACTGGGTTCTTATTACTTTTCTTGTTTGAACTTCCGTGTTATTTCACTTTTTTTAAAAGGGTGCATTTTTCTTGCCACATCAGCTGGGCATTATTTTCGTTTTGGATCCTTTGCTCTCTGCTCCTTTGGTGTCAGTCTCACTGAACACCTCAAGGCTTTACTCTCAAGTGGATGCATTTGCTTTCGTTTTCGCTTGTCTTTTGACCTTGCCAAGTTCCAAAGCTTTCTGCTTCTCGTAGATCGTTCTTGGTATTGCTTTCTATCCGGATTTTGAAAATCTTTTCTTGAGTTTGGTGGTTTTGGAAATTTCTGCCCAACTAGCCGTTACGAGCTTTAATTTCCTCTATAGATTTTGAGCTCGTTACTGCATTTCTCTTATTTTTGTTTTAGAGTTGTTAGATCTTGTGCTATTTATCCGCTATTTTTGCTACTAGTCAAACCGGACTCAACAGCTTGACTTGAGAGTGATTGATGTTAACTTGGTCAAGGAGCTAATTTATATGCATTTGCATCTTGGATTTTCCTAACATCTTATTTAAGTCTTTTGCAACTGCAGGATCTTGGTGCTATTGCCTAGAAAGATCTTATTCAATTTTCCTATTCATAAGAATCAGTTTATAGAGTACATTTGGTTCACGCACACATATGCACGTTTTTGTTTAATGGTCTTTTGTTGCATATAGCTCACTGAAAATTTTAGATGCCTTCTGGGGCCATATTGATGAGCTTGCTTTTTCTTCTGTTTGTTCATTTCTTATTGAACTCTCGAGGGCCGTTTTTCATGTCCAATCTTAGGAAATGTTCACTATCCTTAGACTTATTGCCTTCTCTGTACTCCTTGTGTATTTATTATACCTAAAATGCTTTGCAGCCAATCATAGATTGATTATGCAGTGATGTCAAGGATCACCAAGTGGAAGCTTGAGAAAACAAAAGTGAAGGTGGTCTTCAGGTTGCAATTTCATGCTACACATGTAAGTTTGTGTTTTAACTGCTTGGGGTTGTCACTTTCATAAATTATATACGTGTCTACGTATCTACTATATCAGATTCATCAATTAAGAATTCTTCTTTTTCCTGAGCTATAGGTCAATATTTTTGTCAGACATAGACTCTTTCATTCACAACTACAAAAATGATCTTAATGTCCCTAAACCACTTTAAAGAATGTATTCAGCAACTCACCCATAAAGAAAAGCCATAACCGTTAAAACCATTGATGTAGGAGATAAGTTTTACTGTGTAAATCCTTTTAACTGCAATGTACTCAACTTTGAATATGCCAACAGTATGATAAGCATGTTGCAAGGAAATAAACTGTCATACTGAGGCAGGAATTACATTCTGACAGTACAATAAACCATTATGAATCTTTGTTCCTTAAGGAGTTGCGTTTTTTTATTAGGTATGTTAGCAAGTTTCTTACAAATTAGACATGGAAATAATTTTCCAGATCAAAGATATGAGTTTTTCATTATGTAACTTGTATATTTATCGACTTTCTGTAGTAAATCTTCTATAGAACAACCTGGAATATTACTATAATCATAGTATACAATGGATACTTTGGTATTTTCGCATGGCAATTTAATCTTCAGAGAAATAAATAAAGCAAAAATTGGAAGTAGAAGTCGGAATATCCGCATTCTGAGTTAGGTTGGAATCTGTGCATAACATGTTCGGAAACAGCAGTAGATCTGAACTTTTTCTAGAGTGCTGGCTTAATTACCTATGCTTCTTGTTGGTATTTGGAGATATTCTACCTTTTCTTGAGCTAGTTTATGGGATCTTATGTGTCTATTTAATTACATAATTATTCCTGTTTAATGTAGATTCCACAATCAGGATGGGACAAACTTTTTATATCTTTCATCCCTGTGGATTCTGGAAAAGCAACTGCAAAGACAACCAAAGCCAATGTCAGAAATGGGACTTGCAAATGGGCTGATCCTATCTACGAGACTACAAGACTTCTCCAAGACATTAGAACTAAGAAATTCGATGAAAAGCTTTATAAACTTGTTGTAGCAATGGTAGATTCTCTTTGAACTATTCTTCCCTGGATTCTTTTTATTTATGCAACATACTGTTTGCTACATTGTGTGTTTCTCATAGAGATGTATTGTCTATGATCTCAATCTGTTTAACATTAGGGGTCATCTCGATCTAGTGTCCTTGGTGAGGCTACCATCAATCTTTCTGATTATGTTGATGCTCTAAAACCCCTTATTGCTGCTGTGCCTCTCCATGGATGTGATTCAGGAGCTATTTTACATGTGAGTATTTTTGAGTCTCATCCATTGTGTTTCTTTTTAAAAGATTGTGAATTGTTCCTTGTTGGTGTGTCATACTTTAATAGAATAGGATGCGTACTTGTGGCTCCTAGTAGCTATATCTCCTAATCATTATTGTTTTACTGAATTATCTCAAGTTTTAAAATTCAGATTCTCATTATTTATGCCCAAACATAATGTGTTGTTCACCCTCAGGTTACGGTACAACTTCTCACTTCTAAGACTGGCTTCAGGTACTGCATTGAAATATTTATGCTTCATGTTTCACCTCTTTCTGCATACCTATTTGTTACTTTAATGATGTTCAGGGAGTTTGAGCAACAGAGAGAACATAGAGAGAGGGGATTCCTTACTGACCAGAATAGTCCTGATGAATCTTCTGGTGGAAAAGAATTATCCTCAGAAGATATAATTGATCAAATGGATAAGGTTCGGTAATTTTTTACTTAAGTAATCTAGTTGCATGCGAATTACTCTTTTTTTTGTTTGATTCTGTATGGAAGTTTAGACTGTGTTTGCTGAGATAAGCTTAGTTCATTAAAAAATGAGGATCTATATCTATTAGCATGAAGTCACAATTCTTTCCATGTTGGATAACAAGCTCAACAATGATTTAGTGCTATTAATTACATAAGACAAAGGATATTTTGGCTTGCGGTCTTGTATTCATATAAATCGCAAATAGTAAAGAACCGTGTTGCTGTAACAGTTGAATTAAGCAGCACCAAATTTCTACCCCTGATGAAGGTGGTCTTACTCTGTTGGAAACATATCTTTCCACAGATATCACTTTTTTTTTAATAAAAATTTTAGCTTTTAAAATAGCAAAGTTCAAGTTATAGCAAGGTTGATCTTGACGAAGTCCAAGCAATGACGTACTGAAACAGTGAACAGAAGCAGGACAAGGAAAGATTGTCCAGTCTCATCTTATCCCACCAAAAAAAATTAAAATAAGTTATTATTTTCATCTGTCAGCATGGTTATCCTAGGAACTGCATTGTTATACAACGTGGATAATGAGGCTGAATAATTGCCCTTTAAAGATGTATCTTAAGCAACTGATACATAAAGATAAACTGCGTTATTGTTATTTTTTTTGTCTTTCTCTCCTTTCTTTGTCTAGTGAATTATGATTTTAACTTCCTAGCAATGAAAAATTGATATATTGTTGATGTAGGACAAATAGAAGATTTATTAACTAGTAGCTAAAAATCATAAAATTAGGAAATATGGCTGATATTACACTGTTGGAATATCAAGTTTCAGTTTTGAATTTTGGCTAGGAATGCTAAAACTTCAATTTTTATATAGCTGAAAATTTAAAGTTTGACTGCTGAAAATTTAAGCTTAAGATTTCAAAGTTTAATATGCTAAAAGTTAGGATTTTGGTTGCTGGAATTTTGTGGTGAACACAAAGAATGGAAGGTAGGAAATTAGGAATAACAGAATGGCTCTTATTTAGCCACCCGTCCATTGGTCCCAGGAAGTTTATTCTTCCTTTTACGTTGGAATACCAGTCTGTTCCTTTTAGACGGATTTGTTTTTTCATCATTTCTCCCCCCAAAAGAGCCACCTTGTCCTCAAGATGGAAATATGGGCTATAACAGAGGCTTGCTCCCAAGGGTCTATCTTCCCAACGAATCAATACTGCAATTACTTTATTTGAGCATGTTCTAACGTCGAGAACCTCTACTGGCTGAACAAGGAGTTCTAACTCTTCATTGAGGCCAAGGGGCAGAGTAGGCATAGTTTGGTTGTTGGATACAACTTTCCTCAGTTGGGAGATATGAAACGTGTGGTGGATCTGGGAAGTTGGAGGTAATCCTAGCTTGTAGGCCACGGTTCCCACTTTTTCTGTGATTTTGAATGGCCCATAAAACCGAGGGCTAAGCTTTTCATTTCTCTTAGCAGGCAGTGATTTCAATCTGTAAGTTTGAAGCTTGATATAAACAAATTCTCCCACAGAAAAGCTTATGTCCCTTCTGTGATGATCAACGTGGCTTTTCATCCTATTTTGGGCCTTCTCCAGATTTGAGCGAAGTTCCTCAAGTATAGGTCCCTTTCACCCAATCTTTTGTCAACTTCCTGTACTTTAGAGTTGAGAGGAGTGTAATGTAACAGGGAAGGGGGATCCCTTCCATACAAAGCCCTAAAAGGGGACATTTCAAAATTCTTGTTGTAACTGGTATTAAACTAGAATTTTGCCTATGGCAACCACTGTGGCCAAGTTTTTGGCTTGGAGTATGAGAAGCATCTTAAATAACCCTCCAAGCTTCTATTAACAACTTCTGTTTGACCATCGAATTGAGGATGGTATGCTGAATTGAGACAGAGTTTGGTGCCACAAAATTTAAAGAGTTCCTTCCAAAAGCAACTTACAAAAATGGGATCCCTGTCGGACACTATTGTTTTGGGAATTCCATGTAATCGAATAATTTCCTTGATAAAAATGGCAGCCACACCCTTTGCTATGTAAGGATGACAGAGTGATATAAAATGAGCATATTTTGTCAGCCAATCAACTTTTACTAGGATAAAGTCCATGCCCATAGCTTTAGGAAGCCTATTGATAAAATCCATTGAGATATCTTCCCATACTCTTTTCGGGATTGGAAGAGGTTGTAGCAGTCTAGCGTGGGCTAATGAATCATACTTCACTCTTTGGCATATTTCACAAGATCTAACAAATTCTTTAACTGTTGCTTTGATACCCTCCCAGTAGAAAACCATAGCAATCCTTTTGTAAGTTCTAAAGAATCCCGAGTGGCCCACAATAGGAGAAGAATGACTTACTAGCAGAATTTGTGGAATTATTGTAGATTTCTTTGATAGAACCACCCGATCCTTATAGTACAAGTGTCCTTGCAATGGCTTGAAGTTTGGATGATTGCCAATGTCAAGTAGCAGATCCTGAATAATAGCCTTCATCCAAGGGTCTAGCTGCAGCTCATCTTCAATTTGTTTCCATCCTCCAAATGTCAAGGTTGATAAAGGAAACAGCTGATGCTCTGATGTTTCCCCCCTTGACAAGGCATCGGTAACCTTATTTTCTTTACATGGTCGATATTGGATCTCAAAGTCCAGTCCCATAAGCTTCATGACCCCTTTATGTTGGTCCTCCGTGGCTAACCTTTGCTCCCATAAATGCTTCAAACTCCTTTGATCTGTCTAGACAAGGAATCTCCTTCCAAGCAGATAATGTCTCCATTTCTTAACTGCAAAAACTACAGCCATTAGTTCTTTCTCATAAATAGGTTTCAATTGAGCTTTGGGGGATAATACTTGACTGTAATAAGCTATGGGTCTCCCGGCTTGCATTAGGACAGCTCCTAATCCCTTCCTTGACATATCAGTCTCCACAATAAATTGCTGATTGAAATCAGGCATTGCAAGAACCAACAGTGAGCTAAGTTGCTGCTTCAGAGTGTTGAAGGCATCTTCAGCTTCGCTACTCTAGGAAAAACTTCTTTTTTAAGCAGTGTTGTGAGAGGGGCAGCTACCTTCCCATAATTTTGGACAAATCTCTGATAATATCCTGAAAACCCAAGGAATCCTCTCAATTCCTTCACCATTTTAGGTCGAGGCCAAGATATCATGTGCTGCACTCTGGAAGGGTCTACAGCAACTCCCCCGTGTGATATTAAGTGGCCAAGGTACTCAGTCTGCTTCTGAATGAAATTGCACTTCTTCAAGTTCACTACTAGATGATGTTCTGCTAGTAACTTAAATACCACCCTCAAGTGTTCATAGTGTGTTTCCCTATTGCAGCTATACACCAAGATATCGTCAAAAAACACTAGAACAAACTTTCTAAGAAAGGGTCGGAATACCTCATTCATGATTGCTTGAAAGGTGGCAAGAGGGTTCTTGAGTTTGAATGGCATAACCAGGAACTCGTAATGTCCTTCGTGTTTTCGGAAAGCTGTCTTGACAATATCTTCATTTTTGACTCGTATCTGATGATAACCAGACTTGAAATCTAGTTTGGTGAAGAGATTGGCTCCATGAAGTTCATCCAGCAACTCATCAATCATCGGTGTGGGAAACTTATCTGGACTGGTTAATTCATTTAATGCCTTGTAGTCAACATAGAACCGCCATTCACCATTCTTCTTCTTGACAAGCGGAATTGGGCTTGCGAAGGGGCTGTTACTGTGCCTTATGATTCCCGCAGCCATCATTTCCTTCACGATCTTCTCAATCTCAGTTTTCTGGTAGTGGGGATATCTATAAGGCTCGATATTGGGTGGTTGAGCTCCAGATTTTAAGGAAATAGCATGATTGTTGAACCTTTGCGGTGGTACTGTAAATACCTTCTGGGCTTCTTCAAGAAGCTGCTCCAGTTGGACATCGTTTTGTGTAGATAGGTCTGGTGTTTCCTCCATTGAATTAAGTTCCACCGACTAGGCAATGCCTGCCTCCCTTACAGTTTTGAGTAGTGTCTTTAAGGTCACTTGTGTTTGCTCTAGTGTAGGGTCCCCCACAAGACAAACAGTCTTCCTATCCTGTTGAAACTTCATTGTCAACGTTCCCCAATTTGCTTCCATGTTCCCAAGGGTGCAAAGCCAACCCATCCCTAAAATGACATCAACGCTCCCTAGTTGAAAGGGTAGGAAGTCTTGGGTAATTCGAATACCTTGCAATAAAAAAGACAGGTTTCTGCAAATTCCTTGGCCGCGTATATACTCCCCCATTTCCAATCAATACCCCAAAACACTTGGAGTTGTCTACCTCTAGCTTCAATTTGTCAGTCAAGCTGGAGGAGATGAAGTTATGAGAGGCCCCACTATCGATGAACACTACTACTTCATGACTCCGTAGCTCCCCTTTCATCTTCATCGTGTGGTATGAAGATACTCCCACCAGCGATTGTTGCGACAACTCAATCGTGTTTTGCTCAGCCATTATTTCAACTGTTTTTCGTTTCTTCTTCACGGGGGATATGTTCTCCGGAGTTTTCATTTTCCTCTTCTTCGACAGTAATAAGCAACTAAAGGTTAGGTAACTTACACCAATGCCCTTGCTGCCATCTTTCTCTGCATTTGAAACTCAGCCCCAAGCTATGACGTCGCTGGATTTCGGCATCGGAGACCCGCCTAACCTCCCTGTTCTCCCTCATGTTATTCACTAATTTTTCACGATGGAAGTTTCCATCGCTTCGTTCTCTGTAATTATTTAGTGCATGAGTGGCCACCTGTCCAGTGTTGGACTGTTGTCGTGGCACACTATCGAATACACTCACCGTCTTTGTATTGGACCACTTTTTTGGTTGAGTCACTTGGTAAGTTGCTACTCTCTCCATGGCATTATTTTTGTCGTCCACTTCTTGAGCCACCTCCATCATTTCTAACAGATTTTTGGGTTTGAAGTGCATGACTTCCGCTCGTATCTCAGGAGTCAAACCCCACTTAAAAATACTGCGGAGGTATTTCTCCGGTACCTCTTGAAGATTGGCAAAGTACATCTCGAACATCTCCCTAAATTCTTCCACTGAGCTGTCCTGCTTCAGTTCCAACAACAAATCAAACATGTCACCTGCTTTTGTTGTATGGAAACGAAGAATCAAGAAATCTTGAAATTCCTTTCCAGTTGGGAAGCCCGATATGATTTTTAATCCACTGATACTAGTGAACTGCCCTTCTTTCCATGCAAACTCCGGCCGATTTTACTTTGTTCTTGTCGGCAATGGAGTACTCCTGGAAATATTGTTCTGCCCTGAAAATCCACGCTCGATGCCGTCGAAGACTGGCATTTGTATCTTCCACACGGTGGTCTCGACCTTGTCCCCTGGTTCTGAATGTGTCTTTGTCCCCGACGTCTGACCACATTGCAAATTGGTCATGGCAGATGATTGGTCATCTTCTTTAGTTTTTAACAAGATACGTTCCATCCTCGACATTGTCCTTTGCATGTCTTGGATATCCTTTTGAGTATTGGTAAACCTTTCCTCCAGATTGGAAACAACTTGTTTTAATCCTTCCGTGTTTTTCTCAATTCCATCTATCTTCTCCATTCTTTTAAGTACCATACCCAATTGTTACGTGCGTTGATACCACTGATGACTATCCTTGAACAACCTAGAATGGTTTAGGAGAACCAAGCAAACCCACAAGCAATTAGCTATAGAAAACGATGATAATCATTACATTTCCCACCCCCTCTACATATAGCAGAAATTGTAACAAACTAGGAATATTCCCAAATAACAGAATGGATCTTATTTAGCCACCTGTCCATTGGTCCCAGGAAGTTTATTCTTCCTTTTACGTTGGAATACCAGTACGTACCTTCTGGACGGATTTGGTTTTTCATGAGAACTACTGTATGCAAATTCTGTTATAGGGAGAATTAGGTTCCAATTTTTTGCATAGTCTCCTATTAAAAATTTTAACAAGTCCCCCAAGCTTCTATTCACCATCTCTATTTGTCCATCAGTTTGGGGATGGAAAAAAAACTTGAAAATTAAAGTTTAGTGTTCAATATTTTTCATAGAGTTCTCTAAAAATAACTCATAAACTTCACGTCATGATCAAATATGATGGTTAAAGGTAATTCACGAAAAGGTACAACCTCTTTGAAGAATAATTTAATAGTGTGGATGACATCGTAAGTCATAACCAATATATTTGTAAATGGTTTCGTAACGAAATCACATGGCTTAGAACATACATATTGTTGCTTCTTGTAGTCAAAAGCACTAACTTGCCATCATTGCTGAATTTTGACTTTGCAAATGTAATCGCATCTTTTTTCTTCCTATGTTGTACTAATTGTGCATCTTCATTGAAGTCCACTTCTCTTTCATCAGCCACAGCAACACAATCTTCATCAACAACACCTATGATATCATCAAGTCTTGAACCAACAAGCTCCAAAACCCCTAGTAGTTGTTGGTTAAATCTTTTCAGCTCCATGTTCTGTTATCTTAGCTTGTTGTCCTATTCTTTCAACCTATTGCACTGTTGTTTCAGCTCCTGGTTTATGTGTTTGAACTTGTTGTTTAATTGTTTCAACTTTAGGTTTGCCAAAAAATCCACTTCGTTTTGTTTTTCTTCATCTTTAATGCTTTGTTCATTTCCTACTGTCAAACTCTCCATGTCATGATCATCTTCCGTTGTCAATCTCTCCATATCATTAAGTATTTGAGCACCTTCTACATGTAGGCTCTAAGATTTGAATTGATCTACTAAATTTAAGGAATCAAAATAAGTATATGAATTTTCAGTAAATATTTTCCCACACATTGCATGCTGTTGATCAACATCAGTTCCTTCTTTTTGCTTATTACCACGTTCTTTTATTCAACATCAAGTATAGGTTGTTCGTTAGGATAGTTTTTTCTTGTGGGAGTTTTGACTTTTAGGGAATGTATGTCAAGGGTGTCTATCCTCTCCATAATTTGTTGAACATGTTTTCTTATGGGAGTTGTTACATGTAAGTTGGGTTTTGGAGCACCTTGTAAACGAGGATCATTGATGCCCAATTTTTTTGAAATATTCAGAAGTACTTCATCTTGTTCTAGGTCGCTAAATATTCTTTTATATGCCCTTTCATTTTGTGTCGCCATTGTAAACCAAAGCTTTAATACCAAATTGATGTAGGACAAATAGAAGACTTATTAACTAGTAGCTAAAAATCACGAAATTAGGAAATATAGCTGATATTAGGCCATTGGAATATCAAGTTTCAGGTTTGAAGTTTGGCTAGGTATGTTGAAATTTTACATTTTGTATAGTTGGAATTTTAAGGTTTGATTGTTGGAAATTTAGGCTTAGGATTTAAGGGTTTAATATATTGGAAGTTAGGATTTTGGTTGCTGGAATTTTGTGGTGAACACAAAGAATGAAAGGTAGGAAATTAGGAATCACTTCTAGAGTTTAAGAATCACTCCTAGAAGAAAGCATCACACCTTTTAGTTAAAAGCTCAATTTTGTAGAAAATTTTAGGTTGTTTATTATTGATGAAGATTTGAATACACATATGTATGTAGTTCCCAGAACCCTTAATCTAGTAAGAAAGAGTTCCTAATTTAAATCCTATTATAATAGAAATTGTATAAGTCATACACAACGAGGATAATATATCTAAAATAGAATAACATATACTACTATTTCGTATCTAATAAGGAATTCTAATACAATCTAAATTTCAGTCTACTTTGTACCAACTCAATTCTTAATCTTCATTCTACCAAATTAAAGTTTGTGGTGGACTAATCTTTCCTCTTCTGTTTCTTTTATAGACTTCAAGTTTTTTTGCATCAATTGTACTTGTAACATGAGATTTGCATGATTTCAAATACATCTTGGTGGCTCTTTGGGATTATGAATCAATCATCCTATGTCATGTACTAGTTTTCCAAATCCATAAGCATGCAAGCTATCATGTACTAGTGTTCCAAATCCATAAGCATGCAAGCTATCTCAATCAGTTGTTTCCTTCTTGCAGTGTTCCAAATCCATAAGCATGCAAGCTATCTCAATCAGTTGTTTCCTTCTTGCTCTTTGTTGGCTTTCTCTTTCCTTTTTGATTAATTAGGCTAAAAACTTGGGATTGTGACTCAATCATCCTATGCCATCTACTAGTGTTCCAAATCCATAAGCGTGCAGGCTATCTCAATCAGTTGCTTCCTTATTGCTCTTTGCTGACTTTTTTTATCTTTTTGAATTAATTAGGCTGAAAACTTACTCCTTGAAAGGATATAAATATTTATAAAATACTGATATGTGTTTTTTGTTGGATTTAGTTACGGGATGACTCATAGAGAAGTCCTCTTTCCCTTTCTAGATCCTATGGTGGTTGTTCAGAAAGCTTGTCTTTGACAAGCTTTTTATCAACTATTTTTACGAAAAAATCTAACTGCCTTCTTATTCATTGTAATGCCTTTTAGTACATGGAGTTTTTAGGAAGTAAAATAGAATAGGAATTAGATTTCCTAAATAAGATGACTACTGCCTAAATAAGATAACTACTGCAATTACTTCCTATTCATTATGATTTTTTTGTATATTTCTTTCCTAAGAATGCATAGCAACCTCGGATATCTTGGTCCTCCTCCATCCTCTCCTTGGGATTCTACCAATTTTACCTGGGGCAGCTTCTTACATTTATGTCCTTGATAGAATGCTTTATCACGTTGAAGCAAAGCTCCTTTGCCCTTTGTTCCTCCAACTCTGTCTTGGTCAACTTCTTAAAAAAAGGTGTATTTATGCTCCCAATACTGAATGTTGTCGTAGAATTTTTCTTCTCTACAATTCTTCCTCCAAGATTGTTCCTGAACTGCTTTAAGCCACTGTTGCCTTAGGATTCCTCCCTAGAGCATCGTGGTTGCTTCTCAATTTCTTATCATAAGTGTGGGCTAATGGCAACTCCTAAATTGTTTGGTTGTTGCAATTTTGTTGCAGTCGTTCCATAGCACCAGCATGAACAGGTTGATTTATTGCTTTGTCGTGAGCTCTATGATCTGCACCAACAAGGATTGGAACTCCTAATAATCCTCCGCCGTTCCTATCTACTTTACATTGGCTAATTCACTTGGGGGTTGAGGCTCATAGGAGGACCGAACCTTAAGTGACATTGCTTCATAAATGTCTCTCAATCCATGCCCGCTTCCTCTTGCTTAACCTTGTAACCTCACAACTGTCTCCCATTAAGATGGAATACTACCAACCCCACCTTCTCTCCTTCAAATGTTCGATGATTTTCAAAGAGTTGTTCACACTTATGGATCCAAATTAACAGATTGTAAATACCATCATATGAAAGAAATTCTAATTTAGAATATTTAGGAATAGTAATCCCTCCTGCTTGCCCAACGCTTCTTTGCCCAACACTTCTTTCCTCTCTTTGGTCTCTACAGGTATGGCTATTGCTCCCCACTTCATTGTTCTTACCACGTCACTTTAGGTTTGGGTACCAAATTGCTATGTGCTTTTGTGTAAGATGTAGTCATAGGACATTGCACAAGGAAATCCTTTTTTTTCCTTGCTAGAGTTCTTCTCCTCTCGTCCTTGACAAGTTTTCTATCAATTATTTTTACGAATTTTTTTTTACTGCCTTCTTATTCATTGTAAAGCCCTTTAAATGGGCTTAGTACATAGAGATTTTAGGAAGTAAAACAGATTAGGGATCTGCTGACTTATTCTCTTACTAACAATGGACTTACAAAAATAATAGGCTTTCTAATTGAAATGATTACTGCATAAATAAGATAATACTGCAATTACTTCATAATCAAGATGATCTTCTTGTATATTTCTTTCCTAAGAATGCATCTTGTGTATCAAATAGTTTGACCATTTATCTTCTTTAAATCTTA
Source organism: Erythroxylum longipes (assembly GCA_027563885.1). NCBI lineage: Eukaryota > Viridiplantae > Streptophyta > Magnoliopsida > Malpighiales > Erythroxylaceae > Erythroxylum > Erythroxylum longipes. Next base: position 10,358,943 of record JAOQMS010000006.1, on the reverse strand, counting down.
AGACATTGAAGCCCTTTTCCATTTCTTTGTAATCAATTTTTTGTAACTTTTCCCCATTTCCTAACACTATAGGTAAATGCCAGAGTTAGGTTCAAAGAAAAATCTAAAGATCTCGTCTCAATTGAGGAAGAAGTGGGGCCAATTGAAGACTACGATTCAGCTGCTGGATTTGATGGCTCTTCTAACACCTCAGGAAGTTTATATGCAGAGAAAAACGATACATCCAGCACACATGAACTTGAAAACCTTAAAAGTACCATTTCTGGTGATTTATCAGGACTTTGCCTGACTCAGATTCCTCAGCTGGAGAAAGGGAATCCTTCTGATCATAACTATATTGTTCAAGGTACCACTGAATTGATTCATGGTTGGAATTCAGATAGTTCTGCGGACCTGGCTACTATTGTCGAAGAGAACAATCATCTGAGAGGAAGCTTGGAAGGGGCTGAATCATCTATCCTAGAGCTGAAGCTGGAGGTGAGCTCCTTACAAAGTCATGCTGATCAAATAGGTTATGAAGCACAAAGACTTTCCAGGCGACTTGTTGATGAGATTGCTTCTGGACAAGAGGTAGCTAAAGAGGTTACTGTTTTGAAATCAGAGTGTTTAAAGTTGAAAGATGATCTCGAGCAAGTCAAGGTTGCTAAGTCATACCCACCTTTTACTACCAGAGAAGAAGCAATGTCAAAACCTCAAGATGTACAGCTCGAATGGCTAAATGGGCTTCTGATCATGGAAGGTAAAATAAGAGAACTTCAAAATAAGGCATGCTTTGGATACCATGAAAGTGACTACCGATCCGTCCAGTTGGGCTTGGAGGAATTGCTCAGCACTATGCAGAATCTCAAGCAGAGGACTGGACTGGAAATTTCCAATCTCAACTTGGTAGTATCTGAAGGTGCAAGCATGAAGGAGATTGGAGAAGTCGATTCAAAAAATAATGGACAGTTTCTTGGAGGAACTGATCGTAACAGGGACTTGTTTCAACCAGAAGAAGACATGCTTCATTGTCTTAGCTTGCCTGACCTTGTATCTCATGAAGTTGATGCCGTATCTTCTACAGATGCTTTGAGAGGAAAAGTTTTTGAACTTATGAGAGAATTGGATGAGTCAAAAACTGAACAGGAAAGCCTTGCAAAAAAAATGGTCCAGATGGAGTGTTACTATGAAGCCCTTGTTCAGGAATTGGAGGAAAATCAAAGACGGATGTTGGCAGAGTTGCAGAATCTAAGAAATGAGCAATCCAGTTACTTGTATACCATCTCAACAACCAAGGCTGAGATGGAAACAATGCACCAAAACCTGAATGCTGAAATATTAAGATTGTCAAGAGAGAAATTAGACTTGGGTTCTCTGAATGAGAAGCTTGAAAGGAGGGCTAGCACTGCAGAATCAGCACTTAAAAGAGCCCGCTTAAATTATTCTATTGCTGTGGAGCAGCTACAGAAGGACCTTCAGCTACTTTCGATTCAGGTTTTGTCTATGTCTGAGACCAACGAAAGCCTCATCAGGAAAGCTTTTGTAAATTCTTCACAACCAAGCTTCGAAGGGCACCAAGAAATCTCTGAGAGCCAGGTATTGAAATCTGGGGAACATACAGTAAAATTATCACCAACTCCCAATCATTATGCTGGGGTAAAGAAGCCACAGCTAGGTGGAGACATCTTTTTCGAAGACTTGAAGAGATCACTTCATTTGCAGGAAGGGATTTACCAAAAATTTGAAGAGGAAGTTTGTGAAATGCATTCAGTGAATATGTATCTGGATGTGCTTTCAAATGCATTGCAGGAAACTTTGCTTGAAGCCGGTGATGATGTTAGACTCACAAAAGAGAGAACATTGCAGCTTATGCAGGAACTGGAGCTTTCAACTGAGTCGAACGAGTTATTGAAACAAAAACTGAAGAAGTCAATGGATGAAGTTCATTCCCTAAATGAGTTCAAGAATATTTGCATCAAGAAATGTGATGAAGTGGCTCTGCAGAACCAGATCTTAGAGTCAAATATACACCATATTACCAATGAAAATCATCTTCTTATGCAGAAGGTTGCTGACTGGGAGTCTCTGGCAATGCAATACTCGAGTTATGAGAGGAAATATGAGACTTGTGCTGAGGAGAAAACTGAATTGTCATATTTATTAGAAAAGAAGATTGTAGAACATGGTAATCTTCAGAATGAAAACATTGCTTTGAAGGAAGAGTTGATAACTGGTAAAAGTGAGTTACATGAGCTAGCTTCTGCAAAAGAAAATCTACAGAATTGTTACAACTTTCTGCAAAATAAATTACAGACCCTAATGGCGGCTTATGACAGAATTATCAATGAACTGCCTTGCTTGAGTGCATCTTGCAGTCAGGAAGCTCCATCCAGTGACTTGGCGAGTATTCTGTTACAATTGGAAGAGCTTCAGCATAATTCATGTAAAAGGATTCTCCAGCTTGTAGAAGAGAAGAAAAATCTGGAACATGAAAGGGATATTTCCAGTGCTGCAGCCGAGTTGGAGATTGTGCAGATGAAAAAAAAGTTTGATCATGATATCAGGAGTGCAGTAGATAAATTAGATGTGTCAAATGCCTTGGTCCAGAAGCTTCAGTTAGACATTGAGGCCGTTGTCAGTAGAGTTAAAGCTAGCACTGAAGTTGAGAAAAAACACTCAGAGAAGCATGAAGAACTCTTTTCCTATCTTGATCGTCTTGAAATTGAGCTACAAAAACTTGCTTTGAAGAATGAGGAGCTTGCTCAGGAAATGTTGGCTTTAGAGACTATAACTGCAGAACTTGGAAGCAGTAAGATGAATGCAGCAGAAATGGCAGAGAAAAACCAAGATCTGATGATGTCTTTAAAGGATAAGAATGTAGAATATGCCAAGCTTGAATTGGAGTTGGAAACTTTGAAAGATTGTTCACAATCTTTGCATGATGAAAACCAAAATTTTAAGAATAAAATTGAAGAATCTTCCCAGCTTGCTTTAGATTTAACCAAATTGAAAGATAGTTTGCTATCTATGCAAGATGAAAACAAAGCTTTAGCGTTGTCTTTACAGTTTAAGACTGAAGAATCTGGAAAGCTTGCATCAGAACTGAACAGATTGAAAGAAAGTATGCAAGTTCTACAAGATGAAAACCGAGTATTGATACTATCTGCAAAGGATAAAAGCATGGATTATGCCAAACTGTCCTTAGAGATGAACGATTTGAAGGAAAGTTTATTATCTCTGCAAGATGAAAACCAAATTTTGATGGCTACTTCACGGGATAAAGCAGAAGAATCTGCCAAACTTGCATTAGAGTTGAAAATGTTGATGGAAAACTTAGAATCTCTACATGATGAAAAACAAGCTTTGACAGCTTCTTCACAGGATAAAATCAAGGAAATCACTAAGCTTACATCAGAGCTGAATAGAACGAAAGATGTTCAGAGATTTTTGCGTGTTGAAAACCAGGCGTTGATGGCATCCTCACAGGAAAAATCTGCGGAATCTACCAAGCTGGTGTCAGAACTAGACAGTTTGAGAGAATCTCTGCAATTTTTACGTGATGAAAACCAAGCTCTTAAGGCATCTTCACAAGATAAGACTGTGGAATGTGGACAGCTAGAGTTAGAGTTAAAAATTGTGAAAGAACAATTAGAGACTTTGCATGAAGAGGTCGAAGATGGGAGAGACCTGATAGTTAGGCTAAAGAGTACGGTTGCAGATTTGACATCACAATTAGATGAGAAGCAGTGTCAGCTACTCCACTTTGTTCAGCATGAATCTGAACTAGTTCAGCACAAGGAACTGGTATTGGACCTACAATCAGAGAATGCAAGGATTGGCCAGCTTTTGACACAGCATGAGGAACGCATTAAAAATCTTCGTGAAGAATCTTGTTCTTTCTCTGATCTTGAAAGTTGGCTATTAGAAGTGCATCAACTCTTCATATTTTCGGATGTGCAACTCATTTTCTCAAAATGTCAGTATGAAACCAGGATCGAAGAACTTGTTCAGGAAATTCACTCCTTAGGTATTCAACTAGCTGAACTTCAGAAGAAGCATGTTGATGCAGAAATTTCTCTCAGTAGCTGTCTTTCCAGTGAAACCAAACATGCAGAGGATAATCTGAGTTTGTTGACTAGCCTCAACTTTTTAAAATCGGAATTAGATGCAGCTAACAGTGAAAAGAGATTACTTATTAAGACAAACAGAGTTACAAGAGCTGAGATAGAGGAATTCAAGAACAAGACTGCCAATGTAGGGCTTAATCGTTTTGGGGATCGAAGTGTGCATTTTGATGAAGTTGAAAGAATGAAAGCTATGCTTGTGAGTTATGAGGAAGAAATTGATAATTTGTTGATTTTGAGGGAAGAATCAGAAATTAAAGTTATTGTACTGAAAGGAAAATTGAATGAGCAGCAAAATTATGTTATTTCTGTAGGAGAATGTAGCGATGAGATTGTTGGATTACGCAAACAGTGCAATGAGCTTACAAAACGACTTTCTGAACAGATTATGAAGACAGAAGAGTTTAAGAATTTGTCTGTTCATCTGAAGGAGCTCAAAGATAAGGCTGACGAGGAGCATAACCATCAAAAAAGGGAAACTGAAAAGCCTCCAGTTGCTATGCAAGAGTCATTGAGAATTGCATTTATCAAAGAGCAGTATGAAGGCAGATTGCAAGAACTGAAACAACAGCTTTCCATTTCCAAAAAGCATAGTGAAGAAATGCTTTGGAAATTACAAGATGCCGTTGATGAGGTAGAGAATAGGAAGAAATGTGAAGCATCTTATTTGAAGAAAAACGAAGAACTGGGAATGAGGATCCTGGAACTGGAATCTGAGTTGCAATCGGTACTTTCTGAGAAGCGTGAAAAAGTGAATGCTTATGACTTGATGAAGGCTGACATGGAATGCTCATTAATAAGCCTCGAGTGCTGTAAGGAAGAAAAGAAAAATCTTGAAACTTTGTTGCATGAATGTGAGGAGGAGAAATCAAAACTTGCAGTTGAGCTCACATTGATAAAAAAATTGATAGAGAATTCAAAATCTACAATAAATACTGTGGAGGACAAAAATTGTCTGTCCTGTAAAGTAGATTGCGTCCCTTCTGGTGAGGATGTTCTGAGTAATGCCCATGTGAAAAACTCTGTACTCTCTTGCGACAGTCAAACTGGTGAGCCAACTCTTAAGTTTTTGGAACAAAATATTACAAGAAATTTTGGAGAGCCAGCAATCTCAACTTCTCCTCGTGAAGTTGACCAGTCCATAACACCTAGCAATGTCCAACTGGAGCAGGTAAGAATAGCAACTTGTTAAATATATTAATCCAACCTGCTTCTGATTTTATTCATTGTCACTCATAGCATTTATTACAGATCTTATTTTGGTTTATCATGATCTTCATTACTAAATCTCATTGACTAATCCTTGAGATCTTGCAGTGGTAAAGGTTTAGTGATGATTCATGAATTGGGTTTCAACAATGGCATTTATTTGTCTGGCTACTTATCCACTTTTAAGATGTTTTATAACTTGGCATCAAAATCAAGTTTTGGTTCACGTCCTCTAAGGCATGAAACTTTAACATTGTCTGTTCTTTCGTGTTAATCTCAAAATGGAAAGATGAAAAGTTTTGTGATGGACCAGAATTGTCTACAGTACAACATAAAATGCTGAAACACAAGATAACAAATACTGCTAACTGTGACACCTCTTGTTATGCCAGTTAGAAGCTATTGTTTTCCTAATTGCCCATCGTTATCATATTGTAAGTGTTATTATCCACGACTCTGCCAATAATTGAGCTAAATTTTTGCTATATTGAGCACTAAAGATTAGTCAATATAGTTGTGTCTAATTCAGTCTCAAAGAAAATTTTTCTGTAATGGAACATGCTTTTTTTCTGTAATGTCTTCCAAATTTCATGTTTTATTCTGAGCGTACAATGATTGTATTTCCACAATATAACAGGATTCTCTTTTATCTGGTAGCAACAACGGACCTCAAATTTCAGTTATTAGTAAGGAGAGTTTACTTCACGGTGACATGAAGCATCTTACTCTGATCAATGATCATTTCAGAGTGAAAAGTTTAAAATCTAGCATGGACCTTTTAAGCAATGAGGTATGCTTATATTTACTCTCATGGAGTTATGGTAACTGGTACATGTTAGTACCACTTGAAAGCAGCATGTTGTTTGGCATGAGTTGGGAGATGTGGCTAGCATCATAGCCATTAGTTTTACTTGTAAAATATGTGGCTACTGTCTAATCTCTTTTTTCTTCTACGTGTAGTTGGAGATAATGAAAAATGAAAATTCGCTTCTTTCAGAAAATGATAATGATTTTGGTCAAAAGTTTCCTGCTTTGCAAGGAGAGCTAATGCAGTTAGAAAAGGTAAACCAATATCTAAGCCTATTTTCTTATAATAAAGTGTTGGACTGTAACCCAGACTATTAACATTCTGCTCTACTTCCAGGCCAATGAAGAGTTAGGAATTATGTTCCCCTTGTATAATGAATTTCCAGGGAGTGGCAGTGCATTGGAAAGGGTCCTCGCATTAGAAATTGAACTCGCTGAAGCTTTGCAGGCAAAAAAGAGATCAAGCTTCCATTTTCAGAGGTATTTATTTAACAATTAGCCCTGAAAATTTCTCACAGATTCTGTTTGTTGTGTTGTCCTTGAAAGCCCAAGTGACATACTTGTCCACGTACTGATCAGTCTAAAAATTTAGGTGCTTTCTTCTTCACATTTCCTTGGGCATACAAATGTTATGTATGGATACGATGTTTGAACTAAAAGAAACTATTCTATAATTCGAGAATAGGTATAAGTGTCATGCTTTGGTCTCTGTTCTACTTGCAAAATGTTGTGTGCAGGATGCACAGTATGCTTGCGGATTTTGCTTCATCATTTCATGGATAAGATTGGATTCTCTCTCTCCCTCTCTCTCTTTGTTTGTCGTGGTTATTTGGCCATTTAAGACTTTCCTTTCTCACTTCATCCACGAAAGGAATTCTCCTAGACCTGGTACTTGCTTCATCTATTTCTCGAGGTTCCAATGTCAGTGTCTCATGATCTTGGCCTTTTCAAGGTGAACTTGCTTCAGTAAGACTGATAAGTTTTTGGAGGTGCAAACTTTTGTTGGCAGTTTATAGGACATTATTTGCACTTGTGCCTGACTTCTGCAAGATTGATGCCATTGAAATTTTTTTAGATCTTTATCTCAATTGTTTGAAATTTATCAGCTTCCTTCTATGAAGCAATGAATGCTTTGACGTTGTGGAACTAGAGTTTCAATGCTAATTGATATGAATTTTTTTTTATGCTACAGTTCTTTCTTGAAACAACATAGTGACGAGGAAACAGTTTTTAAGAGCTTTAGAGACATCAACGAGCTGATTAAAGACATGTTGGAAACCAAGGAAAGGTATACGGCGATGGAATCTGAACTAAAAGAAATGCATGACCGCTACTCACAGCTGAGCCTTCAATTTGCGGAGGTGGAAGGTGAAAGACAGAAACTTATGATGACTCTCAAGAATGTTCGAGCATCTAGAAAGACGCAACATCTAAATCACTCCTCTTCAGCTTCTCCTGGAGACTATTCATTGTAGTCATCATGGCAACTCTAGAATGTCTACTCTCTCAGGACAAAGTAATAGTTGTTATATAAATTATATCGGTAGTCTGGATACTCAATTAGCAACTCCAGTACTGCAGCTGCGTGTTGCAAACATATATTGGTGGGGGGCCAAAAGCTTCAAGTCAGTTCTTTATGTAAATAAATTCCATCACCATTTGTTTGCATTACAGCATACCTTTCTGTAATCCATATACTGTATAGTAAATCAAATTCTTTAAATGACGAAATCAATTTTGTCCAGTATGATGCACTTCCCTAAACCCTAATCTATAATTGCCTGTTTTCTTGCATTTCTTTATATATATATATTCATCCAAGTTTTATGGCAGCAAGTATGTAGACTACCTGCAAGTAGCTTCAAACGACATAAGCAGCCAACCGACCAAGTTCATCTAATAAAGTTTTCTAAGCCACAGTCAACAACGATACTGATAATAATAATGGCAGCTATTATACACACAACGAATTTGTTTGTCTTACAAGAGACTCAAATCTACTTAGTTATTGTTGCTAAAAATATTTGCAGTTGAAGTTGGGAATGTTGGTAATTGATCCACTGAGAAGATACTGCACGAAAACTGGTATTGTATTCCATGATTTGGCAAATATCATCAATTTTATATTAACAAGCGCATATCTGTATAATCTTCAACTTTAGAAAACAATTCAATTCAAACCAATACTCCGGTTTAGTGTTTGCGGATTCAATTTCTATTTAAAGTTTCGTAGCAAAAAGAGTAACAAATGGAAACGATCTTTGTCACATACGACAGACTATATGCGAATTTCAAGAGTTATGCCAAACTGCGGGCTCTGCTCTGCTTTTCTGGAAAGAAAGCATTAAGAATTTCATATTACAACATATCAAGTATGGTCATTTCTTGCGACCACCAATAATTTCTCTCTCACTTTCTTCTTTGCCTAACCTCTCTTTCGTTGGAGGAGAGGTTTCTTCATGAAAACTGATCCCAGACTTTCGTATATTCATAAGCAAGGAATGAAGTAGAATAAAAACTTGTGGAAGAAATCTGGAGATGGAAACAAAATATACAACTTTGTGACAGATCTTCAAGCTTTTGGCTTCTGCATCCATTAAAGTTCCATGAACACGTATGTTCTGAAAACAGACACCCAAGCAAACTTATGAAACCGCAGCAACTCCCTCTATATTGGCCTACAAGATTGAGCATGAGCACCCCTTCTTCTTGGCAGAATCATTTAACATTTTGTCTAAAAAAGAATGCATCAACTGTTAGTTTTACATGTGGATCCCATGATTCACCATTGTATTGGAACATACCCACTGCACACCCTTGGAATACGTTTTTAAAATTGAAAATCCCAATTTTCCACTCAAAATATCTAAGCCCTACACACTTCTTATCAAAAAAAATAAAATTGAAAATAAATCAGCATCATGACCTAAAAAATTGTTTCAATCACTATAACAAACAGGTGATAAGGAAAACATACGAGGAACAGTTCAACATGGCATAATTTCTCCCTTTGCAAAAAGAAGAGAGTTCTTTCAACTTCCTTTCAATTAGTTTAATTCTGAGTAGAAGAAGTAAACAATACATTTCAAAGCTGGCATGAAATATAAGTGATTCAAGTTGGGCACAGATACAAATACATATCCAAGCATGTTTCCTTAGAGTTGTGTGGATTACCATTCTTTTTGTCTGGCATTGGAGGACGCAAAACAACATGCATGGTGATCACACCTCCTGCAAGGTCACCAACTGGAAGTCTGCAGTCAGCAACTGTCCTGTTGTTCTCCAGTACTTTTCCAGCATTTATAAGCTTAACATCATTTATCGTCTTTGGGCCATTTTCTTTGTCTGTCGAATAGAAATATCATATAAACACTAAATCAGTGGGATAACAAATGCGTTTAAGAGATTCTAAAGTTAAGGCTCCATCTGTTTCCATCTCTTGAAATTGAATTTCTCAAAGGGATAGAAGACTATAACACGGAGGAAATAAAAAGGAAAGGAGAAGATCTGTCAGGTGGCAAGATAGAAAGGTTCCCCTGGGTTAGGAAAAAAAAGGAAGATGAACTGGGGTAACTAGACTGAAGAAAGAACTAAATGGTTCTAAAACCTGCATCATAACAATTCCCTTCTTATGTTTTAAACAAGCTGGACAGACGCTTACGAGTAATAAAGCTCGAATTTCAGGTTGAGAGTTTAATTCCAGCTGCAATAGGTTCGAATTGAAAAAACAATCGCTTCTCGAAGTCAATTGTGCTTCAATTACCAAAGCATGCAATCTGACCAAGTGCACGTTACCTTATGCTATTATTTATAATATCCTTGGCAAAATCTCCTAAAATTTCATTGCAAATCTTAGTTGAAAAAGGTTGGAAGAGCTCCAAAAAGGGATTGGAATGCTTTTCAAGGAACATTGTAAGAAGTTGGCCGTGCTACAGGAAGACTCAAATAAAATGAACAAGGTGAAAGATCATGGACTCAACCAGAAAAACTGAACTCCTTTCTCAGAGGCACAAGTTTCAATATGCCTGATACAGAGAAATACAACTGAATTGGCTGTCGAAAAGGCTTATATCCAACAATTCTTGTTTACTTTCTGATACTCACCCAGGAGTTGATGACCAAAGTAAGCTAGAAAGTATTTACCCAACAAATTTGGCAGGTTACTCTTGATGGGTTCAGGTCAGATAGTTAATGTGTCAAGAGACTCATAGTGTTGGCTTCAACGGATACTATCGAATGGAAATAGGATCCTTTTTACTTGTAAAGTACTTCTCAAAAAAGGAATCAGTAGAAGACATTCAAATCATGAAGAAAGATGGAAAAACAACATAATTTACATGACAGGAAAAGGGACATACTCGGCAGATTCCTAAATAATCCACACAAGCAATCAAAAATTAGTCGTGCCTTCTATTTATCGTTTTGATAAGTAAACCGACAGTAGAACATGAAACACATCTCTGTTATAGAGCAATAAATCTAAGAAACCAAGATACAGGAAACAGAAATCTGAGAAGAGTCCTAGTATGTCACACTTAAATGGATGCAAAAGAAACAGTATCTGAAATGAGTTGCAACCTTTTGGCCATTGCGCAACAATCTTCTCTTTTAAAATTGCCACATTGGTTGCTGGGCTATACTTGGATGGTCCAATATCTGTGCCATCAGATAACCTGAATCTAAGCTCAACCAAATCGTCACTTGCCATTGAAGAATCTCCTAAAGGAACAACTCAACTCAGATTTTCATTCTAATCTCCAAAAGCCATCTTCAACTCTACAAAAGATCCAATTCCAATTATTCTAAAGCCACTTGAAAAGCTTTATCAGCAAAGAGCTAAGAACTACTCTTTCGTGACACGAATCAGTCCTAAAGAAAAGAACACCAAGAACCTAGATCAGACATAGTGTCAGTCACCTCAAAATCAAAGAAAGAAACAAGTTTTTCAACGGATTTTAATGAAAAGAAGTGTTCTTTCAACCGAAGAAGTAGGTTCCAGACTACCCAGATGGCTTTATCCAAAAGCTATGCCAAGATTTATTCTTTTGACTAATGATAAGATGTAAAGAGAGCAATTCCAGGAACGAAGACAGGCAGATTACGGATTCGCATGATGTGGAGAAACCACCAAATGGGGAACTTTTCAAAGTGCTTCTCTTTGCCTGAACTGAATCTAACAGAAAAGAACTAATCATTTACCAGATAACCCCTCGTTTTCATATTTCAATTGGGGAATATTGGTAGCCATTGGATGTAGATCTCCACCGTTTGGCGTTGTTTACCTGCACGTCGATTCTGAATATTTTGCATTCCACCAAAGCCTCGATTAATTGAAATTTTAATTTAAAAATTTTATAATATAATTAAATTGTATGGAACTGTGTCTGTGTTAGACCAAAACATCAAATTTACGTTCATTTAATATTTTATAAATTTCAAGTTCAATAATTTAAAATCGAATATCTATTTATTTTATTTTATGATCAACTAAAAATAAAATATCTTAGATTTTTAAATTCTAAGAGACAATTGAGAAACTTGGTAAATTAAACCAAATATTGTTTATTTTAATATACATATAATTAAGTAAAAATATATTATATATTAGTTTCACTTTTCACTTTTTGTCTTTCAAAAAAATAAAATTTGTTTGGTTGTTAAATATAATTATATTTTTATTACTAATAATAACTATATATTAGATAAAAATTTAAAGATTTTATTAAAATAAATTATTTTATTTATATATTTTATTTTATTTTCAAAATTTTGTTTTTAATTATTAAAGCAAATTTATATTTTTGAATAAATTTTAAATTATATTTATTAATAATTATTAAATTAAAATTATTTTATTTTAAATTAATATTTCTAACTAATTAAATATACAATGCTAAATTAAATTATTCATAAATTATTATTAATGATTAATATTAAATAATATATATTTAGTACAAAATACTTTTATGATTTTTATAAATTATGAAAAGTAAAAGCCAAAAATTCAAACAAACAAATTTTTTTAATAAATTTAAAAATAAAGATAAAGAAACAAAAATATAAATAGAAAGAACCATGCCCAAGATGTTTGAAGTTAGAATTCCTACTTTTTTTTAGTAGTAATTATTCTTTAATATTTTAATTTTTAAACTTAATAAATTGCTTTGTACGTGAACTTTAAAAATTTTAAGAAGCGAGAATGGGAATTTGTCAAAAGAAATTCTTTTCTTTTTTCGACTTCACCTCTTGCTCTAAAATATCCTTGTTCATTTACTAAGCCTCGTCTTAAACTTGTTATAACTTCTAAAACTTTGATGTTTGCTATTTTGTTCCATTTCTGTTTTTAGTTTTTAGTTTTTAATTTTTGCTTTTAATTTTTAATTTTTCAAATAAAAAAACCTGTTTGAATTTTAATATTAATGTCGTTATATTTTATTACCGGTAATAATTACATATTAGATAAAATTTAAAAATAAATTATTTTTAATTAAATAAATTTTATTGTATTCTCTTATATAATATTTTTAACAAATTATTAATAAAATTATTTTATTTTACTAAAATAAATAATTTAAAATTTTACTTTTTATTTATAAATTAATATTTTAATTATTAAATCAAAATTTATTTGAAATTTATATATTTTAAGATATTTTAAATTTAATTTACTTACAAAATTAAGTAAAATTAAATTATGCATAGCTCTTATTAATAATTAATTTTAATTAATTAATTAATTATATAATATTAAATTAAATTATTCATAATTTTTATTAAAATTGATATGTTAAATAATTAAATAATATATATTTAGTTGATAGTAAATTAAATTATAAAAAATAAAAAATAAAAACTACTTTTTATGTTTTTCATAATTTTCGAAAATCGGAAGAAACCAAAACAAAAAAATCAAACAAACAAGTCTTTTTACTAAATTTGAAAACAAAAACAGAAACCAATAATAGACCTTTAGTAAACAATAATAGTTTTAGAACAATTTTAAAGATGTTCAAATTCCCAAACTAGGCTAGACTAGATCCCTAATTTTATGAGTTGGAGTTACCATATTCTTTTCATCATTATAAATTGTTTTTTTTTGTATAAACATACTGGAATTTTTTAATAAATATTAATATTTTCAATTATTATCTTTTATATTTATTAAGTATTACCAACTTGTGTCAATTAAACTATTACAACATTTTATCATAGCATAAATTTAAGGCCCAACATATACCCTAAAAGCATTATAGTATGTCTAGGGTGTATTAAGAAGTGAACATAAATATTTAAGGGCATGTAAGCATAGTGAGGGATATAATGGTAATTAAATTAAAAAGATAGGAATAAATTGGTAATTTGTTCATTTCGGCATAGACATGAATAATTATATGCGAGATATAGACTAGAATGAAATCAATTGATGATGTTATTTGTCAACGTGAGAATTAAAGGAAGAAGAAGGATCAAATGTGCAAATTTATCTAAAGTTAACACATGGTCCAATAGGATTTAAGCATGTGTGTAAATCTAGAATTTTCATGAAATGGGAGTAGAAGAGAGGAGAAAGGGACGACATTTTGGGAATTTTAACTCTAGATTTTTCTCTTCTCATATCCTCTCCATTTCATCTTCTTAATTATATCATTTTGAATAAGGAATCAAGTTAATCTTAAGTGGAAATCAAGGTAAAAGTTAGTGGTTTTTCTTCTCATCTTCATCTTTTCTTGTTTTGCTCATAAAGAGCTGAAATTATTAGGTTGGAATTGGGTTTGAGATATGCATTTTTGGTGTTTCTAGTTGATGAATCAAGCAAAGCTAAAGGGAAAGAGAAGGAAAAGCATTAGAAGAGCTAGTTGGCCAATTTCAAAGTTTGGGAATGCACTTAGTTTAATTGATGTTTGTGCATGTTTGAATGTGTACAAAGATTATTTGGACATGGAATGGTTTTTGGAATATTGTAAAGGTATTACTTTGCATGGAATTGGTTGAATATGACAAGAGAATAATGTTTAGTGGAATTCTGTCTAGGGTTCACTTGAACTAGTCTCATAGTTTTGGCCATAACTCGCCCTATAGACCTTCAAATTGGAGGATTCTAATTGAGGATGAAACTTAAGACATATTAATAAAAATCTTTATGAGAGACCCAGACCTAATTCTGACTGCATGACATTAGAAATTGAGATTAAAATTGGTGATCTGACGTTGCCTCTGTTTTGGAGTAATTTAAGATGTTTAGTAAATATCTCATGATTTAGAAGTCCAAATGACCTAATTTTTTATGTTATGGAAACTAGAGACATAGGAGAACAAATCTTTTGAAGACCTATAAGTCTAAGTTGAACTTTTTCTATGTTAAAATTAGGAAACAAGTGGATACTGTAATGTGATTTGCTTATGGACTTATTTGTTTGTGCATTTTTAGACCCATTGTGTGATTAGATCAAATTATACTATTGTGAGTTTTTCACTTTCGATTTTTACCAAATCATGTCTGAACCTTTTCAAATATTTATGAAACTTTGCAAACACCTAGAAATAAATGACATATGACTTACCATATGTGAATTGTGTGCATAGTATAAATATACAAGTTTACATATTAATTTTATGAACGTAATTAAGTACAATTTAGCATGTTTTAAATTTAAATGATGTACAAGAATTTATATACTGGAATTATGTTAATGTACATAGAGAAACACAATTGAACAAAACATATACGAAATAAATCATACGAGTACATATGATTTGTATCCTATTCTAATGGTGGCAAGTTATGACTTGCATATATGAACTTAAAAATAGATTTTATGACTTCAAATAAAGATAATATGATTTGTCAATATATTATTTATGAAATTGACAAATGATTAAAGGAAAATGTTACAGTGCGTGCTTCATTATCTTAGTGATGGATAGATAGACATGCCTATAGAGTTACAGTGCAGCTCCTACAGTTTGACACCAATGGTGTCTTCATTTTGAAACTATATTGTCTTTACAGTTTGATGCCTTTGGGTATCTGTAGATTTATATCTTCAGATATTCACAGCTCTCGTTATCCACATTCATAGGAATGTGCATGCCTAATATAAAAAGTAAATTAAACAATTATAAATAATGGATACAATATGACAGCATGAATAATTTGTGTTGATTATACCATTGCTATTTATGTGAGTTTATGATATTTATGAATGTGTGTGTACTTGGAGGATGATTGTTGTCAGTGGTCATCTAAACTAAGTATTTTCCCACTAAGCTTTTAGGCTTAGCAAGGGTATTAATTCGTGTAGGTCCAACTAATATGAGTGAGGTACAAAGATTATTTGTAGGGACCAAGACCAAACGTTAAAAGAAAATGTATTTTTAGAATGTACCTTTTTGATTTAAAATAATTGTATATGTAATAAAGGAGCTTGTAATAGTTCTTTCGAATTATCATATAAATGTAAAGACGTAATACTATTCTTAAATGATAATGTTAAGTGATATGAAATTTTGTAATATGTAAATGTACAACATTGAATAGACAAATGTGTGATGGCAATCTTATAAATGAATAAAAATGTATGCTATGAATGTATGTATAGGAATTTAGTTTCCATGTATTTGGGTGATTGTAGGTTTTGTATAGGGGGTGTTACAATAAAGATAACCATATGCAGATTAGTATATGCACTTTAACTCTGTCAAGAGATTGATAAATATTATGTAAGATTTTTTTATTAAAAATTTATATTAATTTTTAGATGAGTTTGTTAAGAAAATTCCTAACTTAAGAGGTACTATGTTTTAGCTTGCTAATTGTTGGAGGAATTATAAAAAATTTTGAATCAGTAACTTGGTTTATATTTTTAATAATATAAGAAGAAATCTCACCTTTCCTTTTAAATTTCAAATTTCCTATATTGGATATATATTATATATTATAAGTTACAAATTTTGAAATTTAATTTATTATTATCTTTTAATTATGTTAATTTTGAGAGTTATATCTTCGTCTTTAATCATATTAATCTTCCTTGCAAGTTCTAAATTCAAATTATCTTAATAATTTAGATTTAGTTGCATTGCAAAAGTGCTTTAAAAGTCAAGCATAACCTATCATAGGCTTCTTTTAGCCTTTGGCCAGCAATCAAACCAACTATGTGATGAGAGTGCACAATATTTAAGTTGGCTTTAACCTACTAGATATATTCACTATGGAAAGAAAGAAATGTAACTTTCCAAAGTATAAAACAAGACATCCAATTGTTGATTCACAACACCTTATCTTGGATTATGAAAGTCATTATTGTTAATGGAATACAAATAAAAACTAGTGTTAAAATGGTAAATAGATGGACTCTCCTTCAAATTTGATTATTTAGTGATAATTACATTGAAGCAACCATAGAACCAACTCGAAAATGGATCCACCTAAATTGTTTCCAATCTCCACCACCTACAGGGCATAAGCAGATTTGTTACAAGAGGTTAATAGCTACTAATCCAACTACCTGATGTTTAGTGGTGCTCATGGCTAAAATCTTTAGAAGTAAGTCATTTATCCACTATGTTTTAGTTCACTTCTTTACATGTTTAAATATGTGTGTGTGACTTTGATTCAATCTAAAGTTGATGTTAATTGTTTTGGTGACCTTGTAACTTGGCTTTGTCCTTTTCAGTTACTGTTGGGATCTATTTATTAATTTATTTTAACTTTTAAAAAAGTGCTTTAAAGGTGGTTAAGGAAAAAGTACTATAAAAATATGCAAATCTATCTTTTGGAAGGACTACATCTGTGTGTGTGTGTGTGTGTAACAAAGTAAGTTTTTTTTTAATAAGAAATTCCTATAAACACACACATAGAAAAGATATTGTAAGTCTTTTAAGTCATATCTTAGAGTCATAGGATACCCATTAACACTTATAAGTAGAGAGGCACAATAGTCTTAGGATATCATTATTGATGGTAAAACCTATCTACTTGTTTTACGCTCAAAAACTGCAAGTGAAAGGGTTGTGACTTGTAGCTTAAAAGAGCGGATATCGATCCCACAGAGATTAATGCCCAGAAACTACTTAATTTAAATAAAACTTTGTTTAAGAAACGAAATTGTTTAATAAAAATAATCTGAAAATTTTATATAAAAATTAAAAGATTAACTCAAAACAATAGACAATACCAGTGTGTAGAAAAATTGAAATTCAAGAATCTAAAGACTAGTGATTACTTTTTTCTCTATTTTGTCTCCCTTCTATTTTATTGATTGAGTTGTGTCTCACCTTAGATTTTCGAATGTATTAACTATCCTCTCTCAAAGGGTAATTAATTGTCCCTAATTGAATTAAAGGGAATCAATTGGACAATCTCTCAACCTACCCAATGACTCGACCTATTCAACTAGTTATTAAACTATCTTACTGGTGATCAATTGATTAGCCGAGAGCTCTCTTCTAACTATTCAATTAACATGATGATTGTAAGTCTATAGGTCACCAACTCTCGTTGTACATTCCTACACAAATTTATCTTACTCACTCTCTCAATTTGTTGAAAGATAATAAATAAAATCAACAATCGTCAAAGACAACTTAATTCAATTCAATAAAATAGGAGCTCTAACAAAATAGTTCAAAAACAATCCCTAAAACTAAATTAGCCTAACATGGTCTCCATAGCATCATCATCATTCAAATAAATCATTTAAAAAAGAATAGAAGAAGTAAGATTGACAGAAAATTGAATAAAAAGACTCCTTCTCTTCTTTGCCAAAATCTAGAAATTTTGGTATTGAAATGTTATTTTCCCCAATCTTGATGATGATCCTTGACTTCAATCATTTCTTAAGGCTCTAAACATGTGTTCTTTACTCCAAAGATGGTGTTTCTAAGGAAGGGTTGCGTCCTCCTTTAAGATGGAGGCTTAATGATGCTTAAATAGTCCAAAAACCTAAATTTGATCCCCACGAGCGAGGGAATTGGCCACAAAAAACTTCCTCTTTTCTTTTCCTCTTTGATCTCTAGTTCAATCTCCAAGTTGTTTCATCTTCTTACCTACATAAAAATAGTCAATTCTTACCCTAAATTAACATCATACATAAAAGAACAACAATGGAAATCAAACTAAATGAAAACATACAAAATGAATTCTAAACTACAACAATAATCAACAATTACGTAAGAAAATACATGCCAATTACCTAGAAAAACATACACTAATGCACACCTATATCAATCATCTTACTCATGTTTCTTTAAAGGCATAAAGGACATATCACTAGTTTTTTAGGTTATATCTTAAGATTGTTGGATAGCTATCAATCCTCATGCATAAGGAGGCACAACAATCTTTGGACAACATCATAGATGTATTTCCTCAAAGATAAGAATTTCTTTTCTCTTTCTCTTTTAAATATATTCTTTAGATATGTTCTTTTAGCAATTTTAATTGACTAATCTATACATAATATATATGGATTTACAAAATGGTAAATTCTAAGAATCTAAGACCATTTTTCATTCTTAATTTTAAATTATTGTTTTTATTGCCATTATTTGTAACGTATTATTTATCAAAATTTTTTGTGTTATATATATATATATATTTATTTATTTATTTGTACATGATATTAACAAAATGATTTAATAATTTATTAGTTGTTAAATTTTATTTCAAATCTTAATGTTTGTCTTTCCATTTCAGTTCATATCCTACTTTCATTTATGTGGAAATGAGTTTTAATAATGTTATTATTAAACATGAAAAGATTAATGGCTTATTTGTTAGAAGATGATGTAATTAAATGAGATATTGGCTTATGACTTGAGGTCTTATTAGAACTATAGGGGCAAAAGAATCGTTTTGTCATTCCAATAATGAACCTAGCTTAAGCTCTCAAACAATTCCTCAAACTATTCAAATAACTTTAAGTCATAGTAAAATAGAGTTTCATGCTCAAAAATAAGATTCTTAGCACTATTTTTATCATTTTTATGATATTTATTTTCTAATAAAAGAGACAAAGAATTTATGAGAAAATTTAGAAGCTGGATAAGGTTTAGATGATGCAAGTATTGATCATCTTAATGCTCATAATTTTAATACATATATAATGAGTGAAGATAAACTTATAAATGATTAAATTCATAAGTTTCAAGTTCTTCTGGAAAGGTTTAAGAGTAAGAGAAGTATAATCAGTGAAGATTCTAAAGTTTCTTACCTTATAGATAAACTTCCCTCACCTAGGTATAAATGTCTCTCAAACATTGTTAAAGAGCTCAATTAATTCATTCTATTAGAGTTCAAGGTGAAGATAGGACTCATATTAAAGGAAAATATGAGCATAGAAGTAGTGTTAGTAGTATTGAGACTAATAAGAAT
Organism: Erythroxylum longipes; assembly: GCA_027563885.1. Classification (NCBI taxonomy): domain Eukaryota; kingdom Viridiplantae; phylum Streptophyta; class Magnoliopsida; order Malpighiales; family Erythroxylaceae; genus Erythroxylum; species Erythroxylum longipes. The sequence goes on along the minus strand of JAOQMS010000006.1, from coordinate 10,339,449 downwards.
ACTTATGATAATAATCAATTCTAAAAGCATATTCACCCTAAAGGAAAATTTAAGCAAACAATAACACAAATGGCTATCGTTATATAAAAGTCATAAAGGAGAAAAGCTACCTTGTTTTATTTATGGGAGAAAAAAATCATAAAGCTTGAGATTATTTCTATAAGAAGATGAAAAAGCTCAAACGAAACATTAAGGTCATATGAACAAAATCGATCGTGGTGGTAATTATAAGTCCAAAGTCAAAGCGATTATTAAGAGAGAGGAGTCATAAGTCCAAACTTACGTTAGCTTCATATTTTACTGTTAATTTAGTTTTTTTTTTATAATAATAATTGATGGTTAGATTATAAGGCTAATTATATGTTTATTCTGATCCATCCTGGTTTCAACATATAAAAACACAAATGAAGGAGGGATAATAATATATAGGAGATGGATCCCTAACTCAAGTTCTAGGAGTTGGTAAAACAAACTTAAAGATGTTTTCTAAAAAAGTTTTTTGACTCTTTGTAATGTGTAGCATGTACTTAGCAGTTGCTCTTATTTAAGTCTATAAAGTTATACAAGTTGTCTTAGAAGCCAACAAAGTCGTTATAAGTAGAAATAATATTGTCGTTAATATATGAGGACTTGGTTAAACTGAATGTATTTTTCTCTTTTTAGCATTAACAAAAACAATTTTATTCTTAATACTGAAACTTCTAGTATATGCATGACATCAAAAATCAAGTCATATTAATCTCGAAAAGATTAAAATTATAATGAATTTGGATTTAATTCCTAAATCTAATATTAGCAATTCAAAATGTGTAGAAGTTAAACAAATTAGGAAACTTTTTGAGTGCACGATAAGGGACATAAATGTTTTAGAATTAATACATAATGATGATGTGATTCTAATAGATGTCCAACTTGAGATAGTAATGAGTATTTTTATTAGCGACTCTTCCATGGTACATATTTTCTTAAAGATAAAGATGAAGTTTTTGGAGAGTTGTAAACTTTTTCAAGTTAAAGTAGAAAACCAATTAGAGAAAAGGCTTATATTAAAATTTATTCATTATTTAATATTTCAAATTCATAAAATAATTTTATTTATTTATTTTATATTAGTAAATAAAATTCTTATTATTTTATTTATTTATCTTATTTGTTTCTCATTACTTATGTCAAACATTATAGATAAAAGTCTTTAATCTTAATTTTTTGTTATATTAAAATAATAAATATATAGAAATTATTAAATATAATAATTTTAATGTTTTTAATAAAATGAATTGATATGAAATAATGATATGTTAATATAATAAATTAATAATTCAATCTATATGACATCTACCACCACTATGGTTTGCTTTATCAATCTCCTCTTATAATATGGCTATACACGTGGAGTGCCACGTATCGAAGAAATGTCAAGTTGGCGATAGTTAATGGCAAAACTTAATAAAATGACATGTAGTGAACTTTTCATAAAGCACAAGGGCTTCTTACGATAACAAAAATATGTAATTTTGGTAAAATTATTGTTTAAATATAAGGTTTAATCAGTTACAAAGAGTAAAGAATATATTGATTATAGTCTTAGTATCTATTTCAGTTATACGTAATTTAATTATACATCAAATGGATGTTCAAATAGATTTTTTAAATGAAACAAATTGAAAATTTTATGATCAATAATTTTGATAAATGTTTATATATTATAAAGTTATTGGTGCTAAATTTTTTATTCCATATCTTTAGGCACATGTTATGTTATTGTTGATATTAAAAATTATCTTTTTATATCATTTTAGGACTATAAATGAAAACGAAATAACTATAATTAGCTAAATAAATGCTATTAAAACTCTACTAAAAATGTAAAACATGTTTCTACTCTTTATAAGTCAAATTTACATTTAAAGAAACTAACCAGTGAGCATGTTTCTCAATTGAAATATTAAAAAACGATAACATAACTTATATATTTAACTAACAGAATTAGACCCCACATGTCATCTATAGTAAGTAATTTGATTAGATATACACAAAAACTTAGTAAAGAACATTATAATACATTAGAAAGAGTTTTTAAATACTTAAAAGGAATAAAAAATATTATTTAACTTATTCAATATTTCCTAATAATAGATGGATATAGTGATGCAAATTAAACAATTGATAATATTGAATTAAATATATCGCACATTATAATTAGACTTGGCAATCAGGCCTAAGTCCGATCTAATCGAATTCAATGGGTCAAGATCAATTTGATCAAGCCTCAGATTATTCAGGCTTAGCTCGCTTTGAGGCCCGATAATTATAAGAAAAACGATGTCGATTTCTATTTTTAATTTAAAATTTTAAAAATTTAGGTTGGGTTGGGCTCGAGCTCAAATGTCTTGGGCTCGATCAGGCTTAAAACTAGGTCAAGTCTGGCAAAGCCTGGCCTAGCTTGATCTATTGCCACCGGTAATCATATATTTATAATAGAAGAATATATTATTTCTTGTAAATCTGTGAAACAAATTTTTATTTCACACATGATAATGAAATTTAAGTTAATTTCTTTAGATATTGTATATAATGAATGTGATTAGTTAGTCTATTGTGTGAGCCACCAATGTTTGATAAATCTTTGTTGGAGGTATCTCCACATTATGATTCTAAATTCGTAATATATTTACTAAATCAAAAAATATTAATATGAAAATGAATAGATATATTTAAGTAATATATAAATTAGTAAATAAACTTATTAATCAACAAGTAATGCCTTTAAATTTTGTTTAATTTGAGAAGATTTTTTTGACTAATTAACTAAAATTCTTTCTTAGAGTGGACAAGATACAACCAAGATTAGCCAAAATAGGAGTTTTATTGCATGTAGACAGATTTATAGACAAAACACTCTTTTTTCATTGAGCATGTATTTCAATACAAGTATGGCCCAAATTGTGCTTAACTTTATAAAGTTACAGAAGGATACATGGTCTCGTCCTTAGGTGTGTCCTAAATGGTGTTTAACATTATAAATTTATAGGAGGATCCATGATCTTAAATACAAGCATATCCTAGAATGTGTCCAACTTGCAAAGTTATGGAGAGATCCACGTTCTTAAATATAGACAAGTCTTAGACTTTGTCCACTAGCGTTAGTAGTCCATAATCAACACAACATATCCTGCAATCTTGTCCCAACTTGTTAGACCCCTAATTCATGATAGTACAATCGTGTAAGCATTGGCGAGCTTAGACTGATGTTTGACACGTAGAACAATGGAAAAAGGTAAAGACTTGCGAGGAGGCAAGGATGAAAAGGGACAATGTCAAGCATTGGCATGCATTAGTACACATTGGTAGAAGTCTTCAACGAGATGCAAGATTTAGATGTGAGACCAAAAGAGGGATCGAGATGGACCTGGAGCCAAAGGTTATATGGATCATGCGCAAGACAGAATATGTGAGAGTTCCATGGTAACTTAGCAAGTAGATTAAACATGGTGTAAGTTTTGATGAGAGTTTCGATCCTTATATGAGCTAACTTGGCTAAGGCTGGATTCTTGATGAACCAAGGACTTAGTGTGTGTTCAAATGGATGGACCATAACTAATGGAGTTGACATGGGAAAGCATTGGACGAACCAGTGTACTGTTGGCTTGGATGACTTGTCATCAACGGATAGAGATGAGGAGATCTTGGATGATATAACGGATAAGATAAAGATCATGTGGAAGGATCATCTGAAGATAGACGAGATCTTCGTGGTTATGGATAGATCATTCCTAGATAGATGTAATCTTTTATCTTGTTATTATGATGTAAGTTATTCCTATTAGATAAAGTCCTAATTGGATGAGGATGTCATTCTATTGGTTAGTGTGATGTAATCTGATAAGGATAAGATAGGATAAGATGTGATCTTAGTTAGTAGAGTCCTATTAGGATTATAACTTGGTCATCTATAGGTGTTTATAAATAGCTTATTTGAGCCTTGCTCTTCATATATTGAGTGTGGGAGACACAGAGATTGAGAGAGCATCTTTTGTATATTTTGAGGGAAGTAATAATGATTGGAATTTTGTCGTATCTCTTTCTTATTCTTATTGTTGCCATGAATATTTAGTTCTTTCGTAGTTTTCTTACAAGGGTATGAGAGTGAAACACTGCGAGAATCATGAGGTGTTTAAGAATAAGTAGATTAGTCAACGATCACGAGACAAGGCTGAATCTTGCTTTAACGGAGTTAAGTGAGATTGTCGTGCAAAGGGGTTGGCGCAACTAACGGATAAATTGGTGTTTGAAGAAAAACCTTTGTAACACAAGCCATAACCACTCAAAATTCCATATTTTAATTATTTAGTATTTAATACATATTCCTTTTTTGTTAGGAAAACTTTGAACATCTTTGTTATTTGAGAGTCATTAAAGCTTCTTTTACTTATTTTTCATTGGACTTCAAACTTATCATGAAAAAGTTTTGTATGTGAAATTCAAACAATTAATAAATTTGGTTATTGATTTTTTATAATCAATAGGTGAATTCTTTTATACACCTATTTTAGCTTTCTTGGATTTAATTCAAACTTAGTCTCTATACATTAGTTAGTATCAAAGTTTAGCTCTAAATTAGGTGTGGTTATCTTTTCATCTTTGTTTTGATACCATTGAAAGTTTATTATATTCCTTTGTTAAAAATAGAAGAAAAATATTTTCTTTTTGACTCCTTTTGTTTTGTCATATTTTATTTTTGTTTTTAAGTTTTAATAAAAAATAGATTATGTCATCATCTTACTTTTATAGTTTGTCTGTATTTATTATTTTTGTTTAACTACCAACCACAGGTTTCGTATTATGCATTACTTATACTAAAAATTATGATCAAGGATTAATCTATCAACCACCATCTACTGCAAAGATTCCATCTGAAACATATTTTACATACAAAAAGTCAATATAGTCCTAAAAATTAGTCAATTTAAATTATAAAATTATTTTTACAAAAATCAAAAGCCAAGTCAATCTACATAAATTTTATTGTACATGTGAAAGACTTTTACAAATAAAGACGTATATAAAAAGGACATACAAAAAAAAAACGATAGAGAGAAAAAAGATACAAAGTTGTTTTTTTGCTTAACTGTTCAAACATGAGATAGGTCATAGATCTTTAGGGTTTGATTACTAAAGAATAGAGACTTTACAAGTAAAAATAGAAAAACTCAAGGATAATAAGGTTCAAATGACTTCTACCCAGAGTTATATGTTTCATACTGTACCGACAGTACCGGCCAAAAACTGGTACAAAATTGACCTTATTGGTACCGATCATCTCAGGTAGTACTAGTCAGCACTTAAAATATCAGTCAAATACCAGCCAGTACTGTAAAGTTTAAAAAATTGAGGGACTAGTTTGTAAATAAAAAATTAATTAAAAAATACCGCTCCCTCCAGTCAGCATCCCATAACCCAACCCCTCACTGGCCACTGCCTGCCATTACACCACACATCTCCACCATTGAACTGCCTGCCCATCCACGCTCTACACTGCTGTATCCTTTTTAGTTGCCACCATCTCTTTCTGCTCTCTCTCCTCATCGCCACCTGCTACCATCGTAAACTTTGTCTAAAATGATCCTCTCCAGTGACAACTCAACAACAATTTTGTGGGTTTTATGATCAATAAATGAAATAACAAGAGATTGATGAGGTGGGTTTCCATGATTTTGCTTTTCATCGAGGAAAGTATTGCTTGCTTGGAAGGGGTCTTTAAGACCTACACAATTAAAGGTTAAAGCATAGCCAGAGGTTATGCAGAACCTTTAAAATATGGTTTTGAGTTTTGAGTCTCCAACGTTTGACCAGTAAGTTGGCCTATATTTCCTAGATTTACAATATATAATATATTCCTTAGATTACAAACAACCCTCATTCCTCAAGTATTTATATCTATATATATAATTATACCTACCTTTTACAGTTTTTCAATAGACTTATTAGGTTTATTAAATTGGAAAGAATCATTCACACTATTTAGTAATCCTAGAAATAATCATAATTAAAAGTAAAAAATATTTAATGTTTATCATTAAAAATAAATATTATTTACTCATTGATTAATTTCTTTAATCATTATGTATTGTTTATCATTAGAATCAAAATTTAATTGGTCAAAGCTTAAAAGTTGTCTTTTTCCATTGTTTAATATCATTCGGTACGAGTTCTTGTTGTAAATTGTAATTATTAGAGAGTCATAGATATTTATTATTCTTTTTATTTCAAGTTTTGTTGTAATTAATATATATTATATGATGTAATTGTAATATTTTAAATACTTTGTATTATTCTTAATTTTATATTTGTATGATGATTAAATAATTTTTTATATTAATTATGATTATTATTTATATGTAAAATATGTGAAAATAATATTAATAAAAATAAATAAGTTTTCATTTTAAATTTATATTATCATGATTTTTGAGAACATGGTTGATGTAAAATTATAAAATATACATTACAATATACTAATTGATTATTTTGTAATTTTTAAAAATTCATGAACTGTTTCATAAATTAAAAAAATTGTCTGAAACGATATCCAACATTAACCAGTATTAGTAGATTACCGTACTAGAACTCAACCTTATATGAGAACTGGTACGATATTCGTGACATTGCTTTTACTACGTCAAGACACTCTACTGTTGATTTATATCCCTTCCCTTGTCCCCGTTGAGAAATACTCCTGAGGCAAAAGGAAATCATTCAACGAGTTAGAGAATAGCTCACACTCTACCAAGAGGTGAGTAACTGTCAACCTAACTTGGCATCTGCATGGAGAATCCCTAACTTGACTCTACAGTTTTGCGTTGATAATCAACAATCCAAAGTGTTCTAGTGAAGGAAGCTGAGGATGCAATACTCTCAAATGCAATTACCATTCTATTAGAACGGAGAAATTAAATAAACTCTGTTAGGATATATGTTATATATCTAAGTAATTAGTTTTGGCATTATTTATTAGTTAGACATATAAGATATCAATTGGATAATGACTTGGATTTAAAAGCCATATGGATAATCTCCTAGTTGAAAAAGAATCCTATCTTAGATTGGAGTCTATTATCATGTTGATATTGGAATTGTTTTACTGCTGGACTTGTTGGTAATTGGATAGAGTTACTGCTGAATTGTGTGGATTTTGTGGATTGAAGAAAATAAAGGAACTTTGTTGTTGTGTGGTTGATGTGGAATTCTTTGCTTGAGTGTTTTGATATAAACAGTGCAGCGGGTGTTATATCTTGATATACATACACCATGGGTTCGTAAAAGGCTGGTGTACTCCTTATGTGATTGATCTCTATTGTGAAAAATCAACCGGATTAAGCAAGTTCGCAGCTAAATAGGACTGAAGGAATAGTAATGAACACACAGATTTTATGTGAAAAATCCCTAAATCAGGGTAAAAACTGTAACATCCCATCACCGATGGGAAGGGTAAAATGGTAATTTTGAGTGGCCCATGGGCGTTTAGAAACGCCTTTACATGATCGTGCATCATCTAGCATCCGCATACATGTGAATAGTGAATTTTGCACATGCAAATGACTG
>JAOQMS010000006.1:10295605-10306374 GCA_027563885.1 Erythroxylum longipes | reverse complement strand
ATAAAGGACTAAGGAAATGTAAGAAAGAGTTAAGAAGCGTTGGAGTGAAGATATCTTCTGTGTTCCTGTTCACCCCCCTCATCTTCTGCCCCAATGTTGGACCCTTAGGAGCAAGAGTCGGACTCTGGGAAGCGGGGTCTAACATACACAATTATTTTGTGAAAAATGACATTATTTTTGAGACGTCGTGTGTGGGTACATCGCAACAAAATGGTCTGGTGGAGCGTAAACATAAACATATCTTGAATGTAGCACGTGCTTTACGTTTCCAGGGACACTTGCCAATGACATTTTGGGGGGAATGTGTGATGGCGGCATGTTATTTAATTAATCGTACGCCTTCTAGTGTGCTCGATTTTAAAACATCACATGAATGTTTGTTTGGCAAGGCACCTGATTTAAGTGAATTACGAGTGGTGGGATGTTTATGTTATGCTCATAATCAAAAATCAAAAGGGGAGAAATTTGATAGTAAGAGTCGGATCTGCATTTTTCTTGGTTATCCTTTTACTAAAAAGGGGTGGTTGCTATATGATTTAAAGCAAAAGGAATTACTTGTTTCACGTGATGTTGATTTCTATGAACATGTTTTTCCTATAGTTGGAAGGAATATGGACTATGACTCTAATGTCGTAGTAGGTAATGAGGATTTATATTGTGATGATTTTGCTGAAGTAATGAATAATGGTGGCCATGTGAATGTTGGTGAGCATCATATACCTTCTGCCGCTGGAAGTGAGGAGATGCAGACAACAGGGGGTGAGATGGGAGTGTGACAAGGAGACGAAGGGGAAACTGGTGCATTGATTGGTTCTAGCAGCGAAGATACAGGTCCTGAGGGGGCGGTATTGGGTAGTGAACAGGCTGTGGAGGAGGCAGTTGTGCAGGCGGATACAAGTAATGAGGAGGCAGAAATGGGAAAAGGGAAAAGAGCTAAATTCCCAAACTCCTGCTATCGTGATTTTATCACGCATACAGTTGTAAAAAGGAAAGTTCATCTGAAAATTTTCCCTCTTCATCGGCTACGTCAGGTACTCCTTATCCTATTTCGCACTTTGTTTCTTGTGAACGGTTTTCAGATGATTACAAAAAATATGTAGCAGCTGTCAGTGCAGGAAATCCACCTAAAACTTTTAGAGAAGCAGTGAAACATGAAAGCTGGAGAAAAGCCATGGCAGAGGAAATTCGAGCATTAGAAGATCAAGGAACATGGGTGCTGCAAGAGTTGCCTCCCGGGAAGAAAGCTCTAGGTAGCCAGTGGATATATACAAAGAAACGGGATGAGAAAGGGAATTTAAAGAGACTAAAGGCGAGACTTGTGATATTTGGAAATCATCAAATAGAGGGCATTGACTATAATGAGACGTTTGTTCCAGTGGCTAAGATGATGACAGTTCGAACATTCCTAGCAGTTACAGCAATCAAGAATTAGGAAGTCCATCAGATGGATGTTCACAATGCATTCTTGCACGGCGATCTGGAAAAGGAAGTTTACATGAGGATACCTCTGGGGTTTGAGAAAAGTAACAACAAAAATATGGTGTGCAGAATGAAAAAATTATTGTACGGCTTGAAACAGGCTCCTAGGTGTTGGCTCGCTAAACTCACGACGGCATTAAAGAGTTATGGCTTCAAACAATCGTATTCAGACTATTCTTTGTTTACATTGTCTAAGGGTAAAATCCAGATTAATGTTCTTGTTTATGTGGATGATATGATTATTGCTGGAAATGATAAAGTGTCGTTGGTGATATTCAAGGATTATCTTGGAAAATGCTTTAAGATGAAGGACCTAGGAGTGTTAAGGTATTTTCTTGGGCTGGAGGTGGCGCGGAGTAAAGAGGGAATTTTTATATGTCAACGGAAGTATGCATTGGATATAATATCTGAGACGGGATTGTTGGGGTAGAAGCCAGTGGAATTTCCCATGGAGCAAAATCACAAATTGGCATTGGCTAGTGGAAAATTGCTCGAGAATATAGAGAGTTACCGGTGGTTAGTGGGTCATCTTATCTATCTTGGTGTGACTAGGCCAGATTTGGCATATTCAGTTCACATTCTGTCTCAGTTTATGCAAAATATGTGGGAAGAATATTGGGAAGCTGCCTTACGAGTTGTTCGTTATTTGAAGAAGAACCCGGGATAAGGTATATGGTTGAGAGCAGATAGTGAGTTGAGTTTGGAAGGATGGTATGACTCGGATTGGGCTAGTTGCCCGTTGACACAAAGATCGTTGAGTAGATGGATTTGTAGTACTTGGTTATTCCCCTGTCTCCTGGAAAACCAAGAAGCAACAAACAATGTCACTTTCATCGGTAGAAGCAGAATATCAATCAATGGCGTATCTTACTTGTGAGTTGAAGTGGTTAAAGCAGTTGCTCGGGGATTTAAGAGTTCAACACAAGAAGGGAATGAGACTCTATTGTGACAGTCAGTCGGCTTTGTATATTGCACAAAATCCTGTTTTTCATGAGTGAACTAAACATATAGAAGCCGATTGTCACTTTGTTAGAGATGTGCTCATAGATGGTTTGATTGACCCATCGTATATGTCTACGAAGGTTTAGTTGGTAGACATATTTACAAAGGCATTGGGAAAGTCGAAGTTTGAGTTTTTAATGGACAAGTTGGGCGTTCGGGATTTACGCGCTCCAACTTGAGGGAGGGTGTTACGAGATATATATTTTTACCATAATTAGGAGATGTTGTGATATATTATGTACATTATTATAAGAGGCAAAGTAGGAGAATATTGTGGACGTGATTCTTGGCTTGGAGCACAAGGACACGCTTTCCTTTTTTTTCTGATTATGTACTTGTATATATAGGTTGTTATGGTGAATGAGAAGGAGATAGAAAATTGAGGAGAATTTCTTATCATTTACACATCATCACTGTCGATCACTCCAATCCTTTCACGCATCATTGTCAATCCGCCTTCCAGTAGTGTGAGCTTTCTCCTTAGAAGTTTAAGGTGAATTAGTACTTAGGTTTTTTGGAGATTTTTGCTTTACCAATCCTAGGGAAACTCTAAATACAGCCCTAGGTTTATCGTGTTTTTCAAAGTTCAAATTATGGAAAAGATGATATGTACATAACTAGGGATCATAGGATTCTGTAAGAACCATGTACTATCGTTACATTTGACGTTAAAGTTGTTGATATATTGAATCCCATGGTCACGTGATCTGTGGGTTGGTTGTGCTTCTATTTGATGATCATCTGTTCAGCAAAACCTTTAGTTATTCTATACTTTACTCTTTTAGTTTAATTTTTATTGATTTCACTTTTGACACATTCCGATGATCTTGTATTGTAGTGAGTCCACCATTGCAAGCACTCTTGTAGCTTAGGCAAAAAATTGTTTTGTGATAGTACATTCGGTACTGATGTATCACTCAGAGTTCAAAAGTTCTAAAAGTTCTTATTGTTTTATGTTGGCACACGGTGAAGAGGGACGGTGAATATTTTTTAATAGTTGAAATGAATCCGTTTTGAGTTTCCTTTGTAATTTTATTGAACATTTGAGAATTTTTATTTGACCCCAAATTATGAAAATTTCCGTTACAGAATTCAAATTGTGTTTATTGGTAATATGTTAGCATCTTATGCGAAATTTTCTTAGCTACATTTGAATTAACCACTTTTGACCTTAATCGGTTCAGATGTTGCAAGGAAGGAATGATAGTCCAAAGGATTTTACCATGGATTATGCATATGCAACTGTGATTCGTTGATAGAAACAAAAATTTCATTAATATGGTTTATTCATTTTCAACAATCGGTGTGGTTGAGTTTTGTACAATTAATGCTTAAGAGTCATACCTTAATGATCATCAGCTAACATTAATGCAATTTTATCTGCAAATTATTGATCTGTTCATAAGTGAATACTCATCAATAGTTTGTTGATTGTGACTTCCTTCATAATGGTATGCATTGCCATTACAAATAATGTCAAAAGAATATTATGTCTTAACTTCTAGGTTAGATTCTTATGTAAGGCAATTCTAATACATCAATAGCTATATATGCAATGTACTTGAAAAGTTTGAGAATATACTATCAAAAGAATATTAAGAAGAACCAATTATGCTAAAACAAATTGCCTATAAGAATTTCATAATCTTTAACAACTAATTTGTTTAACAGTCTGACTTGGGAAGTAAACATGAAACAAAAAATTCTCATTCTCCATAACAAAACCTTTAATTTCAAAGCCAATAATACTACATTAAACCTACAAGTATTGTCTTAAGACTGCAAGGACTATTCCATTTGATGTAATCCAACATCTATTGAACCAAACCTCAAAATGGATGTTAATAAAATACTAAAGTAACACAGAACATTTACGAATCTGCAACAGTAACTTCAACTTCAACTTCAACACCAGGTTCAATTGTAATAGAAGTGATCTACTTCACCACTTCAGGTGAACTAAAAGGTCAACGACACGCTTGTGGACTCGTAGCTTGAATCTGTCCTAAGTGTTGGTTCCTGAATTTGGAAACAATGAAGATGAAGAAACTAATCTCCTCTTAAACTATACCACAATAAGCCACACCTTAAAGGACCTCAAAATGAAAAACCTTCTTAACAATAATCAAAAGGGTCGTTTCCAAACTAATACAAAGATAATGTGAAATTTGAATTTAGAGAAAACTACAAAATTCTCAAGGAATTATAGTTGGTAATTGTCTGAATATTTTTTCAGTTGGAAGATAAGTTACCTTCGCGACAGGGAGACTTCCTAGTGGTAATGTGAAGAACTTTGGTAGGCATCATAACTGGCCCCTTTACTCTCAATCTCTTATCCTTAGCACCACGAACCAAATTAACACAAACTGGTCATTTAAACAAAGCACCACCAAATTCAACAAAAAAAAAACTCTTCTATACAATTAACCACAACAAAATAATATAGTAACTTAAATATACCATTGAGATGGTTTCTCTATACATCATAATTACAGTAAACAAATTTTAAGTGATGAAAGTGAAATGCGTCTGATCCAGAAAAAAAAATTGCGCATTCCAGTTCAAAGCAGAGTTCTTTGAGAAGCAATACAAGATAGAGAAAAGAACAAACCTTTCTCGAGGTTCTTGACATTCTTAGATGAGAGAGTGATTATGATCTTAAGAATCTACTCTTAGGATTCCTCCAATCCCAGCTTTGTTGGTTTCATAGTTCTGTACATTGTGTCCATTTTGTCGTATTGTTTTAATCACAAAGGGAATCCATAAACATGAATTTTCACAAATTATGTATGAAAACATGTATAAACAAAACCCAATGAAGAGATTGTTGGTTGTTAAAGAATTAAAATCACTAAAATAAACCCAAAAAAACCTTCTAATATAAGGTCGATAAGTTAAGTGAACTAAAAGTATAGATTTTGCTAGGTTTATACCCTAGACATACCTCAAATGTTGACATACTTGCCAATGGTTGGAGATAACATTTAAATCGAAGGATTGGAAGTCGGATTAACGAGAGGGATTAGAGTGATTGGCAGTAATGATGAATGAAGGAGGGCAAATCGGTGAGAAGGATTGGAGTGATCGATAGTGATGATGCGTGAAGGAGGCAAGATGTCAGATCAGACAACCCCATTGCTAAGTTTATGAGAAAAACAAGGTAAAATTTTGGAGATTAAAAGTTAATTTAGGATTTATAGTAAAAATTTAAATGATTTTATTTAGTTTTTGCTTTTTAAAAATTAACATCAGTCACATGTGTTTTTAACGTAGCATCTACAAAATAATTGACATGTTTCATTCAAAATAACCTAACATTGAGCAGGTTCATAGGTATTTAGATCGTTATTGAGCATACTTAAAAGATTTACCCTAAATTAATGAACCTAAAAAAGGATCGGCTTAATTTGGGCTTTTAGCCTTTAGAAAAATCCCGGAATGATGGGATATGGAGCCAAATTACGACACGTGGGTGCAAGTGGTGCGTTGGACCACATGACACAACATTTCAGATTCCTTCCTTCTGTTAGTTTCTTTCTTTCAGCGTCAGGTCGTTGTGGAGTCCTATCGGCTCCGTTCAATCCATTGTAGAAAATTGGATACTTTCGAGATCTTGGACAAGTGATATTAGGATGGTCACGCAGATTCCAGTGATAAATGTGAAACTCACTCCAGCCTTCAACTTACTGAATGCTCTTTTTCTTCTTCATAAGTGTGTATGTGGAGTTTTACTATGCAACGAAATTACAATCTATTTCTAGCAATTTGGCAAAACCATTAGAATGTATTACTCTTAAATCTTGTTATGCCTTTTATACCTTTTTATTTCTTAAATCTTTTTATATCGACATAAGGATAGGGATGTCAATTCCAGCTCGACCCGGCTTGATTTGTTTTGACACGGATTTGGCGGGCCACAAGTCAACCATAGTTTACCTGGACAGGGCCATAGGCCGACCATGGTCGGCCTGGCCATTTTGGACAAAACGACATCGTTTTGTTTTTTTTTAATTAAAAAAATTTAGAGGATTATGGCCCAACCCAGGTCATTGACATTCCCGCATATAGAGTTAAATAATGTTAAAGGTTTTATTTAAGAAAAACGTGTTTGCATTTTTAAATTATATCTGGTTGCTCCTAGCTGAGCTTGCTTGCTTAACGCACTGCGGGTAATCAAAACCCACATCAAAACAAAACGATTGGAGTAACAGTAAAAGCCGACTAATAAACACCGGCAGTATCATGGGCATTGACTCTGGTATTGCAGGGAAGATTGAAGTCCGATAAAATGATGCCCGCGTAAGTGGCACACCTGTGTAGAACTTGGCATCTTTCGCTGTCATACTTCAGAAATGATTTTGGAACAGAAAATGGTTTTACTTTCCCCTGGATTTTCACACCAACTGAACTCACATGATCCCCTTGGCCATCAACTTGTTGAGAGGTCTCGCATTTCAACTCTTCTTCTTCTTCTTCTTCGATGAACCTAAAGTTTTGTAGCTCTGTTTCATCCTCCCCGTCAGAGATATTATTTTCTACAGTGACATGTTTCAAGATGAGACGACCATTGTCCCTGCAGGCTTCAAAGTAAACGTCAGGCGTCACTCTCTCCTCTGTCAGCAGCAATCTTCCATCAACATAATGCCTAGCTAAAGCCCAATCCTTCTTTGTAAGTATGGTTAATGTCGGTGGATTGTCCTTCCTGCGTGGAAGTTGCTGTTGGTTTCGTCTACTCTGGAAACGATAACAAGGTTGCGCTGGCCTCTCTGCACCATATAGTTCACCCACCTCGGACTCCAGGTGAACACCACTCTCGGAACCAATGAAATCCCCAAGAATATCGGACCGTGAAGAGTAGGACGTTGATGAGGAGAGAGATAATGATCGATAGAGTGACTTAGAAGGACTTGAAAGCAACGGTGACGCGGATAGGGATGGGGATGGAGATTTCATCATGTGAGCATGAAAAACTATGTTTGGATCAGATGGTTTTCTAATTGCCTCTTTATGCGAGTTAATAAAGGTTTTCAGACCGAGATTGATAGGGAAGGCTTGTCGACTTTGCATGAGATAGGGACATCTTGATTTACGCAATCTGCTTGGATAAATAGATAAAACTATGGATTTGATCTTGTTAAAAAAGTCTTCTTCCTTTAAAAAATCCATCTCTTGAGAGGGGAAATCTCTGAAAAAATCCCAGAGAAACCTCCCGGAGCCGGATGGAGTGCAGTACTGAAAAGGATTTTTGTTGCCAATCAACCTGCAGGACAAGAAATAGAAATTAAGGGGGTGTTCGTGCCTCATGGTCTGACAGTATTATACGATTATCTTATCTATCAAAACATAGGTAGATTGGGAAACTCGAGCCTTACCTACATGCAGTAAGAGGTAGGACATGATATTTTTGATAAATGTAGACATGCTGAACTGGGGGACTTGGATTTTCAATTTCCAAAAACCAACTTTAGGGACTCGGAAAAAAAGAAAACGAGAGCTGACGACGGCTTCAGCCGTGTCCTTGTGGAACACACGTGGTCGGGTTGAGCTCATAAATCTGTCTGTAGCTTGCTATTGTACTTGCACTTGACACGTAAGTTTCTTTGAGCTATTAGCTTATTGAATTCCTTTGTGGACCGGACCCGCGTGTAGGAGACTAAAGACACATGCTTAAATAAACTTTCTGCATGTTTCAATAAACCCAAAATAGAAACAAATGGAAAATGGAAGTAGAAAAGTGTCATCCCAAGACGAGAACAATTGGCATCAAGTAAATATGTGCGCCTCTGCAAAAATAGCTGTACCCACCCACGTCAAATAATTGAATAATGATCATATTCACCGACCAAAAATGTCCATTTTCTAAGGAAAATTAATAGTCTTAATTGCTTATTAAGAAAAAAAAATTAACAGCTAAATAATAATATCTTAAAAAGTAAAGATGATCAAAATCAAATATAAATTTGGTGGTAGAGATTAACTATTCTTTATATGCTCATTGTTTTAGAAATTTAGTACATCGTAAATTCTGATGGTTGTAATTCTCATTTCTTAACTGGAATGAGATCATAACAGCAACATCCTAATCCTTGTTTTCAATAAAAGTTTACGCTAACTGAATGGGGCTTCAATCACTAATTAATAACTGAAAAATGAATTTAAGAAGATTTCCCACGAACCCTGCAAGAACAACCCAAGTAGGTGATAAGAATTTTGGGTACTATATTGGAGTTTATTAGAAGGAGAACATGGATTTTAATTGAGGATTGAGATATCAAAGAAAGGATATTATTCTTCTCTTACAGGTATTTGTAAGATAAGGAACATGATAGAAACTTACATAGATATTATTCTTCTCTTACAGGTATTTGTAAGAGAAGGAACATGATAGAAACTTACATACTCGGGGCCACATTGAGATTGAGAACAGATAAAGGAAGTGTTTAAGGGAGAAGAAGATCATCTTACTCTATATAGGTGTGCCTGAAACCATTTCCATTTTCTTCTTTCGACAGGAAGTTGTTCCGATTCAGCTTTCAATGGGCCGGAACCTCAAAGTTTATAGAAAGAAACCCTCTCTCATGCTGATGATACAAGCAAAGCCCTATTCGCCAAATATTAACATTATACAATCTGTTAACATGATATAAGCAATTTATAGAACAAAAGGGTTTTGTCCTTTTTATGATTGTAAATCATAAACTGACATTACTTTTTTACAATTGAAACAAAACAACTGGCACCATTCCACGTAGCAGTGGAATTACAAATAAAGCCAGCACCTTTTGAAGTGAAACGGCTGCTCTTGGGAGAGCTTTGGATTATCTGCAAGATAAATGGGGTTGGGTTTGATTAGGTTGCAATTAGCGTCCATTGTTGTAAATCAGACGATGGTACTTTATATCTGCTGCTCTGTTGCTAAATGAATGCTAAGCTTCACAGTGTTGCACAGAGGACTCTCACATAGGATTGCCCAGAGAAGCATCTATCAACCGATTTTGTCTGCTTTTGTATCTCTGGCATCCATGACCAGGTGCCTGGTCCGCTCCATTCTTCCTCTCTTTCACTGACAACCTTTTAAGACACGTACTACATTCACTCGCTTTGAATTAATACTATGGTCTAAGTATGATCCTGTGTCTGCGAATTAACATGATGCAGTACTATGGAAAGTATTCAGAGTCCTAACTTTGTTTCTCAACCGTTAGATCCCAACTTGTAAGGCTAAAATGTGTTCAGACCTCTATGCTCACATGTTTGTTGCGACTAAAACCTTTTTAAACTTTCAGTTTAATCATCATAGTTTAGGCCGATAACAGGAGCGTCTCGTTTACCCATAGAATTCAAGTATTAGTAAGCGAGATTTTTTTCACTTGTGTGTATTTTTTGATAGTAAAAATAGCTTAACTTTCGACATTTTTTTAAAATCCTGCATTATCTAAAAGAAATATCCAATATCGAAAAGGTAATATTATTTGAGAAGAATTCAAATTTCCCAACTTCAAATATATATATTTGGTTCAATTATAGGCTTGAGCGAAGAAAAAATGGAGCGCTGAGCATAGGATATTCGGAATCTAGACTTTAAAAACTTACATACAAAAATAAATACTTATAATGCAGATTGCCGCAAGTAAAATTTAAAGATATTTCTATTATTTCAAGCAACGATATACACAGGGCAAAGAAAAAGAAAAGAGAATGATTCTTCATAACAATATTAAAGAATAATGATAGTGCCTTTCGTTTCTGTCGTGCTTGTACAAAATTTATAAACTTTAGATTGAATGTGAATATATCACCTAATTAGTTATTGAAAAACCACACAAAATATTTTTGAGACTAGTTAAGTATACCACATTAACGTTTGATTTGGTATCTGTTAGTTTATGTCCTACAATCAATCAGTTAGTTTATATCCTACAGTCAATCAGTTGGTTGTAATTTAGTGACAAAATAATTCAAAAATATTCTTTATCTTATATATATTAAATACATATGCTAAACTCCATGAGATAAATGTATATGACAAAAAAAATTATGATAACATTATAATTATGAGATTCATATTGAATTATGTATTATCTTTAAATTGTTTCAATTTATTGTTCTATTGAAACTGAGGGTGTGCTTGGTTAGTGGGTATGAAAAAAGAGGAATGAGTATGGAATGAAAGATTGAGTTTGGTAAGGGGATATGAATACAGGGTTATTGTTTTGATTACCCACTTTTGGGTAATACCCCATTCCTCTCCTAATCTAGAGGAATGGGTATCATTGTTATAGAGGAAT
>JAOQMS010000006.1:10285462-10295505 GCA_027563885.1 Erythroxylum longipes | reverse complement strand
ATGGTAATGGTAATCATTCCTTCCTCTTAACCAACCATCATAATTATAATAATAATATCCATTCCCATTCCTCACTATATTCATTCCTATTCCTATTACCATTCTTCTGTGTGAACCAACTGCCCCTTAAATATTAATAGAGCATAAAAAGACTAGCATACATTATATTTTTTTTTCTTATGAAGGAAGCGATCAATCTTATAAACTAATTAAAGTATGAAGATACTTAAGCAAATGTGTAGGTGTTTATTAAGGAACAAGTTCACTAGATCTACCTCACATGAAAATTCCATTTAAAATGTTACTTATGATAAAGCAAACACACACAAGAGGTGATGAGTTGTGTAAAAAATTTTTGCAAGATACTTTAAAAAATGATAATATCCTTCCAAACAAAATAAGTCTATAAATAGGAAGGTCCTATCAATTTTCGAAAAGAACGTTAAAAACAAAAGGATCTTGTTAATTGAAAGGAGCTGCTAGCACTCAAAAAGAAAGGAACATGCTAATTGATAGGAGTCTGCTAGCGATAAAAAATGAAAGAAGCCTGTTAATTGATAGGAGTCAGTTAACGCTAAAAAACGAAAGGAACCTTTTAATCGATAGGAGCATGTTAATACTCAAAAAGTGGAAAGAACCTCTTGTGATAGAAAAACAGAAGGAGCCTATTGTAAAACCGAAAGAGTCTCTTGAAAACACAAACTTATAATGGGAAAAGTTAAACGTTAGGGAGGGAGAAAGAATAACATAATTAATTTATACTGGTTCAGCTTATAACGATTGGTCGCGCATCGTAACAATACCTAAGATTAAATATGAGCTAAAGTGAGTGTCCTAAATATTTGTAAGGCATTAATCATTAAGTTTAGTATATCAAATGAATCAACATTTAATTATATATCAACGAAGTCTACGTCTAGTCCCCAAGTATTCAACTTGAGTATTTTACTATATAATCCAAGTGGTAAATTTTCTCGAGCCTCTCTTAGCTTACAAGTACATATTTTTCAAGGTTCTTCAGCCTTCCACACTCGTAGTGTTTAACAAAACTCTACAAGCTCTCAACAAGAAATGTATAAAGGATTTAACAATCTCTCTCAATAGACTGATTTTACTTTCTAAAGCACAAAGAATTTGATAAAACTTTCAAGAATATTGATACTGCTAGGATATTTTACAAGTCTCATATGTTTCCCAAATACAATGGCTCTTCCTTAAGTAGACATTTTCCTTAACTAGTTGTTGCTTAATCTATGATATCTTTTTTTTTTCTTCTGATATTTAGACGTTAAGAAGAACGTTCTATCAAGGCTTCCGGAGCTGATTATTCGAATTCGTAAAAAAACTTTTGGATGTTATGGAACCATTTCTGAATAGGCAAGTTCATGAAGAAGGTTCTTGCGATAAAGGAAGCAATCATATGATTTTATTTCCTTTCAAGAATTATATCGTTGCCTATATAAGGAAATAAATCCAGTTTAAATTATAAAATATTATAACGTTATCATCAAAAGCATTATCAATAAACCTTGAGCTAACAACTTATACATCTATAAAAATTTTCATTGTAATGATTGCATAAGTGACTCTTTGATTTATGATATCAAAAGTTATCTTGCAAAGAGATTGTTATATTTTGCTACTACTTATGATAGTTAAGGGATTAATATAGGATTGATCACCTTAGGCTATGTTTAGTGGGGGGTTTATTAATGGAATGAAATATTATTCTATCGTTTAGGAGTAGAGTTTATAATGAAATAGAATGAAATGAGATGGAAAAGGAGGGTTTTATATTGCATCTCATTTTATCCTAAACAGAAAAAATTGAAACCTCTAATTTTGAGGATTTAGAATGGAATGTAAAATGATAAACAACTTTGTACTATATTACATTATAAACCCTTTTTCCAAAAAAACATTTCACTATGTTACATTATGAATCCTTCTATCTCTCTTAAACAACAATTTTCTAATATTACATCCATTTATATTCCATTCCATTCCATTAAAGTGATTAGAGAGAATGTTCCATTGTTTTTTATTAGTATTGATTCGGAAAATCTTTGGCTAAGATGGAATGATACTTTGTAAAATATTTTACAAATGTCATTAGTTGAATTAATTGCTAATAGTGGAGAATTAACATCATTAGACTCAAATAGAGTAAAAATTAATTTCATATTATGTATCTAATCAGAACATTATATGATCAAAAGATTGAATTATACATAAAAATTATATACAACAAGATCTGTTAAAATCACTCTGAAACTTTTAAATATTTGGGTGTTTATAATGCGTTGCTAGACGTCAATCTTGGTATATGAATATAAATTATTTAATTATATAATTAAATATAAATTAAAAGAGTTCAATTTATCTAATTCTAAATATGATTTGTGGTTATAATTTATATCTATTGTCAATATATATAAGAACCTAATGGGTCACACACAAAGAACGAATTGAAGAGAGAAAAGTATTTTTGTTCAAGTTGAACTTGATTATAAAGTTTGAGAAACTTTATAATTAAATATATGATATTTAATAAATAATGACCAATATAAGATAGTGAGTCTTACTTGTATAATTGATATTTAATTAGAATTAATTGTAATTCTAATTAGAGTTTAATTAAAGTTAAAATTTGATTTCAATTAGATCACTAAAATGTCCAAAACTTATTACAAATAAATTGAAGCTTTAAACGAGATAGTATTCATTACCTAACCTTCTCTGCAACAATTGCAGAGTTTTTCTCACTATTTGTTATGGATACTATTAGAGATTGAATATTTGTATGACTACAGTGATTAAGTGAACGATAAGAAATTGATCAAAGTTTGAAATAAAGTACCAATTACAATTTTAACCTTATTATGATTTATGTGTCATTTTATAAATTTTTAGTAATCTTGACTTTGAAGAAATTAAATGCAAAATATGTTTAATAATTTTTTCGTTGAGTTGAATATTACCCTAATTTTCCAACAATATCGACATTATTAGATCATCTACACGACAACTAACATTCATCATACTCTGTACACGCGAAACCAAAGTAAATGGATTATTGATATGTTATAATGTTTCTAAAAAGAATTTGCAGGCTACTAATTTAAGGAGACAATTGCTATTGTTGGCTAGGTAAGAAAAACAAACAATAACAAGTTGCCGGAAAGCTCATGTATGATTATATTGGCCTTATTTTTGGCAAATTGAGAAGCATTTAATTGTTTGATCACTTCAAATTGTTAATAATTATATTTGATAATTAGCTGATTAAATTGACATATTGAACTTAATCTACTATTTTTGAAAATACTCCAATAAAAAACGTTTTGCTCCAATTATCGAGAAAAATTGAAGACAATTTGTTGTTTTTGAAAATGCTATTACGAAAGGTGTTTTGCTCTAACGAATTGAGAAATTAAGGAATAAAGAATAAGTGAAGTTTCTGAGAAGAAACGATATAATAATAGGCGAAATTGCAGGAAAAGGGCAGGCAGCCAAACCAAATTGGCTGTGTGGAGTTACGGAAAGCTAACCGGATTGACCACTGCTACTGCACAATCTTTTGAAGGACATGGAGACCGATCATGAACAATTGAAATTTGCCGGCAGAAGGTTCGCTGTACCACATAAATCACCGGGAGATTGAATCCTCTGTTAATTATCACCGTCGAATATATGATTTGTGGTCCTCAGAAAGCAGATGCTGCTCTTCCTCTCTCTCTCTCTCTCTCTCTCTCTCTCTGAGCATTTTCTGATTACGGTTGCATTCTTGTTGTGATTAATAGTCATGTCATCCAGCTAGAGACTATCCCCAAATTTTCCTTCACTGCTCTAAGTTTTCATCGTGTTAAAGAGTTAGCAGTTATTGCTCGTTGAAAGTCGGTCCTAGGAGCCAACCTCTCCAAGTTCAGTGCCAAAGAAGTTTAATTATGCACGTCCTGAGTCTGCGAAATACGGTGGATTTTCATTTGAACCATAGAACTCTTTAAATAAATAAATAAATAAAAGTGTTAAATTACCTTCTCTTTGGAAAGTGTATCTCTGAAACAAGATTTTGAGGTATTGCTTATAAATTTAACTAGATATTCAGCAACTTCTTACTCATATTATGATCAAAACAACTTGAAAAAATTACCTAGTATAGCTGGGACTTAACCTACCTTGTAACTTTGGTCTTCGTGAAAAGCATAGAAGTATGAATGTATCAGCCAAAGCTCGTCCCTTTCCATCGGAAAGTCACTGGTATTTTGAAGAGGGAATAAGGACAATCTATCTACCGTGCAGAACTACAATCTCCGGGTACTGATTCTGCCTCAGCCTCCCAAAAGCAAGCATAACCCAACTAAACCTTACAATTCTTTCCGATCGCACCATCACATGTATTTCCATTCTCTAGTTCTCTTCTTTTTCTTTGGTCTAACTATGAACTGGCCTTAAAGCTGGTACAGGAACCCCAAATATACAAGTGGGACTTGTAATCACACCGTCGACGAAGTTCAAACACTTGCCCGAAGCAGCACCAACACTCCCATTTCCTCCAATACCTCCATTCTCTATGTCCAAAGGATATATCTTTTGATCCTCATGCACAACCTCGTCCTCGCCTGTAACTGTAACATCAACACGTTGAACCTTATCATCGTCAGCAGAAGTCTCGTCCGTAACATTAAGGTGATCGCTATCAACGTCTTCATCGTCAAGACAATTCTGGTCTGTAACAACAACGTCTTCACGATCAACTTCTTCTAGACCAACTTCGTTTTCTTCTACATGACTAATTTGCTCATAATTCTCAGTCTCTTTTCTCCCATCAGAGGCATGATTAAAAACATGAACGTTGTCAAGCGGAACAAGATGCAAAGTGAGACGCCCATTGGATCTATGGGCACGAAAGTACTCATGGTGTCTCACTTTCTCTTCCCTGAGAATCAACCTTCCATCACTAGTATAGTATCTCCTTAAAACCCAGGGCATCCGACAAGGCAAGTTCTCTGTGCGAGCAAGCAATGGTATTGGCGGAGGAAACTCCTTACGGTTCCTCGATGATGACCGTTGATTCCTTTTGCTACTACGTGGAACGCAACTCCAGTAACTACTATTCTCTTGTGTGAAAACTTCCTCATTACTGGCTTTCAGATCAAGGCAGCTCTCCACCCCAATGTAGTCCCCAGTGAGAGAAGAAGATGGTGGGGATGATGACATGCGACTTGAAGCCAGAATGCCTGAACCCATAATGTTCAAAGTCCTAACTTTATCAAGAGACTTATTTTGATGATCTGGAGAATCAATTTGCTTTAGGGTCTTGAAGGGACTAGTTATTTGAGATACTGTTGTTGGGTGGTGAGCTTGCATTTGGCTTTGTTAATAAGTGATTATAAGTACATGGAAGGGCGTTTGGGAGGTTTTATGGTCATTAACAAGAGAGAGCCAGAGAGACCAAAGTTTGTTATCGGGAAAAGCAGTATTGAAGAGAGTGAAGGGAAAGATAGCAGCCAAAGAGCCAGCTATTATATACTTGTGACGTCAAGATTAGGTTTTATATATACGTGGACCGGAAACATTAACAATCTGGTTACCATGCGCCTGCGAAGAAGAAGAAGAAGAAGAAGAAGAGATTAATAAAAAACTTCTTCTTTCAAATTGCAAGCAATTTTAGGGACAAGATCTTATCCAAATGAGGAAAAAAAGAGTCAGCTTACACAAGTGATAGGTACCGTGGTAAGCGTTCACCCTGCAGCCTAATGCGAAAAGTGTGTTACAGTTTGATTTGATAACTTAGAAAGTGGAAATTTTCCTAGATTTCCAGTTTGCCATTAGTAACTAAGCACTAAAGTCCATGTAACACGTCATATATAAACTACTGAGCAACTAGCTAGATAGAGTCTCCTCATCCTGAGCATCACAGACATCCACTTGCCCATATGATATTCGGCAGTTATTGTAGTTCTTATGAAATATATAGGTTATGTCCTTTTCAAGGTGGTCATGCAAACTTAATTCATGACCCAGAAGTTTTTGCTTCAAGAGAAAAGTATCCTGGTAAAGTTAATTTCAATGTAGATTAAATTTTATTTTAAGGAAATTCAAAGTGAAACATACAGTTACTACTAGTCTTACATTATACAATTTAATGCCTAAAACTCTGTCCAGCTTTTCGGTTTCAAAACCTGGCTGGTAGTCATAGTCAGCTGCACTTAGCCTAACTCTCTATCAGGGAAAAAAAAAAAAAGATGTCTAGGGTTTTCGTTGTGAGTTAAATCATATCGAGAACTTGAAGAAAATCAAACAGACAGCAATAAAGCATGTAAATCTGGATATGTTAACTCTATCAGAATAATTCACTGGTAATTCAAATCAACGCAATGCAACAGCATAACATGAGTACATAGCATAATTGATGAGTAGCAGGAGAACGATAAAAGAAAGAAGAAGAAGAAGAAGAAGAAAAGAAGAGCAAGAACATCGCACAACCAGATCCAGGCTCATCATATGCAGATCGACTACTATATATATATATGCAGAGTAACAAACAATGCCAAGACGTGTAAACGTTCATCATATCACACTAAAAAATTAGTCATAAAAATCACGTCTATGAACAACACAGTTGCATAAGCATAAAAAAGAGAGAGAAGAACGTATCATTATATTTATATGGAAGGGGAAAAAAAAAAGATTTAACTTACGGAATGTCGGAGGAGGTGGAGGATTAAGGAGGAAGAGGGACAAAATAGAAAGAGGAAGATGATGATGATGGGAGGGAAGAGGAAGAAGATCATGAGGACGGAATAACTTGTTGGGGGACATCATCATCGATACGATCTCTTCCCAATGCATAAGAAACAGTTACGACTGATGAGATGGAGAAATTCAAGTATAGAAAAACAGAGAACACAACAACCGGAGAAGACAACTCACAACGTGTGGAGTGGAGATATGGAGAGACTACAACACAAACAAGAGAGAAGCATGTATAGGCACACCTCCTTTCAAGATTTTGTTCTCATCCCTTTTTATCCTCCAACGTCACCGACCCTTATAATTTATTTTCTTATCCAAAATTTAAAAACTGGAAACATTTTTAGATTCTTACTGTACAATGACCAGAAAATAGATTAATAAAGAGAAAAGGAGTATTAATTACTAATTAGCTCTACGAGTGTTGATGTTAGCGTGACACTGCCTATATTTAGGCGGGTTTATTGGAGTAGGAAGTGATCCGAGTCGGTCTCAGCCAAGTAACAATCCTTTTAGTCCCCTGATTTTAGGGATCATTTACGAAATCTGGATTCAACAAATTAATTTTCTGATAACGCATTCCTTAGAAAATGTAAAATACAGCCAACAAGCGCCAATAGAAATATTTATATAATCGAAACGGTTCGGTCCCAAGGGGCCGGGTAGGGTTGAAAAGTTGCGAGGAGGACGAATTGGTCGTGTTGGAGATGGCACAATTGCAACCTTTGTAGCATATAACTTTTGGTTGACGTTTTCTCTTTTCTAGTACAATAGAATCCGTATATCTTAAGTTTAATGTTTTATTCTTCATATAACTTAATTACTCACTTAAGCTATTTAAGGTCAGTAGTAAATTCAGTGGATTGCATTAATTGGCATAACCAATTTCTCTTGGTTGGAGGGGTTACTACTTACTACATTCTCTTTTAGGCTTACGAGGACTAATAAAGCGTCAGCAAAAATAGCAGTTTTGTGCCACATGTCATTAATTTACTCAAGTTTCAAATGGTTTTAAGTTTTTATTTCGTGGCTGTAGGCATTCGTGGTCAGTAGCTGTAACGAGGATAATTGTGTTATTTTATAATATAATTAGTAAATGAGTAAATTTATATTTACAAAACTTAATAACTCTAAAACATCTTTCGCTGTATCTCCATTAGTTTTGTCATCTTCATCGCCTTTTTTATTTTAGAGAATCTTAAAACATATAACTTAAATATTTTTTAAGTAGCTATACCCATTACTTTTTAGACATGTATACAACAAGGTTGCTAGACTATCTAGGCGTTTGGTTTAAGAGTTCGGGAGCGAAGAAATGAAATAATTGTAAAAAACAGTGTTTGCTTTGAGATTTTCAATTCTAGGAGAATGGATTTATCCCATCAAATTTAGGAATCTATTAAACACACCAAAGAGGTGAGTATCGAGTTTTCATTCCAATATAAGTTTTTATCACATTTATTTTTTACTCTTTTATCCTCAGCCTTTGCTCTATCATCTTCTTTACTTCCTTATCGCTTCTCAATTCTTTACGATCTTCCATCTTGCCTTATCGTGTCTCATCAATAAAGGAATTTTTTGTTCTGAGCCTCCAGGTATTGTATTGTTAGCATTATGCAGCTCTGTTGACAAATGATCATATAACTCATATAAAGCTCGAAAATTGTGATAAAATTTCTTGACAAAACTGATTAATTTTTTTTACTATAAGTTAAACATATGGAGATAGTCCCAATAAACATATGAAGGGCAAATTATTTTCATTTTTATTGAAGGTAAAAATGGTATTATATTATCTTTCATTCCTATTAATGCAACAAACCAAACAACATTATTGGTATTAATACAGAAACCCAAGTTACAAACCAAACATCATTTTTTTTTAATTTTTCATACACATCCCCATCCCCTTCTACTATTATACCCATATCCATAGCCAATCTTGTGCGCAAACCAAACGCCTAGTATGATGTCCCCACTTCCTCTTTTTATGTAGTTTCAAACGCTAACAAATCATTAATGGTGAGGAAGAGAAGAAGTCCCTGGGTGTTGATGATAAAGGAAGATAAGTGTAGTAGGTAATAAAAGCCTTAGTTACGTATCTTGGATTAAGCGTGAAAGAGAAAAAAATGAAGAAATGAAAAAAAAAACTAATTTCAGTTTCATGACTTCAAACGAACTTTTTGAGTCTACCAACATCTTCACAAGAGTTGCTCACCCAAATGCGTTAAAACCTTCTGTAGCTTTCTTAATTAACACGTAAACCTCTGAATGGGTTAGAGAATCCAAACATTCACTATTTTCTTTAGCAGCTACATGAGACTTTAACCCTCTATATATAGCATCCATATCGGGCTTCCCCATCACAGGCAATACAGATCCGATTCACACTGACTGGGGTCCATTGTCCTCGTTGGACTTTAATCCGTTAATTCAGATCCTTTATTGAGCTACTTTATTATCTTTATCCGAACCAAATATAATTTGCTTAACCCTAAATTTATCAAAAATATTAAAATGTAATTAAATGTTGTCCACCTCATAGAAAAATACCTAACATTCTCCCCCTTGAACAATAGTTAATTACGACAATTATATTGATGATAAAAAAATAGTCAAAAAAAGATTAAGCAAAACACTGAATAGGTCGGCCAAGTTTAAAAAATCATTTGATCCAAAGATAATGAAAGTCTATCATTTTGTCCCGTAAAGCTTTCAATATCATAAAAGATCAAATACATATATCATGTGTGACACAGATCCAATGCAGTTATGCATATCTAATACCTCACTAACATAAATAAAAAAATAAAGTGTGGCAAATTAGATGACACCTATATGATCTGAAATGTATCATGTTTTCGTTTGTAGGTCTCAGTTTTTCCAAAATTTATACCAAACTGCATTAGAGAAACCCGTTTTCTCTCATTAAATGCTAAACTGTATTAGTGAAAATATGTTTTCTCTTACTGAATGCTAAATCGCATTAGAGAAAATCTTTATAGGATTAAACACTTATATCCCAAAACCTTTATGGGATAAAACACTTATATCCTCCGATTTCATATCAAAATCCGTGGATATACACATTAAATTGTATGTGTTCAAATGACATAGGCCCAAAGTCAATTTGTGTATATGTCCAATGACCTTTAAAATGCTTAATATCGACACAAATCTTAAGACTTTCTGCTGGAGCCCGTTCCCGAACCCCAACCAAACATGCAGAATATCATAAAACGTGAGCTTTTCCCCAATACCAAACACCTTGACCATTATCGGGTCAT
>JAOQMS010000006.1:10261154-10277378 GCA_027563885.1 Erythroxylum longipes | reverse complement strand
CAATATAATACGTGAGTCCATTCTATGCCCCTCACGTGTACTATTCATCTCCACTGACTCACCATTTGTCATAATTATAATCTGTAATGGAGCCTTCCTAATTTAAACAATATTATTCCCATGCTCCTCACGTGTACTATTTATATCTACTAATTCACCATTTGTCATAATTACAATTTGTCATACTTACCCGGAAATGCCAATTGAAAGCATATATATAATTGTATGGATGTGCCACACAGTATATCATAACTTATGTCTAACGTTCATTTAGCTTAAGTCATATAAATGTCTCACATAATTATGCGTTCTAGCCGTATGTATAGGTGACGGGATGTTACACCAGAGATACCACAAATGCTTTGATGACATTCTAGTAGTTATTGTATGGAGTCCTTATCTACGACATTTAAAAGAAATAAATCATCTGCAAATGATTAGTTATAAATTCTCATTTTCCTGCACTTGCAGTGGAACTTGAATAGTTTCCCTTACGCAATGTTGTGAACAACCATCCTAGTAAGTACTTTAATTGCTAAGGCAAATAGGGAAAGGGATAATGGATCCTTTTGCTTAATCCCTTTTGCACCTTGAAATATTTGAGTAAACTCTCCATTTATTAGTACACTATATGAGGCAGTAGAAAGGAATTGACATATCCACTTAATGAAGGTTTGGAGAAAGCCAAATTTCTGTAATGTGTGGCAAATAAAGTTCCACTTGAGAATGTTAAAAGCTTTGGAGATATCTATCATCCGGACATAACTTTTAATTAACTTCTTATTGCGGTATTCCTCAAAGGCTTCTTGTGCAATTAAGAGGTTGTCTTAATGTTGTGACCTAAAATAAAAGTATATTTTGAGATATTTAAGATCATTCATGAGGGGTCTAAGCCTTTATATAAGAATTTTGGAGATAATTTTGTATAAGAGGTTGCAACAGGAAATTGATCTGAAGTCTTAAAAAGAAAACAGGTTAGCGATATTGGGAATTAGGTAAAGAAACATCTTATTTTTCTCCTTAAGCATGGAACTAGAAGAAAAGAATTCATTAAAAACCTTATAAATATGTGGTTCAGATAAGTTCCAAAACCTTTGGAAAAAGTAGGTATTAAATCCATCAAGCTTTGGAGCCTTATTATGATCAAAGTTAAATAATGCCTACTGAATTTCAATATTGGAAATTGGTTTGATGATATTGTTAAGATGGGTTTGGGAGAGTGAGGGACAGATGAAGATGAAAAGAATATAGATAGAGATTAAGAAATCAGAATGAGTCAAGGATAAACTTGAAGTAATTGTAGGAAAGGGATTTCGGTTGGTCTTGGTCAGTGCAACGATTGCCCTCTATATATAGGGTTCCCTAGATATTATAAGAATTCCACCTGGATTGAATGGATAAACAGAAGAAGGTAGAGTTAGAATCTCCCTTTTTTAGCTAAGAAACTCTTACTTTCTATTTGAGAAGGAAGTTGTAGGCTTAAAAGGAATTCATGTAAATACTAAGCATGTCCTTTTCCTTCTATATCAAGGCACTATTTTAAGGAGCATCATAAAGTTCATTTTAGACTGTTTATAATTTCCCTCTCATCCTATCAACTAACTTAAGTAGATCATCCTTAAAGTGGACTTTGTGGAATTTCTTGAGTTCTTACTTAATTATCTTTAATCTTGTGTTGAACTTGAAGGATTTAAATCCATATACTCGAGTCTCTAGTCCCTTAACAATCACATTTTTATATCCCTCTAATTTAGTTAGAAACTTGAAGAACCTAAATGGTGTTCTTAGTTTCCTTTCATGCCAAGTTTATTTTAAGAGGAGAGTGGTTTGATACTCTTGGAGAATTCAAATGCCCTGAATTATTAGAAATTTTTTCATCCATTTAGCATTGACTAACCCTATATCTAGCTTTTTTCTAGTTAGGTACCTCCCTTCTTGTTTATTGTACCATGTAAACAACTTCCTTCTAAAGGTAAAATCCACTAATCTAGAGTTGTACAGACAAGTTTTGAGTTCTTTTTCAATATTCCCAAACTAAGTTTTATACTTTTTAGCTTTCTTAGGAGTTAAGTACGCAATTAAAGGTTCTTTAATAATTTTAAGCAAATGCACCTATTGTTTATGGTAATATAGTAGCAAGTAGCATATCATACCAACAATGATTTATTAACTAATAATCCTAGCTCTCCTATTATTATCTAATCAATAATAAAATTGAAACATTCTAATTTTATCCTAAAAGGGCCCTAATACTCATTAATATTCTAGTTAAAAAAGAGAAAACAATTTTCAATGAGAAAATATCATATGTAAAAGAATATCTAGATAATATCTCCCTTTAGCATCACCTTTGTATTCATGATTTAGTTATTTAAGAAGATTTTGTAACTTGGATCACAATTTATAGTTTAATGAATTACACTAAATTGCACTATCTCTAGTTATAACTATATGCCTTCAAATTGATTAATTGTTATCTTTATTAGTTTAAAAACTACAAGAACATATTAAGTTTTATGAAATTGCATAAAAGATTTGACTCTAATGCTAGAAGATTTATAAAAGCCTATCTCTAGCATCCTATGTAATTCCCAACATCAATGCCTTATCAATTTACAAACATATTTTTTTTCAAACTAGTGCCTGCAAATTCATATATGATTTAAATTGATAGTTATTATTAAATCACTGTTAAGTATAAGAAAGATAATTTTCAATCATAAAACTTTTTTAATAACTAAAAACAACTTATAAAAAAGAGATACTATTGGTCCTTTTATTTATTAATCATCAATTTAGTTACTAATCATCCTTGAATTAATAAATAGGAATAAAAAAGTTGTTGAAATTATAAGGTAAAATAAGTTTTATGATAGAATTCTCAATCTTTGATGTTCTATACCCAGATGGATAAGTTGTTTCAAGGTGTTTTGTCAATGTTCACTCTTTAAAAACTAACCTTTTCATAAAATAAGACATTTTCAAATATGGTAGACAATGAAAAATATAAGTTACAAAACATTCTTGTTTGAAATTGTATTTAACACTAAATTTTTAATTTTTTGTCTCCAAACAATACAAGCTTTTGACCCACTGGTATTCAAAATGGATTCCTTTAAATCTAATTCTAAATGCCAACATTGACTAGTAAAGAATTCCATATGAGTATGTGTTTTTATTTCTCATAATTTCCTATATCTGAATAGGATTATGGTCTACAACCCTTCATTTTATTTTGATGTGAAAAACTTCTCGATCCTGAAAAGGATCACTTTTTAAAGCAACATTTTTGACAAATTAACTAAAAAAATCATTTATAGTATCAAATCAAGATAATTAGAATAAAACATATAAATATAGAAATATTACAGTAACATTATAAACTTATGTACATTGCTTGTATATCAATATGATTGAAATATTATGTAGGTTTAAGAATTACTGAGCTTCATGGAAGGGGTCTGGAATCCAACATCTTACTCTTTATTTATGGTTTGATCTTTATTAAAGGAAGGGCAAGGCAATAATGAAGACATATTGTGACAAAAAAAAACATAAACATTATATGTTCCTGTATCCTTATTATGATTGCGTTGGTTTATGTCTTACTGCTAATCCATTGTATAGTTTAGTGCCAAAATTATTTAAAGACATTCTTTATTTTGTATATATCTAGATATAAATGATAAATTCTATAGGATAATTATACATTGTAAATGAAAGTATGATAAGATATAATTATGAGGTCTGTATTGCATTCACGTATTATCCCTAAATTGTTCCTAATTATTGTTCTATTGAGGTTGAACATTACTAGAGCATAAAAAGGCTAGCACACATTATTTTTTTTCCTTATAAAGGAAGTAGACGATCTTATAGACTAAAGTAAGGAAACACTTAAATAAAAATGTGGTGTTTGTTGAAGAATAAGTTCATTAAACTGACTCCATATAAGAAATTCATCTGGAACATTACTTGTATATCTATAGAAATTTTCATTTTGATGATTGTATAAGTGATTCTTTAACTTGAGATCTCTAAAGTTATCTTTTATAGGGATTGCTATATTTTGACACTACTTATAATACTATTCTAGTCAAGGATAGCTCAATCCATAGTCATTAGATATAATATGAACTATTGAGGAAGTTTGAGTGATCAATAAAGGATTCATTACCCTAAAATAATTAGGGAGAATCTTCCATTGTTCTCGATTAGTATTGATTTAGGAAATCCTTGACTAAGGTGGTATAACCCTTTGTAAATAGTTTATAAATGTCATTAATAGAATCAATTACTAAAGGTGGAGAACTAACATGATGGAATCAAATAAAGTAGAAATTAATTTTATACTCTATATCTAATCAAAACATTATATGATGAAAGGGTTGAATTATACAAAAAAATTATGCACGGAAAGGTTAGTCAAAACCACCTTGAAATTTCTAAATATTTGAGTGGTCATAATGTATTGCTAGACATTAATTTTGATCTATGGATATAAATTATTTAATTAGATAATTAAAGATCAATTGAAGGAGTTTAATTTATCTAATCATGAATATGACTTAAGTTTATAATTTATATCCATTGCCAATATATTTGGAAACCTATTGGGTCACACATAAAGAGCAGGCTTAAGAGAGAAAATATATTTTAATCAATTTGGACTTGATTGTAAAGTTTGAAAAACTTTATGATTAAATGAGATGTTTATAAATAGCAATCAATATAAGATATTGGATCTTATTTGGGCATAAATGATATTTAAATAGAATTATTTATAATTTTAATTAAAATTAGAATTTCATTTCTATTAAATTAATAAAACATTAAAAAATTATTATAAGCAGGCTTAACCTCTAAGGGAGCTATCACTTCTTGCCTAACTCTTTTTGTGACAGGTACAAAATTCTTTCAACATGTTTTGTGGATATCGTTGGAGGTCAGACACTTGGGCAACTACAATGGATGAGATGAGCCAGTTCCAAAAACTATTCGAAGGATGTGACAAGAATATGATTAAGCTTCGTAATAAGGTATGAATTATGATTCTTGGTTTATTATGATTAATGCATTAATCATTTTATAGAATTTAAAAGTGATCTTAGTTTTTAGGAAATCATACAAAAAAATTTTGTAATTATTCTATTGAGAGTGAGATCAAATCCTAGCTTGATTTTCCAACAATTGTATCAGAGTCGAGTTTAATTTTACAATATTATTAAAATTGTTTAATTGTTATTGACCTTATATTATAAAAGGATTGAATTATACAAAAAGGAGTGCTTTCTAATTGCAGTTTTTCTCTGTTGTTGTTTCCCACATCTTTGTTTTGGTATTATTTTTAATGGCTCTAAAGGGATATTCTATGTTGTTATCCTGGGCATACACTTCAAACAAATCAAAGAATAGAATGTGCACTCTATGCTTATTGACAGGCTTACAGGTCAAGCCGATCAAAGAACAAAATGTGCACTCTATGGTTATTGACAAACTCATAATATTTTTCCTAAATCTATTTTTATTATTTTAGGAAATTATTAAAAACCATTATATTTTTCTTTGTTTTCTAAAGAGTAAAAATCATCATGTAAATATTTTTTGTTCATCTTAAAATCTTTTTTCTAAGAAGTGTAGCTCATTGTTCACATTTTTAGTTATTGAAGAGAATGATGGAGTTAATTGAGGAGATTATGGCTCACCATTTTGTAAATAGGTTGTGGAATGTTTATGTTGTAATATACTCGTTGAGGGCTTGAAGATAGGATGTCATATGTTGAATGCTTAGGTAAGTCCTCATAGGGATATTGATCAAAGATGGAATTTTAGAGACTCTTCCTAGGTCAATAATTGATGTTGAAACACTATCTTTATGGAGATATTGATCATAGATGGAATTCTAGAGACTCTTCCTAGGTCACTAGTTGATGTTGAAACATTATCATCAAATATTTGGCTTACAGAATTTCTAAAAAAAGATAGTTTTACCTTGTCTTTTAGGAATAATTTTACTTCTTTGATTTTGGTGTTTGGAGTTGAAGGTACTTATGGATTTAGATTTGTTCCAACTTTAAGTATCTATCCCTTAGGCAGGTTGATGTCTTTTCACTTTATAGATTTTGGGATAACAATATTAGACTTTGTTAGATATATTTGGAATAACAGAGTTTCACCTTTCTAAATATATATTATGGCTTTGGATGTAACTGCATTGTTTATGGATTTGTAATGGATTTTGTAAATCAAAGTTAAAAAATAGATCCAATGTTCATTTTGTTGTTATAGGTTTTGATTTGCAAAACTAAGACACCTAAGATGTTTTTGTCTATAAGAGAGATGGTCAAATTTGGATAACAATCAAATGATATTGGGTTGATGCAAAGACTAGACTCTTAGAACTTAATAGGGAATCTTGAAAGTTGTAAAACCTAGTGTCTCTCAGAACCATAAGAATGGAAGTGTTTATTCCTTCTTTTGCCAGGGGCTTCACTCCCACTTGAACTAATCCTGTGTGGATGTAATTAAAACCTTTTTCTTTGTATTTGTTCATTGATCTTTGCTTTAATAAATGGATGATTTCAAAGTGCTTTGAAAAAGGAATATCATGTTCTTCAGTTTTAATGGTGAAGTCCATTTTTTGAATAAGTTTAAAACTTTGATTGTTGGTAGATTTGATTAATTTGCACTTTAGGAATCTCCCAATTATCTATTAATTTTTCAAAGTTTTCTATCATTACCTCATCATTATTCATGATCATATTGTTGGTACTAGAGGAGGATGGACTAGAGATATATTTAGATCTTGTAAAGAAATCCATTTTTCTAATAATATTAGCTCCCCCAGTTATGAATCGACTAAACCAACAAACTTACATGCCTATACTTAGGCACAATATCCGGATCACCTACCCTCAATGAACTGAAGTCAATAAACTTAAATCAATAGAATCAATACTCAATCATTACCCTTTCTAGGACACTTGGATCTAATACCAATAGGGGGAAGCATAAGGATCAACTAAGCAAAAACAAGTAGAAGGCTTTGATGGGCTCTAAGGATAATTGAGGATAAACCTTAAGTTTTTAAAGGATCTCACCTAAATCATATTCCTAATAGGGGTAAGCTCAAGGATCAACTAAAAGGGAACAAGTAGAAACCTTAAATAGGCTCTAAGGATAATTAAGGATAAACACTAAGTTTTTAAAGGATCTCACATAAATCACAATCTAAAAGGGGAAGCGCAAATATCAACTAAGAGGGAACAAGTAAAACCTTTGATGGACTCTAAGTATAATTAAGGATAAACCTTAAGTTTTCAAAGGATATAACCTAAATCACAATCAAAGGCTCATTTAAAGGAAAAGGACAAGGCTCACTTTTACAAAGAGGTCTCAAGGATCAAATTGGGTAAAGTATAAGTACATCCTTAAAGACTACTTAAGATCTCTAATTTGGCTTTTTATCTTTTTATAACCTTTTTAATAACTCTTTTCAAGATCCTATTGGTTCTAATCTCACTCCTAAGTTAGTTTACAAATAAAAAGTCATTATTATGGACCTCTTCTAGTAGTTGTAAATGTTGCTCTTCTAACCTAAAAAGTATCCACTTAGCCTTTTTATGAGTTGCTTTGTCAAATATTGAGTTTAGAAAAAGGAGGGTTTGTTGTCTATAGTTGTTCATCAAAAAGGCATTAAACCAGGCTTGTTGGTATTCGTAACAGGTATAAACTAGGTAATAAGGCAAATTTATTGTAAATTGGGCTTCAAATTTGTTAGGCTTCCACATTTCAAGTCGCTACTCTATAAGTTAGATCACCTTTTTTTATTTTACACGTGGAGTATATAGGAACTGTTTTGTCAGGTTTAACATAATGATGCTTGATTTTTACACATTTAGATTCTTCAAAGATATGCAAATAGTAATCTTAGGTTTTGGATTTCCCTTTACATTATGGCCTTGTTTGGTTAGCACAGATTCTTGCTTGGGAAACTAATCTTTTTCCTAAAATTTATATTATCATGTTTGGTTCATTTTTTTTAGTAGTTAGGAAAGTAAAAACTTTCCCAATCTAGGAAAAGCAGTAACACTTTACTTGGATTCTAAATCTCATCACCCCTTGGTATTTAGATTACTTTTCTTAGAAATTTAATCTGAAAAATATGCTAGCCAATTCAACCCTTCCTTCTCTCTCAATTCTACGACAACTCTTTTATAATAAGAAGAAATTTAATAATAATAATAATAAATGTAATTAATACAATTAATAAAATTAATAATAATAAGTAGAAAATTAATAATAATAATAATAATAATAAATTAATAAGGATAATAAAATTAATAATTAGTATAAAATTAACAATTATCATTATTAAAAATAATAAGAATAATAAAACTAATAATGATAATAATAATTAAAAATTAATAATAATAATAATAATAATAATAATAATAATAAATGTAATCGATAAAAATAATAAAATTAGTAATAATAAAATTAACAATAAGTAGCAAAGTAATAATAATAATAATAATAATTAATAATAATACTAAGAATAATAAAATTAATAAGAATAATAAATTTAATAATAATGCACTATTTGTATTTTTATTTTCAATATTAGAAAAGTTTTGATATTTGATTTGAATTTTAATATTTATCTTTGTATTCAGTTAAGGTTTTTTTAGTATTTTTCAATACTATATTTATGATATAACAGTATTATATGATTAGAATATCAAGAATGAAAAAAATTAACATTTAATAATATAACTTGTATTACAAATTAACATTGTTTAACGATTTCAATTTTTATTCGATTTGTAGGGATATAATTGGAAACACAAGTCAAAATTAAATTACATTCCATGAAATATTGTTACATACCAAACACTATAATAAGAATCTACTTAACTTTTCTATTAGAATTCTTATAAGTATCTAAACATGTGAATATCTTTACTTTCAATAGATTTATTTTCCGAGAAATCAGATTCCAAATTCACTTTACTTTCTCGCCAACCAAACAGGGCCTATGAGGCATGATAGTATCTCAACAAAATCAACAACAAGAAACTGTGCTTTCCTTTCATAGAAAAGTCTACAACTAGGAACATCAACCTAATCAAAGTTTATTCCATTTACGAAAATCAACATCATTAGTGAAAAAATAAAAACAATTGACATATTTGAAAAATGATGTCGTAACAGAGAGAATAGAAACCAGTTACAAAGTGAGCAAACAAAAAACAAAATTAGAAATTAACACAAAATCATCAAAAGTGAAATATGTTCTGATTTGCCAAAAACCTTTTGGCATAGAACACAATACATCGTGGATTCAGCTTATGAAAATGATGTGGATGAAAACCAAATCCTACAAAGCTAGACCTATCTTGATGAACAAAGAATTAGAACAATTTTGTAGAAAAGAGAGCAATGACTTGGTAGGGAAAAGGTTAATCTTTACGTCTAGATCTCTATGGAGTTGTGCAGCTTTTTATATAAACAAGAATTTTGAAAAAGAGAGGGGAGTATCGAGGTTAGTTATTAACTACAAATCTCTCAACAAGGCCCTAAAATGGATTAGGTACCTTATTTCAAACAAAAATTATTTGCTTCAAAGATTATACAATGCACAATATTTTCAAAATTTGACATGAAATCTAGATTTAGTGGGTCCAAAGAGATCCTAAAGATAGGAACAAAATTACTTTTACTATCATATTCGGCTAGTATACGTGGAATGTAATGTCTTTTGGATTGAAAACGTCCCCTTAAAGAATTTTCTCACCTATACTGGAATCTCGAGCTGCAAATGTTGTTTGTAGTCATATTTCCATGCTAAAACCTATAGGATGAAGAACTTTAAGAAGAACAAGGGGCTTGGAGAGAAAATGTCTTCATATGGTTTTGTTTGGTATTTTAATTTGAAAGTATAATATCCTTCATATAGTTTTGGCAGGAATATCTGGAGAATGCTTCCATACTGTTTACACCAATTGATAAACCTAAACAAAAAATTGTATTTCATTCTAGTGTTGAAAAAGAACAATAACGGGTAGCGGTTCATCACATTGTTCATAAAAAAGGCATTGAATTGGGCTTACTGGTAGCCATAATAGGTATAAACTGAGCAATAAGGCAAATTTGTTTAATAGACTCTTTGATGTGTAAGTTGATATTTTCTCAATAATGTGACAAACTTCCAACACTTGGTTAAAGCATTTTTCAACAACTCTATAGTTAACTATAGCTCTGATAAATTCAATATATAAGCATTTTAAGATCCTACAATTAAAGGACCCTTTTTTTCAAAAATTTTTGTTCAATAAAGTGTACTTCAATTCATATAATACAAGCGATAGGAATCTCATTGGTTAAGAGATTATTGGTGACTTCAAAATTTTGTTGAAAAAATATACCTCTTAGCATCCACCTCAACAAGGTTTGTAACGATTAGAATTAGTTATCATTGTCAAAGTTAGATCCTAAGTTTAAAAAAACTAAATAATCCCAAATGCATCATTGATGTGTTATCTAAAAATGATAATATTTATAAATTTTCTCCTCATTAATAGTTCTAGAAATGAATACATATATTTATCCTCCAATTCATGATATCGATGAAGTTACCTTCATTCAAATTAAAATTGATACCTACATTTAGGATTTTTTATTTATATTTTGCTATCAGGGAAATCTATCCACCTATAACCAACTAATATACACTTACTACCTGAATCATGTGTAAAAAAACTTTTATTTGTATTTATTATTTTTCCCTTCAATGTCTTATATATCAATCAATATCTTATATGACACCTACCAAGATTGTTGATTTCTATTTTTGTGAATTCTTTTTAAAAATATACAAAAGAAAATTGTCAAAGTATTTAGATATCTTAATAAAGGTTGGGACATCATGATTTATCATTAATTTGTAAGACTACTAAAAAATTTATTTACATAACCATACAAAAGGCTACTTTTGTAATTGTTTATAATGTAAATTAATATGTATATCTCTCATTTTCTCAATAACTCTCCCTGTCTCTCTCTCTCTGTCTCTCAACTACTTTTTTTTCTTTTTTAAATGTTTTTATATGTTATTAAACTGGCTTGAAATTTGATTACTTAATTTTTTGATACTATAGTATTAAGCCTAATTCGATTAAGGCATTTTATCTATTAGTTTCTCCTTTTATCTTTTACTCTACTTTTACTTGGATGAAATATTATTCACTCCATTTTGTAGGATCATACAACTATTTGCATTCATTGGAAAGAGAAAGGATCTCCAACCTCTGATATTAGAAATTGCTATGGGAGGTGATTTATTCGGAGACTACTAGTTCTTTGATTTAAGCAGAGCTTGAACAAACTGCTGATATTTTAGATTTGTTTCTCCTTCTTACATTAGGTTTGTTCAGATAATATCTGGGTGAGTGAATGCTTTCATTTCTTTTTTTTCATTCTTTAAATTTTAGTTGTCTTCTTGTTATTCTTTTCAATTTTATGGTCTCATTGCCTTTATTTTCCTTCATACACTAGTTACCAATTAAAGTTGACAACCCACTCATCGTCGTAACCACCCTCACGGACTATCTTATTTATTTCTCTCTTTTTATTGTCAGTTACTAACTCCCATATTATTAAGACATTGAAATTTATAGCCATTGTTAGTCATTTAGCTTCGACAAAAACTCACTGCTTTTAGCGTTTCCCATATATCTCCCCTCGACTTTTCTCTCATGCATATAACCACATAGATCTTTTGGAGTTAATATTTTATGACAAAATTTGATCTTTACAGGGGCCGTTTCAAAAGAACTTGTGGCAAACCCACTTTTTTTATCCTTTTTTTTAGAAATTGCATTTTTGAGCTTTTTCATTTTCCTTTTTTACCATCAACTAAATTTGTGCAAGCACCTTCAATTTGAGATTTTTAGGTTTCATTTTATTTATTTATTTGGTGCCCTTCTTTAAATAATTAGTATCTAAAATATTTTTCTTCTGGACTGAAAGTACTTATGAGTAACTTGTTATTTTTAACAGTTCCGTATTGTGCTTTAGCATTCTACAGTTATCTAGTTGTTATTAGTTGTTTGCTTTTGGATCATTTAATTTAGATTGTCGTATGATTGGGGGTTTATTGAGACTCTATTTTTGTGATTCAATATCTATCTCACTTCTCTTGCTTCTCTTACTTAATTATTATTATAAATGTGGTGTGTTCTTATGCACATTAAGTAGGGTTGAACAACTAACTTAAGCGTCATTTCTGAGAAGAACTAGATAAGGTGATTCAACAAATACTCCCTAACAAATGAGTTATTCTAGGAGGAGACTTTAATGGTCATATACGAGCAACCTCAGATGGTTACTCAAGAACTCATGGGAGTTTCACATACAGTAAAAGGAATGTTAGCGGGACCATTTTGTTAGATTTCATGGTAGCATTTGAGTTGGTGATAACCAACTCTTTTTTCAAGAAAAACAAGGAGCACTTAGTGAATTTTAAGAATAGAACCACAAAGACTCAAATTGACTAATTCCGTATAAGGCAAAGTGATCAATCTAGCTGCAAGAATTGCAAGGTGATACCTAGTGCTTACAAGTCATCTCAACATAGATAGCTAGTTTTGGATCTTTTTATTAAGAGTTGGAGAAAGAAGAGAAGTCTTAAGAGGTGTACCAAAATCAGATGGTGGAATTTGAAAGGGGATACAGTAAAATAATTCAAGGATAGAGTAATTTATGAAGAAGAATATAATTTTGGTAGGAGATGCCAACCAGATACGGGAGAGAGTCGCTCCTCTTATAAGGAATACAACTTTAGAGACCTTAGGTGTTTCTAAAAGGACGTGGGGTAGTAAAAGGGAGTCTTCGTGGTGGAATGAAGATGTTCAAGAAAGAGTTAAGTTCAAGAAGACTACTTGCAAAGCTCTAGCAGATAGCACCACAAAGGTTGAAAGAGCTACTAATAGAAAAAGGTATAAAGTGGGAAAAAAAAGAGGTGAGGATGATTGGCTTAGAGGATAAAAGTAGAGCATAGGGGAAACTATATCAATAATTGGATACTAAAATGGAGAAAAGCAAAATTTTCAAGTTAGCAAAAGGTAAGGAATGAAAAACGAGAGATTTTGATCGAGTTTGTTGTATAAAAGATGAAGTAGGGCAGGTCTTTGTAACTGAAAATGACATCAAGAAAAGATGATAGAGGTAATTTTATAGCCTTTTTAATGAAGGTGAAGAAGATAACATTTTTTTAGGTGACCTTAGATCGTCTGAGAGGTTTTGTAATTTACTTGCTTCTAACAGATTATAAGGGATGAAATTAAGAAAGCGTTGAGGGAGATGAAGAGTGGTAAGGCAGTAAGACCTGATGAGATACCCATAGAGGGGTGGAAAAGCCTAGGTGAAGAAGGTATTACTTGGCTAATTAAGCTTTTTAATATGATCCTTAAGTCTACTAAAATGCCAAATGAGGGAAAATTTAGTATGGTTATTCCTTTATACAAGAGCAAAGGGGACATCAATAGCTATAATAGAGGCATCGAAGTACTTATCCACACCATAAAGTTATGGGAGAAGGTGATTGAGAAGAGAGTGAGAAAGGATGCTTTTATCTTAGAAAACTAATTTGGCTTCATTTCAGGAAGGTCTATGACAGAAGCTTTGCATTTCCTTAGAAGGTTAATGGAATACTACAAGGAAACATAACGTAAGCTACACATGGTTTTAAATGATTTAAAGAAGGCATATGATAGGATACCAAGGGAAATCATGTGGAGTTGTTTAGAAGTCAAGAGGGGTCCTATGATGTATATACAAATTATTAGGGATATGCATAAAAGTGTAAAAATTAGAGTAAGGACGATAGCAGGAGATACAGATCATTTTTCTATAGATATTCGGCTACATC
Organism: Erythroxylum longipes; assembly: GCA_027563885.1. NCBI lineage: Eukaryota > Viridiplantae > Streptophyta > Magnoliopsida > Malpighiales > Erythroxylaceae > Erythroxylum > Erythroxylum longipes. Next base: position 10,263,448 of record JAOQMS010000006.1, on the reverse strand, counting down.
AAGGCTCCTCTTTAAGCCCCTTTCTGTTTGCAGTAGTGATTGATGAGTACACCAAGAATATTCAAGGGAGTGTGCCTTGGTAGATGTTGTTTGCTTATGACATTGTTTATATGGATAAGATAAGGGAGTCAACACAAAGCTTGAACTTTGGAGGGATATGTTAGTGTCAAAGGGCTTTAGATTGAGTAGGACTAAAAATGAGTATATAGACTGTAACTTTTCAGGACCTAAGGTGGTTATTGATGTGGTAGTAAAGATTGGTTTAGAAGTTATTCAGCAAAAGAAGTACTTTAAATTTCTAAGATCTATCATTTAGAGCAACGGAGAGATTGATGAAGACATAATTCACCTGATCAGATCAGAATGACTTAAATAGAGAAGTGCATCGAAAGTTTTTTGTGACATGAAGATGTCACTCAAGCTTAAATGTAAATTTTATCGTTTAATGATTATGTTGACTATGCTCTATTGGGCAGAATGTTGGCCCATCAAATAAATGCATAGTCACAGGCTAATGGTGATGGAGATGAGGATGTCCCATTGGATATATAACATTACTAAGAGAGATAAGGTCAAAAATGTAATGGTAAGGGACAAATTAAAGGTAGCTAATATTATTGAAAATTAAGAGAGACAAAGCTTAGGTGATTTAGACGTGTTAAGAGGAGATACTCAGATGCTCCAGTGAGAAGATGAGAGAAGATCGTACTTAGAGACTGTAAGAGGAAAAAAATGAGGCTTAAGAATAATTGAGGGAGGTAATCAAGAATGATATGACAATGTTGGAATTTATCGAGGACATAAACCTGCAATAAAAAACTTTGGCGTATTAGGATTCAAATAAAGGATCCCTCATAAAGAGATCTTTGTAGTTCCCATAATTTTTTAAACTCTTTCATCATGTGGTTTGCCTAAACTTGTAAATAGGCAGTAGTTACCTCTTAGGGATTTAGCCTAAACCTTTTTTACCTACCTAGCTTGATTTATTATCATCATTATAATTATCATCATCATTATTATTATTAATTTTCTTATTATCACCATCCTCATTATTATTATTATTATTATTATTATTATTATTATTATTATTATTATTATTATTATTATTATTATTATTATTATTATTAATTTTATTTTCTATTTATTTATTATTTTTCTCTTTATGTGAATCATTTGGAAGCAGTCTCTCTACTAGTTAGGAGAAAGACTGCATATTAGTGGACCTCTCTAAACCCTCTATGTCAGTAGGATTTCTATTAGATGATGTTGTTATTGTTATTGTTGTATTTAGTAATTTAAGACGTGTGTTTATTAGTAATAGCATGTCTTTTTAAGAAAAGGGAAAACAATAATAAAAATATAAGGAATTCTTTGATTGATAATTATGTGCTTAAAGAAATCAAAATTTGGCCTTTATCAGCAGCACTCATAAAACCCGACCACGGACTGACCGTCCCATAGTCCGATCTAATTATAGGTTGACCGACCCTTAGCCAGGCTTATGACCCGATAGGTCATGGATAGGCCAGGTCAATTCGACCCACCATTTTTTTAAAAAAAAGTCAAACAAAATGAACAAAATCAGGCTTAGATGGGCCACATTTCACACCTCTAATTATCTCCTGCTCTAAGCACGAAACACTTTGTTCCTATATTGGATTCTTAACTTCATGGAAATAAAAGCGTGGACTTTGTTGTGGCCAATATTGACGGTGTGGTCAGTGAAAATACCTATTAAATCATTATCTTTTAAGTCTTTTATAATTTGACATAACATTTTTTTTAGTTCTTTCCTACCAAAGAATAGATCACGTATAGACCTGGTTTGCATCGGATTTAAATAAAATACATTTTAAAATTGTTAAATCTATATTCTACATAATTCATAAAATAAGTTTAATTTTCAAATTTAAACCTAATTTTTATAAAAATTTAAAGCCAACCCATAGAGTTATGTCATAATCTTTTTCAATAATTATGTAAAATATAATTGTAACATATTGACATTAATCTATATCGTAGTATGTGAAATTATTTTGTATCAATTTTTCTAAAAGAAAATGTAATTTCCTAAAAATCTATAATAAAAATAAAATATATATTTTAAATAATAAAATATTTATTTAAATATTAATTAAGTTAGGGGGTGCTTGTTTGGAGGGTATGAAAAAAGAGGAATGGGTATGGAATGAAAGATTGAGTTTGGTAAGGAGATATAATTATAGGGTTATTATTTTGATTACCCACTTTTGGGTAATACCCCATTCCTCTCCTAATCTAGAGGAATGGGTATC
>JAOQMS010000006.1:10241364-10261054 GCA_027563885.1 Erythroxylum longipes | reverse complement strand
ATAATTATAATGATAATATCCATTCTCATTCCTCACTATATTCATTCCCATTCCTATTACCATTCCTCTGTGCGAACCAACCGCCCCCTTAGAGTTCTTCTAAGTAATTAAAAAATATTGATATTTACTTAAATAATTTTTTGTTTTTATCCTCTTTCTTAAAAATTATGTGAATGAGAAATATGACGATTATAAATTAATTTAAATTTAATATATTTATAAATTTAAATTGAGTTTTTGTGAAATTTTTTATAGTTGAAATTAGATCCATAATTTTTTAAATTTAATTCTCAAATTCAAATATAATATAGAGTAATTCTTAAAATTCAAAATCTGTAATTATTAAGATTAACCGAGTCGATTTATAAAGTTTTAATCATGCATCATATTGTTTTAAGCGGGAAAGAGGTTGGATTAGAGAAGGAAAAAAGCAGATGTGAGCAGAGCTTGGAGTGAAATTTCGAGGACCAAATTAGAGAACAAAATGTAACGGAGGAAGCAGAAATGGAAGCACGGGAGCGCATCTGCGGTGCAAAGCTCAAAAAGGCTAAAATCCCGTACGTGTCAGAATCTCCCAAACCATGACCTTTTTTTTTCCACCTTTTTGACTTTTTATTGACCAAGCCAATTTCCCTACGGCTACACTACACGCTATGCGCACTACGCTCTTCTCCCTCCCTCCTCAAAATTAAAACAACTCCTGGGTGCGCACTACGCTCATTCGCGCAGTCTCTCTCTCTCTCTCTCCGTTTCTGAAGTAGACGTTCCCCTTTAGTGTAGATAATGAAGAGCTTTACTTTTTGTTTGCCACTGGTGGTTTACTTCTTCCTTATCGTCCGTGGCTCGAACGGAACCACATTCTCGTCGAGGCTCGTGCACCGTTTTTCTGACGAGGCAAAAGCCGTGTGGATTTCGAGGAACGTTAATGTGAGTGCCGATTCTTGGCCAAAAAGGAACGGCTTTAAGTATTTACAGGCTTTACTTGAAAATGACATGAAACGACGACAACTGAAGGTTGGGGCGCAGAATCAGTTGCTGTTTCCAGCTCGTGGAAGCAAAACTCTCTCCTTCGGTAACGATCTTGCTTGGTGAGTCAAACTTACTTAGTCTCCGTTTGGTTGATTACTGGAGGAACTTGATAGACGTTTTTTGTGATTCGAAATAAGTGAAATTAAAAAACAAAGAAAAAATGTGCTTTAAGAGGACGAACCGTTGGATTAGATTAACGGCTGAAATGTGAGATTTAAGTGATATTCATATGCATGAAATAATTGTTTTTGTTTTTGGTTATTTGCAGGTTACATTACACATGGGTGGATATAGGGACACCAAATGTGTCTTTTCTAGTGGCATTGGATGCTGGGAGCAATCTTTTTTGGGTCCCATGTGATTGCATACAATGCGCTCCCTTATCTGCTGGTTTCTATAATTCCCTGGTACACATGCACAGACAAGACCCTTGTTTTCCTGCTTTCCCAGTTTTGCTTTTTGTGACGTTTACTTTTCTGTCCTCAAAACTTCCCTCAAGTTTTATGTAATTATATGGATGGATAGTTAAGAGCGATTTATCGTATGACTTAATGGGATAACGGTGGACTAAAACAGCCACAGTTAATTACACTAGGGCACATGTGGTAACGATATTTTTTCGAAAAGCTCCCAATGGTTTCATTTTTGTGAAAGATGTCTTGTAGTTTGAATAATTAGTCAAATAACCTCTTCTCGTGTATTGCATCTTGGTATTCCCAAGATTTTGAGTATAATATTGTTTTAATATACATCTTTCTGTTTCAATAAAATTGATTGAAGTTATAGTTTGAAGCGTTGAGAAAATAGTCTATTTGTCTAATTATCAAAGTATAGGGTCTATTTGATGAAATTAAAATATGGGAGACTTTTTTTGGGGGAAAAAAAAGATATACTCCATGGAGCCAATGTAATTAATCCAAAAAGCTAACAAGAAGTTGATATAACAGTTGAGTGACCCAGGTTGAGTTTGCGATTTAAGGAAATTGCATTTATTCGGTTCCACCCTACAAGAGTGTAATGATTTCTCTTGTGAGCTTCAAAGAGCTAATCGTCATTGTTCATCTTTCATGAGTTTTTAACTTTTATATAGGTTTCTATCTTGTGAATGACCGTCTTGCTCTCTATTTTCTTGGTTGAAATTTAGTGGAGGCTTTTAGCAAAAGACGGATGCATGAAATATCTAACCATTTAGAAGTGCGACAAGTGGAGCAGGATAGGTGTTTTAGCGAGCTATTCTTTCACTTTATTTTCCTTGGCTTTTCCAAATTCTTGTTCAACCTAGGTTGGTTTCCCTTTGAAATGTTCTCTTTCTTGTACTTACGAATGCAACAAAAGTCTTTGATACGAATAGCTGCATCCCTCTTAAGGAGAGTAATTTCTAGCTAATCACACTATTCATGTTGGTCTCTACCATGTCTTCCTCTTTTAAATACACAAAGAACTTTCATTGATGTCTGCCCTTTTGTTCTCATTGGTGTTGACCTTCACTTAAATTTGTTTAACAGAACTTTGAACGTAATTGTTTCAGCTGACTATTGGAGTTGTTAGACAACGAGATCACAATGAGTTTAGCCTTTAATTCCGATAATTGATTGGCAGGTGCTCCTTCGTATTTGGGGCATGTATTGTGCAGGATAGAGACCTAAATGAGTATAGACCATCTATGTCCAGCACGAGTAGGCATCTCTCTTGCAGCCATGAATTATGTGAATCAGATTTAATCTGCAGAAGTTCAAAGGAGCCTTGCTCTTATATTGTCAACTATGATGACTCTCAAAATACTTCAAGTTCTGGATTATTAGTTGAAGACAAGTTGCATTTGGTATCAGTAAGTGAACCTGAAAAGCAAAAGAAACTGCAAGCTTCAGTCGTGATAGGGTGATTCTTTTCCCAGGAATTTCCATTTTTTCTATTTACTGTGGAATCATATTGGGTCCTCTATCAGACCATGATTTGGCTTCCTCCTAATGCTTAAACTAATTATATTTCTTATTATCTTTGTTTTGACACAGATGTGGTAGGAAGCAGAGTGGAAGCTATTTGGATGGGGCTGCTCCTGATGGTGTCATGGGGCTGGGGCCTGGAAACATTTCTGTTCCGGGCTTGCTTGCAAGAGCAGGGCTAACTCGGAACTCTTTCTCTCTATGTTTTGAAGAAAATGGTTCAGGGAGAATTTTATTTGGGGACCAAGGGCATGCCTCTCAACTGTCAACACCATTTGTGCCTGTAGAAGGAAATTAGTATGGCATATATATACCTTGATCAAATTATTATCTGATTCTAGGTCTTGCTCTTATTGATGGTTTATCATTATTGCTGCTGCTGAAATGAGTTTGCTAATTGTTTCAGTGTAGCTTACTTTGTGCATGTGGAGTCCGCCTGTGTTGGTAGTTCCTGTCTTAAGCAATCTAGGTTCAAGGCGATGGTCGATAGTGGTTCATCATTCACATTTCTTCCACCTGATGTTTATAATGGCATTGTGTTGGAGGTGCAGATATTTACTTAATTTGTTCAATTTGCAGCTATTCTTATTTCATGGTTTAAGATGCATATCATATTTTATAGTTTGACAAACAATTGGCTGCCAAAAGAATTAGCTTCCCAGATGGTCCATGGGACTACTGCTACAACACAAGGTTGGTTTTCAAATTGAATGGATATGTCAGCTTCTATGGAATCATTCAATAGCTAAAGTAGCGTGATTTGTAATTAACAGTTTGTTAAAGTTCAAGAGCATTCCTAGTTTGCATCTACTGTTTGACTTCAACCAGAGCTTTGTAGTCCATAATCCCACATATTCTATTGGTGAAAACCAGGTAAACAAAATTTTGCTCATCTTCTTTTAAATGTGCAACCATGGTACCATTTCGTTTGCAAGTATAGTCTCCAAAAAGGTGGAACAAAAGTGAGAAATTTGCTGATGGGAAAGAAACAGGCAAAGGTCCTATTTCACTGAACTTCTTACGTTTACAGAGCTTCTACAAAATGCATGTCATTTGATGCCATGACTCTATCCAATATCACCATGCTTAAATGTTTTTTTCCCCCGCTTCAACCCATTGATTTCAAAATAATTGTTTCAACCCATTGATTTCAAAATAATTGTTGTTTTCATAAACTAAATCTGTAAGATCTAATCTTTGAATTGCAAGTTTATCTTGGGTAATTCATGGGCTGTCTTGACGCAACAATTAGTAGTTGGATATTGTTTTTTGATTTAAATACTAAACATGTAGACTCCAATGCAGGAATTCACTTTGTTCTGTTTGCCGCTGCAGCCTACAGACGAGGGTTATGGTATTATTGGACGTAAAGGCCTCTACTATTGTTATCTGGTCATTTCACATCTTTCGTGGTCATTGTCATGACATTTTTTTTACCTGGTACTTGCAGAGAATTTCATGACCGGTTATCACATGGTTTTTGATATGGAGAATAGAAAATTGGGTTGGTCCAAGTCCAATTGTAAGCATTTAATCATTTTCTTTGCTGTTATCTTTTAAAAGACTCGTGTAACTTTACAAATGCTTCTGCAATTGCTAAGTATTACTCAATTGATTCTCTGATTCTGTTGAATTCCTACACGTTTGATAATTAATTTTCTCGAGTCATTCTTCTATGAATTTGTTTAGAGGAATAACGAAGCAGTATTGGCAATATTTCTAGCAATCCCTTAAACGGCTTGCCATGACTGAACGATCTAAATGCTCGTTAAAAGATTATCGACCTTAATGCTAATTCTAGGTTGTGTCTGCAGGTCAAACCACAAGTTTTAGTACAGAGGTCAACCTTCAGCCACCATCGAATGGTACATCTCCAACTTCATTGCCAACCAATCAGCAGCAGAGCATCCCGAATACCCTTGCAGTTGCACCTGCTGTCGCTGGCATGACTTCTAAGCCTTCTGCAGCATCGCACCTGACTATTCCCTCCCGACCTCATCGGACTTGTCCGCTTCCTTGGCTACTGCTAGTTTACTTATTTTTCTCAACCCTGATGTAAATCTTCTAGGTGATTTTATTTATGGCGTCCTTGTAGGAAGGTCAATGTGTAACTAAGCTAGCTTAATAGCAATGCGGATGTGAGCAGTCATGTCGGTAGTGCCACGTTCAACTAGCATGAGTCTGTATCTTTATATCAATGGAATGGAATATAGACCTTTTTATCCTGATGTGTCAAAGCTTCTACTCGTGAACAAATAATTGGTCCAGACATTATGTTTAGTTGCTTGTATCTTAATTATCGATTTGATTAGTTGTTTACCATATTGAATGTGACATGATAACTGCTGTCGTGTCTCGTTCTGAGAGGGACGGTTTGGATGTTAACGTGATAGCCAGGTGGACGACTAGGAATTTATATGCCCGAACTGGTCACTTGTATCCGTCTGGACAAACTTGCTTTTGTTTATCCAGTCTTGGATGCAAAAGGTTTGGTCGCTGTCCTTCTAATATGCTTTAGAATATGAATTCCTTAACGATTGCATCTTTGCAGTACCTGTGCATGCTGCACTTAAAAGAATAGGTTGGATCATGTAATCGTTTCGTGTGAAAGTTGGGGAAAAGGGGAATTGCATCAAAAGCAGAAGAGGCTTAAGAAAAATTCCACATCTGGGATTTGGCAACTATATCTGAATTTAACTCTGGATATTTGGCAACCAAGAAATTCGTTAAAGAAGCGTTTGGATGGTCACGTGTTGTATAATGATGTCTAAATTAATTTCCCTATTTCGAGACTTGTCGATATCCAATAACATGCGTATACATTACCAAAATTTCCAAAAATTGTCTATTGACTGTTTGTTCGAAGACAGGATCTTTTGTTCAATTTTATGGTGTCTTATTTTATCCTATAAATCTCAGCCATTCATTTATGTGGGTCTCACGTGAATCCCGCAAAAGATACCATAAAACTGGACAGAAGATCCTGACCCGTTTATTCAGGTGCTGGCTAAGTACAAGGATTGTAGTCAATTTTCCTTAAATTGGCTTAGATATAATTTTATAAACATTTGCAGTAACTCAATGCTTCTCCCTGATGAAAGAAGAACATCATTTCCATGAGTTGCTCAGGGAAAATTTGGTAGAACACTGAAATATCCAATCTAGAGGGTCTATGCCATCAATAGAAGGACGTATCAGTTTAGAGGGTTTGACTGCGAAGCATTGATGAGTTCAAAAAAAAAATCCAGCCTGCAGGTAAAAGGAGCCTAAGATATGAAAGCTCAATAAATGTTTACCAAAGATTTTGTGGCTGGCGAAAGTATAGAACATAGAGAATGAACGTGTTAGAAGTGAGTAACAAACATGATGAAGAAGCGCGAGAAGTAAGCTGGATGTTAAGAAGTTACAAAAGAGATATTTGAGGCTGAAGTTAAGAGAATAGTAATAAGAAGTCAGCTAAAACGTAAAAAGCGGAGAAAACTGTATAAAGTTAAGATGACTATACAAATTTACCAATACCATAATACAAGACAAAACATATATACAATCTCTACAAAAAAAACCTTCAAATTAGCATAACAGAACAATCAAAATATCTTTTTATTATTTTTCAGTTTTCTTTCCATTTTGTATTTTTTATTGTCTTAAATTCATTTCAAAGCTTGTACTTTTCCTTACTTGAAATCAACTTGTTTTTTTCTAGTTCAATCTTTATTCTAATATATTTTCATATTTTATTAGCTTAGAATTTCATGTTCTAACTTTTTCATAGCCTACTTATATTATCAATAAGAATTTAAGCATAAATTAAGGGAGAATTCCTCCTTAGCATGCTTGAATTCTAAATTGACACCCATAATTTGGCATAACTAGTGGGACATGATGTCTTATATAAGGAATAGAAAAAATCGACGTGCCTCCATCCTTGAAGGAAGAAGTCTCTCTAGTAGTAGGAAATGAAAGTTTTGTATCCCAGATGGTTGAGAATATGAAGAAGGTAGCCTCGCCTTTAACTAACTCTCTTACTGACGAGAATCCGAAATTGTTTGTTCACACAAACGAAAAATTCTAGAGTCAAACCAACTCGATATCTACAGGCACAATCAAGATATTGATAAATAAGGTTGACAATTTATATAGGCACAATTCTCTTGCTTTACTAAAGTAGATCTTCGAGAGTGCAGTTGCCTTATAACTACCTTCTCTTTAAATGAACGATAAATCCCTCCTAATAAAAGAGACGATGTTCCTATGACGCCTTTTGACATTAATCCTTAAAATGGTCAACATGCAATTAGGCCCCAAATTTTGGGTAGGCAAGGATCTGATGTGGAGGTTGAAGCTAATGGATCACCCCACCCCCCCAAACCACTTATAAATGAGACTATAAGTTAATATGGAAATTGTTAAAGAAGTAGTTCCGGAAGTGTCCGGGCTTGGTTTGAGATAGTTTGGCCCGAAAATTCCATAAGCCTTATCCAAAGTATGTTGACCATGAGAATTATTATCCTCGTAATTATAAAATTCTTAAATTCAACTTGTTTTCTAGTGAAGATGGCTAATCGACCACACATTGCTAGATTCACTATACAATGTGGAGAATTAGCCAATTAAGAAAATTTCAATAATTTTAAGCTTAGGTTGTTCCCAAATTTGTTAACAAGTACAACCTTCTCCTCGTATGCTTTATTGCCTAGGAATTCTATCACTTCCTAGTGTGAAATAGAAAGATTTTCTCATACTAAGCCCAAAGTTAGTATAACTAAGCTATTTAGAATCACTTAGAAAAGTTGAGAGAGTGCATACATGCTCGTCACACGATTCAAGAAGATGAAGTCGATGTTGTATTGCATTACCACAGATCGAATATGTGAAACTAGCTCAAAGGAGTCTTGATAATGAATTTTGGAAAAAAAAATTGAAGGCATGGAATTTTATGATTTCTATGAACTAGCATCAAAGTTCTCTGAATACGAAGAAATTCTCAAGGAAGAAGGATATCGAAAGAAGAATTCAGTAGGCACTTATGTCTTCGGCTGTAGCTAAAGTCAACATTCCTAGAAGTTATGTTTGCCTTCATCTAAAATGCAAATTTCTTGAAGTCAAAAGGAAAATGCAAGCTCCTACTCCAGCTGTGATGGAAGTTGGAGAGTGCAGTCGCCTTATATGTGCTTCCTCTATAGATGAAAGATACATCTCTCCTCATAAGAGCCAGGATGTTTAAGTGATGCCTCTATGCAATAATCCTGAAAAATGGTTGTTAGGCAGTTAGGCCCTAAATTTTGGGTAGGAAAGGATTTGGTGTCAAGGTTGAAGCTAATTATAGACCAGAATACAATTTAATGGGTAACATTGCAGCTATAAATCACAATCATATATTTTGGCCCCTTTACACGTAAAGGAGACTATAAGTTAACATGGAAGCTGTCAGAGAAGCAGTTCAAGAAGTGTGCAGGTTTAGTTTGAGATAGCTTGGCACTTAAAATTTGATAAACCTTATCCAAAGTATGTCACAAGAATTCTTATCCTCGTAATTATAGAATTCCTAAATTTAACTTGTTTTCTAGTGAAGATGGCTAATCGACTATTGAGCATGTTTCTATATTCATTATATAATATGGAGAATTAGCTAATTAAAAAAACTTCAATAATTTTAAACTCATGTTGTTCCCTAATTTATTAACAGGTACAACCTTCTCCTGATATGCTTTATTGCCTAGGAATTCTATCCTTTCCTAAATTGAAATGGAAAGATTATTTCAAACTTAGTTTTTTAGACGAAGCCCAAAGTTAGTTTAACAGAGCTATTTAGTGTTACAAAGTGGAGAGAGTGTGGACATGCTTATCATAAGATTCAAGAAGATGATAAGTTGATGTCGTATTGCACTTCCAAAGACCAAATATGTAAAATTAACTTAAAGGGGCCTTAATATTGGATTATGGAAAATTAATTCAAGCATAAAATTTCATGATTTCTATGAAATAGCAACAAAGGTCTCTGAATACGAAGAACTTTTTAGGGAAGAAGGATATCCAAAAAATAATTATTTAGACACTTACGTTTTAAAGACGAATTCCTATGATGTGAAAATAGTTGAAGTCAACAACCCAGGAACTTATGTTTGCCCTTCTTTAGAATGCAAAAGGAAAATGCAAGCTCTTACTCTAGATGTGATGCAAGTTGGAGAGTGTTGTCATCTTATAACTACTTCCTCTATAAATGAAAGATATATTCCTCTTTATAAAAGAGAGGATGTTCATGTGATGAATTTACACATTAACCTTGAAAATGATCAATAGGCAGCTAGGCCCCAAATTTTAGCTAGACAATGATTTGATGTGAAGGCTGAAGCTAATGAACTACAAAATGATTTTCAGGGTAACATTGCAGCTATAAACCACAATCCTATATTATGTTCTCCCTGCCTCACACACACATAAATGAGACTATAAGTTGATACAAAAGTTGTTAGAGAAGCAGTTTAGGAAGTGTACGGGCTTGGTTTGAGACAACTTGGCACCTGAAATTCCATAAGCCTGATCCAAATTATGTTGACCATGAGAATCCTTATCCTCATAATTATAGAATTCTTGAATTCAACTTATTTTCTAGTAAAGATGGCTAATTGACCATTGAGCACATTGCTAGATTTAGTATACAATGTGGAGAATCAACCAATTAAGAAAACTTCAATAATTTTAAGCTCAGGTAGTTTCCCAATTTATTAGCAAGTACAACCTTCTCCAGGTATGTTTTATTACCTAGGAATTTTATCATTTCTTAAATTAAAGTGGAAATGTTGGACCCTAAAATGGTAATTCTTGAAAACTTGCTTTTCATAGACATGAAGTATTTCAAAAACATGATTTCATAAACTTGCATCTTTCCAAAAAGAAACATTTTCAAAATCTTTTCATAAATCATCAACACAATTCATGTAGCAAACAAATAACAATTTCACAATCCAACCAAGAGCAAATAAATGCAACATCTATGATGCAATTGAAACCATTAAGCTTCCTTGATTCAAAGAAAATAATAAGTGGCTTATTTACTCTATTATAAAAATGTACCCACTAGAATTGTCATAGATACATGACGTTTTTCATGTGTCCATGTTGAGAAGATATAGATCGGATCCATTCCACATTATTCAGACCACTGAGGTTTAGTTAAGAGATGATCTGAGTTATGAGGAGGTTCCAGTGGAGATCTTGGATACTAAGGAAAAGGTTCTCAGGAACAAAGACATCCCTAAGCAGCCCAACTGGAAAGATTGTTTTATACTCTTTTGTTTTAAATGAGCCCAAAGTTAGTATAACTAAGCTATTTATAGTTACTTAGAAAAGTGGACAGAGTGCAGACGAGCTCATCTCACCATTCGAGATGAGAATTAGATGTCGTATTACATTCCTAAAGACTGAATATGTGAAATTAGCTCAAAGGGTCTTGATATTATATTGTAGAAAAAAATAAAAAATTAAGGCATGAAATTTTGTGATTTTTATGACCTAGAAACAAAGTTCTCTTAATACAAAGAACTTTTTAGGGAATAAGGATATCGAAAGAAGAATTTGGTAGGCACTTATGTCATAAAGATGAATTCTTATGATTCGGTAATAGTCAAAGTCAACATCCCTAAAACTTATATTTGCCCTTCTTTAGAACGCAAATCTTTTGAAGTCAAAAGGAAAATTCAAGCTCATACTCTGGATGTGATGGAAGTTAGAGAGCGCAATCGCCTTATAACTACTTGTTCTCTATATGAAAGATAAGTCTCTACTCATAAATGAGAGAATGTTCTTGTGAAACCTTTGTGCATTAATCCTGAAATTGATCGACAAATAGTTAGGCCCCAAATTTTATGTAGGAAAGGATTTGGTGTGGAGGCTGAAGCTAATAGACCACAATATGGTTTGGTGGGTAACATTGTAGATATAAACCATAATCCTATATTCCACTCCCTCCCCCATACGTAAATGAGACTATAAGTCAATATGGAAGCTATCAAAGAAGCAGTTTAGGAAATGTATGGGCTTGGTTTGAGACAACTTGGCACCTAAAATTCTATAAACTAATCCAAAGTACGTTGACCATAAGAATCCTTATCCTCGTAGTTATAGAATTCCTGAATTTTATTTGTTTTCTAAGGAAGATAGCTAATCAACCATTGAGAACACTGCTTGTTCCACCATACATTGTTGAGAATTAGCCAATTAAGAACACTTTAATAATTTTATGCTTAGGATGTTCCCAAATTTATTAATAGGTACAACTTTTTCCTGGTATGTTTTATTGCCTAGGAATTTTATCATTTCCTAAACTTAAATGAAAAGACTGTTTCATACTTAATCTCTTCAAACTGAGCCCAAAGTTAGTATAACTGAGCTATTTAGAGTTACTTAGAAAAGTGGAGAGAGTTTGGACATGCTCATTACACGATTCAAGAAGATAAGAAGACAATATCGTATTGCACTTTTAGAGACCGAATATGTGAAATTAGTTCAACAAGTCTTTATATTAAATCGTGGAAAATTTTTAAGGTATATAATTTCATGATTTATATGAACTAACAGCAAAGGTCTCTAAATATGAAGAATTATTTGGAAGAAAGACATTGAAAGAAGAATTTAGTAGGCATTTATATTATAGAGATGAATTCTTATGATTTGGCAATAGCCAAAGTCAACATCCTTGAAACTTATATTGCCCTTCTTTAAAACACAAATCTCTTGAAGTCAAAAGGAAAATGCAAACTTCATTTACTTAACATCCTTTTTCATCTCATCCACTAAAACAATATCAACAGCAGACAACATACGTCAAAGCTTATCCCCTTGGATATTCTTAATGAGATTATCCATCTCTACTGCAAATAAAAAGGGGCTCAATGAGGAGCCTTAGTATAGTCCAATATCAATATCAATAAAAAAATGATATATATCTCCTCATATTGTCCATACTCTAGTCTTTACACCTTCATAGGAACTCTCTTAACTTCTAAACATCTTCACATGATTTCCTTAGGTACCTTGTCATAATTCTTCACTAATTAAATAAAAATCATGTGTAAGTTATGTTTTCTTTTCCTGTAATATTTTATTAATCTTCTAAGATTTTACTTTCTATCGTGGACCTTCTTGGTATGATACCAAACTAGTTCTTCGAGATAGGTGCATCCTTTCACACTCTGTTCTCAATTATCTTCTTCTATAACTTAATTGTGTGACTAAGTAGTTTAATTCCTCTATAGTTCTTACAATGTCCCCTTTGTTCTTATATAGAAGAATTAACATACTAAGTCTCCTCTCCTCTAACATTTTGGTGGACTTAAAGATTAAGTTAAAAATATTGACTAGCCAATTAAGACCCACTTTTCCTAGGCTCTTCCATACCTCTATAGGCATCTCATCAGGCTTTAATACCCTTCTACTCTTCATATCTTTCAAAGCTCTTTTAATTTCTTCCCTTATGATCTGTCGACAGAAAGTAAAATTATGATGCCTCTCAGACATGCTAAGATCACCTAAAGATACGTTATCCTCTATGCCTTTATTAGAAAGGTTATTTAAGTATCTTTGTCATCTTCTTTTAATGTCATTGTCAGTCATGAGCACCCGCCTTATTTCATCTTTTATATAACGAACTTGATCTAAGTCTATCGCTTTTCGTTCATTAGTTCTTTTCAACTTAAATATATCCTTTTCTCCATCTTTAGTTTCCCGTTGATGTTATAATTTATTGTAGGATCTGCTTTTAGCTTCTGAGACTACCTTATTCACCTCTTTGTTTACCTATTTGTAACTATCTCTATTAACTATCCTCTCTACCTATGTGGTTCTATCCAATAAAACTTTATAGACAACCTTCTTGATCTTATCCTTTTCTTATAAATCTTCATTCCACCATCAAAACTTCATCTTATTATCCCTAGAACCTTTATAAACACCTAAGACCTCTTTAAATGTATTCCTTAAAAGAGTTACTACTCTCTCCCACATCTGGTTAGCATCTCCTTCCAATTTCCATTCTTCTTTATCCTTAAGTTATTCCATTGTATCTCCTTTCATATTCTATCATTTGACTCTAGTACAACTCCTAAAACTTCTCTTCTTCATCCAACCCGTAATTATAAGATCCATAACCAACAATTTATACTAATTTGATAAGCAAGCGTTAATTATCTACTTCTGTGGAAGTAGTCAATTTGAGTTTTCGCAGTAATACTCTTAAAAATCACTAGGTTCTCTTTGTTTTTCTTGAAAAATGAGTTTACTATTACCAACTCAAACACTACTGCAGAATTTTACAAATTAGTCCGACTATCATTCCTATCACTGTATCTAAAACCCCCATGAGTCCATGAATATTCGTCTGAAGTTGTCTATATATGACCATTAAAGTCTCTTACCACCAAAATTGAAAACAACACCTTTTACCACAATATTTAACGACATAATCTTACCATTAGTCTTCTTTACCCCCACAATATGATGTATGAGTTCCTTGACAACCAAGATACCTACTCATTTTGTTTCCTTAAAAACCCTTAATACCAAAGTTTGAATCCATTAATCTCTTTTGCTTTAGCCCCCGTCCACTTTGTTTCCTGGATGCATGCTATATAAATCTTATATTTGTCTCAAATTCCCACTAATTTCAATGACTTCCCTTTGGGGGCCTCGATGTTCCAAGAACGTATCTGTAATTTGTCAACATCTTTTCTTCTCCTAGACCTAAAACCCACTAAAGGACTAGCCCTTGCTTTATCATCAGGAGATTAATGCCACTGAGTTCGATCTACGTCTATTACTAAATGTCAAAAAGAAGTTGAAGATTGTAGAAGATCGTTTATCATCAACATTAAATTCATGTATGAGTGTTTTAGTTCATAAATATAATTTAAATGCTAACACTTGGACTAAAAATCAGTGATTTCAAAATCATCGAACAGAGTTCCCCTAAGTCTTTAAAAAAGTTATGATTTTCAAATCGTAAGTTTTTAGCATAAATAGCCTTAATTTATGATACTGCCACGGGTATGGCCAACTCAGTAATGGCAATGAATAAGGCATCTGAAGAATTTAGTACCTTTGACTCAAATTCAAAAGGGAAGGTTTTTGCAATAGAGGTCCATTACCAAGATTAAAAAGCATGACATTACCATTGGAAAAGCTAACTTTAAAAAAGCCATCCTTTATAAGATATGTCTTCTTTGAAGAAAGTACTACGAACCCTAATAATAAGAAAAGATGTATAGAAGTAATTAGCGAAAAGCGTAGGAAGACAAAAAAAATCCTATATTTCATAGAAAGTTGTCCTGCCCTGAGAGTTAGAATGAGGACTCCAATAAATTCGTTACGATAGGAGAAATTGTCATTCAGGTACCACGTGCTATTTCTTTCATAAAATTCTCTACTTTATTTGATAAATCTTTTGTTAAAAGGGTGGAATCACCTAGTCTTATCACCAATATTGGGTCCGTAATGAACATTATGCTAACTAAAATAATGCTAGCTTTGGGCAAAGACAATGCAGACTTGATCCCAACTGAAGCATTTGTTGTTACATTTACTGGCGAAACTACGAGAGTATGGGGAATTCTCATTTTGAATATCATGGTGGGAGGAAAGTCTTCATCAACTGTTTCTTAATTATCGATATAATGCCAGCTATCTAATTATATTTGGGATGAGATTGAATCTACTCCAACTTCTATATCCCATTATCTCTTGAAAAACTTGAGTTTTTACGGAATGGCAATAAAGTAAAAATCGTTTGGGTCGATCCACAACTATTTTGTACTAAAGTTGATAAGGTGGAGGCCAAATTTTATGAAGATCATGAAAAGCCAGTAAAAATTTAAAAACTTTCCTATAGTGAATGTCTTAAAAATAAGGCAAAGAAAAGATGAGGATAGTGTTAAAAAGGTTTGTAAAAACAACTAACATCATGCCTGCTCCTAAGCCAACGACAATTCCTATTATAGAGGAAGCTGATGAGTGAATACAAAAGGCAATAGTGGTAGTTTTTGCCATAAAAATTAAATTTCAGATGCAACAAGTCCTAGAGAATTATAAGGACATGGGTAGATGTGAAAATGAAAATTTAGTCTTTAAAGAGGAAAAAGAACTAGAAATAAAGAGTGAGTATATCCAAGAGCTGAAATTCACTTTTAGAAAGTTTGATGATTTGGGAGCCAAAAATAAGAACCACTAGAAGAAGTGAATCTAGAAAATTCAAGAGAATTTTGTTGAGTCTTTGTTGGGAAACATTTAGATCCAAGAATAAAATTGGAGTTAGTAGAGCTCTTAAAGGAATTCAAAGACTATTTCATTTGGGACTATACAAAGATGCCATGGTTGAGTAGAAGGTTGGTGGAATATCGACTTTTGATAAAGCCAGAATTGGCCTTTACTACCAAACCCCTAGACGGTGGTTCAAAGAATTTGAGCTAAATATTAAAAAAAGAAGTTGAAAATTTATGTAAGGTTAGTCTTATTAGACAATCCAGATATATTGAGTGCTAGCTAATGTTGTACCTGTAGTCAAGAAGAACTGAAAAATAAGAATATATGTCAAATTTAGGGACTTAAATGCAGCCACTCTTAAGGATATATAGATAATGTTGATTGCAGATTCTTTGATAGATGTAATGACTATACATTCTTTGTTTTCTTTTATAGATTATTTTTAGTTATAACTAAATTTTTATAGCCAAAAGGGATATTTCCAAATCGACTGTTTGATGTCTAGAGTCAATAGGGGCCTTTGAATGGGTTGTAATCTTTTGGTTTTAAAATTTAGGAGCACCTTATCAGAGGGCCATGAATGATATTTTTCATGATTTGATAAGGTGCAAGTTGGAATTTTAAATAGATGATACCATAATAAAATAAATAGTGTAGATCATATCTATAATTTATGAAAATCATTTCATAGGATGTGAATGCATAAATTAAAGTTAAACACCCTTAAAGTGTGTTTTCGGAGTAAAAGTGGGGAACATCGAGGAACATCCTAAGATTTTTACTTTATAATTGAGGAATTAAACTAGATAGGAATAAAGCAAAGCCATTCTCGAAATGAAGCCACCTTGAAACAAAATGGAATTTTAGAGATTTCTTGGTCAGATAAACTGCGTAAGGAGGTTTATTGTTAATCTAACTAGAAAAAAAAAGAATTTTTAGGCCTATTAAAGTTGGAGAATTATAAGGATTTTTTTAGGAGGAAAGACATCGAACAGCAATTGATAGTATCAAAAAATACCTGATCAAACTTCTAGTAATGATGCCTCTTAAAAAGGAATTTCATTAAAGTTGTATATTTTTGTTATAGGAGAATTTTATTGGGTATATATTGGCTTAGAGTAATGAGGTAAGTCATAAGCAAGATATCTACTATTTGAGCAAAATTCTTAAGCCAATGGAAAAGAAGTATGTTCTCATTGTTAAGTTATGTTTGGCATTATACTCTGCTTATTCAAAATTAAGACATTATTTATTGCAAAAAAAGTTTATGTGGTCTCACAAACTGACTCAATGAAGTATAGATTGAATAAGTCAATCATCTTAGGGAATATTGGGAAATGACTTATGAATTACAGACTTCAATATGATATATCACCCAAAGGTCAAGCATGAGCGAACCTTTTAGCAAGCCATAATGCTTGAAGTACAAGAGGATATAGGGAATTTAGTTTTCAGTTATGAGAAGTTGTGAGAATTGAAATTTGATGGTTCTAGCATAGAGATGTTAGTTGCACTGGGATAGTTATAATCTCACTAAATGAAATGAGGACTATTCTTCCCCTTAAGATGGACTTCCTATGAACTAATAATAAGACTAAGCGTAATATAAAGTTGAATTCACTTTCCCTATTCAAGTAGTCTAAGCATAATATAAAGTTATTCAACTTTATATTATGCTTAGTCTTATTATTAGTTCATAGGAAGTCCATCTTAAGGGGATCAACTTTATATTACGCTTAGACTACTTGAATAGGGAAAGTGATCTCCAAATTGGGAAGGTACATTTTGAATTCATATAGTTTTAAATGCTAATGCCCATTGGTTATCTAGTTTATAAGGTGAACCTCATAGGCATATTATTACTCTTTTTAAAAGGTCATGTATAAAGGAACAAAAGTGAATTCTTGAAATCAAATAACAATAAATCAAAATAAACATTCAGAAATAAAGTTCAAAATCCACAAAATACCAACCAATGGTCAAAAAATTAAAGAAAGAAAGAATAGTTTAATGATGGTCTAAGACAAAAGACCAGATTTCCCCCCCATTGTTTGATATAAAAGACTGGGTGTTTTTGGCTTACTAAACTTGTTACTTCTAGAGTTTGACTTCATCCTTCTACAACATTAATGACTTCCCTCGCTCTTTAACTATCTACTTAACCTCATTAAGTTCCTAGTTAAGCCACTTGCCATCTTGTTTTAAACCTTCTTGTTTATCCCTAATTAGTTTAATAGCTCTCTTGTGCTCAATAGCTTGATTCTCTAAAAAGTCAAATTCATTTTCAGCTCATGAATTTATGCTAGGAGGTTTTTACCCTTAGCCTCTTTTGCATCATAATCCGTTTGCCATTTTTATGAGAGGCTTAGATTTTTAAAATAGATAATTTATTCATATCAAAACTTTTTAAAAAAGGAGAAAACTTTTTCATCTTTACTTAAAAGTTCTCCAACAACAGATGACTAAGTTATAGAGTCAATGTAGGATAACATACTTAAGAAAGACCTACACTGAATTTTAGTTAAGAACTGAAGCTCCTTTTACATGGTAAGCTTTAAAGGCTCTTAACCCTCGACAACTCATCAAAACTAATAGTAGGCATAAAATTGGAAGGAGGGTTAAGAGAAATGTCTAAAACGCTTAGGTCAATGACTTCCTTTGAAGATGTTGATGCCATTTAGACATCTCCTGCTAATGAAACATATAAGAATTTATCAAGAGTCTGGCAGATCTTCGTAAGGAATAAAAGAAACTTCTACTTTATCTCTAATGATATGCCTTCAATAACTTTTAGCTTAAGGGAATTTATGGCTTTTTCAAATTTTGGATCAAAGGAAATGGAAAACGGAGGAAGATCTGATACAAGGTGTAACACCCCACTTCAATGGAACACACTCTCGAACATTCTGAGCACATTCGAGAACATACCCTATGAAAGTGACATGTTAGAGCAATCACATTCACTTATTTTGACATCATACATAAAAACACAAATATTCAAAAGATCAATTCCTCATTCCATTTATAAAACATAGTTTACACTATAGCATTTCACTACACAATCCATATATATACAATATCAAGAACATATAAAAGTTTACTACTCTTTACAACATGTTCTACATGAAATGAGGAACTAAACAAAAATATTCTATCTAACTCCTCAATATCAACTGACCGACCTTTGAGTCATTCTTGAGTCCAAAATCGATAGTACTAAACTTTTACTAGTCCGCCTTAGGATCTATGTCTCCCTCATACCTGAAAATCAACATTTGCAATTTTGATGAGTTTTGCAAATTCAATAAGTGAACCATCCTCATATGCTCACTCATATCAGATCACAAGAACAATTCACAATCCAAATCACAGATAAATCATATAATCAAATATATCACGTCACATTTTATCATTTTTCAACAAACACAATTTGCATACATTATTTCGCATTTCTATTTTAGAATCTTCCAAACAATTTATTTCAATCATTCATTTAATACAAATCAAATTATATATGCAAATGCACATGTGACTCACTTTCATTGTTACTTTGTTATGACCGAGTTCCTTTTTAACTGTTCCGTATCCATTGTGGATACCAGGCTCATCAATAACTGTCCTATACCTATTGTGGATACCGGGCTCATTTCAATACTGAGCCTGTGGCTCTTTATGCGCATTTATGAGCTTTAAGCTCTTTTTCACTGGCCCCTCCGGTCACAACTGCCTTTATCTGATCCTGCATATTGATGTGATGCATCAAATCACAAAATATGCCATTAATAACATTCATTCATTATGCACGGTCATTTTTCACATTTTCATCGGATCGCAGTTCGGCATTCAGCACTTAGTTGAGTACACTTATTTTTTTCAGATTCACATTCAATTATGAACACTTCCAATGCTATCTTAATTATCAAATTCCTCGGAACATCAATGTCCAGAATTATCACAATCACATCATTATCACAATCACATCAGATACAGTTCAATAATTGCATTTTATACAGAAACAAATCAATCCTAGTGAGAAACATCTAGGTTGACTCATAGTACGCTCCAGATAGCTATTGCCTCGACGAACCAATAATGTCTGGACGCCGGTGTTTGAATTGTGCGTCTATAATCATGCAATACACACATTGTATACGCATTACTAACTTGATCATTCACATAAATATCCAATCATGTACATATATACCTCAAGAACACTTGTATCCAATCAAACAATATCACTTGTATATGTCTAGCTTACACTTAGGTTATACCTCAAGAACACTTGATTATTCTAATGTCATCAATTATACATTCATCAATCCCTTTTTAACATTATATAATCACATAAATATCCAATCAAACAATATCATTTGTATATGTCTAGCTTATACTTAGGTTATACCTCAAGAACACTTGATTATTCTAATGTCATCAATTATACATTCATCAATCCCTTTTTAACATTA
>JAOQMS010000006.1:10220546-10235305 GCA_027563885.1 Erythroxylum longipes | reverse complement strand
TGTTTGATGTTCGATTGCTATGGGCACGCCACCCTTATGGGATGACGGGCTTCGTTTTGTCTCCGAATGCGATCGTTAGGCTCCGGAAACAGGGTCTAACATATGCACCTTAAAATCTAAAGTTGTAATAAAAGGGCTAGGTTTTAAAGCTTTAGCGACACCTTCTACAAAGACTCTCAGGTTGCTATAGGTTAGAAAAAGTTTTTAATAAATAGATAGATAAGAAGATTTAGAAGCATTGAAGATTCTTAGCCAACAAGGCCTCTCAGAGAGATCCTCGAAAGGATTAAGTCAATTCATTGACCTAGACTTTAAAGACAGTAAAAAAACTAAATACATCTTTGGAAGACTTGCTACATAAGCTGGCAAATTGATGGAAGCCAAGGAAATTCATAAATCTAAGATCAATAAAAGGAAGTCCTTCCTTATCCCTAAGCTCTTGGAAATGAGTAAGGGTCCAAGGTGGAATAAACCATATGCATAGGTTAAGCTTTTGAAGAGGAAGGCTGGACATACATCTCCCCAAATGCCTAAAGGAATCCTAAGAAAATGAAACCAAGAGCAAAGAATTTTCTAGAGGCTATTGCCCTATAAAAGGGAAGGAATACTATGCAGACTTGTTATTTATAGCACAAAAAATAAATTGATTCAGTAAGACCTAGATGAACTTAATATATTCTTCTTCAGAGATGGGATTCCTAGAAAAAAGTGTAAATGTTACTTAGCTAGGATTAAAAAGAGCTCTTAAAAGTGCTAAAGTCAGAATAAATGTTTCCTCTACCAAACAAACAAATTCTTCCACAATGAGAGGCAATCCAGCTAGAAAGAAAACATCTTTAAGTGAAATTGAGGTGTGTCTAAAAGAAAAAAATAAAGGAATTACTAAAAGGAGTCCAGAATTTTTGGACATCAAATATAAGGATGGGTTAATATTATTGTGGATTTCTTCAAAGGGATACTAATTGAAGAAACCCTTGTCTTTTCCAAAAAGAGTGAAAAGAAGGATAGATTATATCTATCCACTTAACGTTGTTAATGATCAAAATAGGGAAAACCTCCTACCATACTAAAAGAAGAGAATTTTAACTAGAAGAAAGAACTAAAAAAGAGATTTAAGGTTAAAATTTTAATTACCTTATTATGATAAATGATGTTAAAGGTTCAATTGGAATAAATACCACCTCAATTTTTATAGCCTACATAAAGAATAAGTTTAGGAAAACTAACTAAATCTTCATGTAAGAGTATAGAGAAAGAAAATAAGGGATGAACAGTTATAACATTCAACTCAACAAAGTCTATAGAGGAGAAGGAAGACATATGATGAGTAGAAGCCATAATCCAAGGAGAGTTTATAAAACAAGAGAATTCGTGAGTAGATCAAGGGGAAGATACTAGAAAAGATGATGATTGTCTAAAGCTTAAGGTTGAGGATAGAATGAAAGGACATGTATTTATAGCGAAACAAGCGAAACCCAAAGGAGTAGTGAATATTTGAAATTTGAAGAATTATATACTTCAGCTTCAGTAACAGATGGAGAATTAGGAATTTCAAATGTGGAAGAATCATGATATAATTTTTTAGCCCAACTTTTCCTCTCATTTGAGGATTCTCTTTGATTTAGAGCTAGCGAAGATCTTCTTAATGACATTTCCAAGCTTCCTCTTCTGACTAAATTCTCTTTAGTTCCTGGACATCCAAAGATCACTAAACCATATTTGAGAATTTGACTCGTGGTCTTCTACTCATTTTATAGAAGGCTGGGAGAACTTTTATACCATATATTTGGTTTGCTCGACCAAATATACACGGGGGATAATTTTTGATAATTTAAAAAGAAATCTGGCCCACAAGTAAAAGGAGCCCAAAACATGAAAGATCTGTAAATGTTTAACTAAAGAATTCATGGATGATGGAAGTCCAAAATGTGGAGGATGAATGTGTTAGGAGTAGGTAACAAACATGATGGAGAAACATGGGAAGTGGGATAGAAATTAGGAAGTTACAAGAGAAATTCCTTAGGCTGAAGTTGTGAGAATAGTAGCAAAAAGTTAGCTAGAGCATAAAAAATGGAGAAAGCTACCTAAAGTTGAGAAGACTATATAAAATTATAAATTCATCAGCACTATGATATAAGACACAATACACAATCTCCAAAAAAGACAACCTCAAATACTCATAACAAAACAATCAAAATATCTTGTTATTATATTTCAGTTTTCTTTATATTGTGTATTCATTTTTCATTGTTCGAGATTCCTTTTTGTCAAAGATGACTGCACCGAAAAGAAGAAAAAAGGCAAAGAAGAGGAAAAGTCAAAAGCTCCTTGTCTGTTGCCTTGATTTATGCCATTTTATTAGGTGGACTTTTTTGGCTTTAACTAAGCAAGGAATAGCTTATAAAGAAGGCTTTCCATTTTTCCTTCTCCAATACAAAGGCAATCCGTGTGAGCAAAGTGAGGAACGAAAATACAAAGTTATTTTTTAGAGAATTTTTGTGAGGAAAAATTCTTAGGAATAATTGTATATAAGTTGTTAGTGTTGTAAACACTTTGTAAATTTTCTCTTTAATAAAAGATCGCAGCAGCTCTGGAGACGTAGGCATAATTGGCCAAACTCTGTTATCAATTTTGTGTATTATTATTCCACCTTTATTTCGCATTCTCACAAATCTGGTTTTAAGGAATTGCATAATTTTCCTAACTATTGGTATCAGAGCTTTTGGTGGTAAATTCTGTCAATTTTTCCTGCGAGGTCACTATTCAAGTGAATAGTAAATTTTGTGAATAGTGAAATTTTGTCGGCGGTTCTAGTTTGTAGATAAAGGTGTTCTAGTATATGTTCGTTCACAAGAATAATCAGAAACAATCCAAATGAAACCAGATTTGAGTGGGAGCGATGGATGCAAATGAAGGGAAGGTGAAAATTGAGAAGTTCGATGGTGCAGATTTGGAAGATGCAGATTGAAGATTATCTATACCAGAAAAAGCTGTATCAACCTCTATCAGGAAAAAAGCCAAAGGGCATGAAGGATGAAGATTGGAATCTTCTCGATAAACAAGCTCTCGGAGTTATTCGATTGACGTTATCCCCCAATGTTGCTTTCAACATACCAAAGGAAAAGGACACGACGGGTCTTATGGCGGCTCTCTCCAGTATGTATGAGAAGCCATCAGCCTCAAACAAAGTTCAATTGATAAGGCGGTTATTCAATTTGTAGATGGCAGAAGGGGCATTAGTGGCCCAACATCTAAATGAACTCAACACAATCACAACCCAGTTGAGTTCCGCAGAAATTGAATTCGATGATGAAGTTTGGGCTTTGATTCTCTTATCATCTCTACCAGACAGTTGGAATGTTACCGTTATAGCAGTTAGCAGCTTATCGGGAAACAATAAATTGAAATTCGACGATGTTTGAGATCTGGTATTGAGTGAAGAAATTCGGCAGAGAGAATCAGGTAAAGCATCAAACTCTTCAGCTTTACATATAGAGTCTAGAGGGAGAACTTCAGAAAGAAATTCAAATCGTGGCAGATCAAAATCTAGAAGGGGTAAATATAGATTAGGAAGGAAAGATTTTAACTACTATAATTGCGGCAAGAAAGGTCACTTTAAGAGGGATTGTTGAGCACCGAAGAAAGATACCGGCGCACAGGAATCTGCTAATATGACCAAGGAAGTAGGTGATGTTATGATTCTAAGCGTTAACAGTCCAATTGAATCATGGACTTCGGATTAAGGGCATCTTTCCATGCCAACCCATGCCGAGAAATCATGGAAAACTATGTCAGTGGTGATTTTGGGAGAGTTCATCTAGCTGATGATGAAACTTTAAAGATCATAGGAAAAGGAGATATCCGATTAAAGTTGCCAAACCGGACTACCTAGAAGCTGTGAGAAGTGAGACATATTTCTGGCCTAAAAAAACTTGGTTTCAGTAGGACAGCTTGATGGAAAAGGATATTGTACGACCTTTTTCAGACTGTGAACTGAAGATTACCAAAGGAGCACTCATCATTGCTCGTGGAAAGAAGACTGGTACTCTCTATGTAACCTCAAACTTAGAAAATATGATTACAGCAATAAACGCTGATGGAAAATCAAACCTATAGCACCAAAGGCTTGGCCATATGAGCGAGAAAGGAATGAAGACACTTCTGTCAAAGGGGAAGCTGCCAGATCTGAAAAGTGTAGATGTCAGCCTATATAAGGATTGCATCTTTGGGAAATAGAAGAAGGTCAGTTTTGCAAAGATTGGCAAGACACCTAAGGCAGAAAAGTTAGAGTTGGTTCATATCGATGTATGGGGACCATCTCTAGTTCCATCTCTTGCAGGCTCATTGTATTATGTCACCTTCATTGATGATTCTACAAGGAAGGTGTCGGTTCATTTTTTGAAGAAGAAATTAGAAGTCTTTGATACCTTCAGAAAATGGAAGGCCATGGTAGAAAATGAAATTGGTTTGAAAGTCAAGCAATTGAGGTCTGATAATGGAGGAGAGTACAGAGATAGTAGATTCAGAGAATTTTGTGCAAACAATGGGATCAAGATGGAGAAAACAGTTCCCATGACACCATAGCAAAATGGCGTAGCGGAAAGCATGAACAGAAATCTGAATGAACGTGCTAGAAGTATGAGGATACATGCCGACTTACCCAAGATATTATGGGCTGAAGCTGTTAACACCGCAACCTACCTGATCAATCGTGGACCCTCAGTTCCCTTGGATGGCAGAATATCGGAGGAAGTTTGGAGCAGAAAAGAGATAAACCTTTCGCACTTAAGAGTGTTTAGTTGTATTTCTTACGTACACATAGATTCTGCTGAAAGAAGTAAACTTGATGTTAAGTCTAACAAATATGTCTTTGTTGGATATGGTCGTGAGGAGTTTGGTTACCGATTTTGGAATTATGAAAATCGGAAGATCATCAGAAGCTGGGATGTCAATGTGATGTACAAAGACAGGTCAATGGCAGAATCAAGCAGCTCCAATATAGATGCCGAAACGAAAGAATTTGCTGAGTTCGAGGAGATTTCTAGAAATGATGTTCAGAATAGTCCTGAAGCAGTTCAAGAAGAACCAGGCACGCCAGAACTAAGACGCTCCTCTAGAATTCCTAAACCAACCCAGCATTATTCACCTTCTTTGCACTACTTGTTGCTGACTAACAGTGGAGAACTAGAGTATTATGATGAAGCTATGCAAGTGGAGAATTCAGTCAAGCGAGAGTCTGCCATGAAAGAAGAGATGGACTCACTCATGTCAAAACAAACGTGGGAATTAGCTGAACTACCACCAGGCAAGAAAGCGCTCCATAACAAGTGGGTTTTCAGGATCAAAAAAGAGTGTGATGGAAGCAAATGCTACAAAGCAAGATTGGTTGTCAAAGGCTTTCAAACAAAAAGAAGGTGTTCACTACAATGAAATTTTCTCTTCAGTTATGAAGTTGACTACAATTAGACTGGTGTTGAAAATTGTAGCTTCAGAGAATTTACATCTTGAGCAGTTAGATGTAAAGACAACTTTCCTTCATGGTGACTTGGAGGAATAGATTTATATGAAACAACCAGAAGGTTTCATAAAGGCAGGCAAGAAAACTTGGTATGCAAGTTGAGGAAGAGCTTGTATGGTTTAAAACAAGTTCCTAGGCAGTGCTACAAGAAGTTTGACAGTTTTATGGGCAGCAGTGGTTTCACAAGATGCCAAGCAAATCATTGTTGCTACATCAAGAAGTTCGACAACAGCTTTATTATTTTATTATTGTATGTTGATGACATACTCGTTCTAGGTTCATATATGCAAGAGATTAAAAATTTAAAACAGAAATTGTTGAAGCAGTTCGCAATGAAAGATCTGGGTGCTACAAAACAGATTCTTGGAATAAGGATCAAGAGAGACACGAAATCGGGGACTTTGGTGTTATCACAGGTTGAGTACATCAAAAAAGTACTCTCTAGGTTCAACATGCAAGATGCTAAACTAGTGAGTACACCTTTAGGTGTTCATTTGCAAAGAACAGTCACCGAAGAAGGAGGAAGAAGGTGCACATATGGCGAAGGTGTCATACGCCTCAGCAATTGGAATTCTGATGTATATCATGGTTTGTACCACACCAGATATTGCTCAAGCAGTGGGAGTTGCTAGCAGATACATGAATAATCCAGGCAAGGTACACCGGGAAGCAGTCAAATGGATCCTCAGGTATTTATGGGGTATCACAAACAAGGCAATTTGTTTCAAAAGTGGAGATACGACATTAACAAGCTATGTGGATGCTGACTTAGCTGGAAATGTCGACATCAGAAGAAGCACTACAGGGCATGTCTATACTCTAGGAGGAACGGCAGTGAGTTGGGTTTCTCAGTTGCAAAAGATAGCTGCTCTCTCCACAACTGAAGCAGAATATATCGCTGTCACGGAAGCCGGCAAGGAAATGGTTTGGCTACAAGATTTCTTGGAGGAATTGGGCAAGAAGCAAGAAAACAATGTCTTGTATTGCGACAGTCAGAGTGCTATCCATATAGCGAAGAATCCATCTTTTCATTCTAGAACAAAGCACATACAGTTGCGATATTATTTTATCTTGTCACTTTTGGAAGATGATATTTTGAAACTTGAGAAGATTAATGGAGCTCAAAATCTAGTAGATAGGTTGACAAAGACAGTGAGTACTGATAAATTGAAACTGTGTTCAGTTTTAGTTGACCTGCTAGAATATCAAGACGGAAAAAAAAGATGCTGCATTGATCGAGGTGTGAAGACAGATTGAAATCTATCTTCAAGTGGGAGATTATCAAGGATGATTGCATTGGAAAGAAGAAAAAAAAAAGGAAAAGAAGAATTGTTAAGGATGACTGCACCGAAAAGAAGAGAAAAAGGCAAAGAAGAAGAAAAGTCAAAAGCTCCTTGTCTACTGCCTTGATTTATGTCACTTTATCTGGTGGACTTTTTTGGCTTTAGCTGAGCAAGGAATAGCCTATAAAGAAAGCTTCCTATTTTTCCTTCTCCAATATAGAGGCAATTCGTGAGAGCAAAGTGAGGAAAGAAAACAGAGAGTTTTTTTCTTTTTTTTGAGGGAATTTTTGTGAGGAAAATTTTTTGGGGATAATTGGGTATGAGTTGTTAGTGTTTTAAACACTTTATAAATTTTCTCATTAGTAAAAGATCTGCAACAGCTCTGGAGACGTAGGCAAGGACAGATGCACATTGGGTGGGGCAAGTGGGGGCACTTGCCCCCACTGCCTCCAAAAAAATTTCATATAAAAATATTATTATTTTAAGTTTTGATCCTATAAAAAAACTTTAAATTTTTCCCCCCACTTAAAAAACTTTAAATATTTTGCCCCCACTCAAAAAAATTTCTGAATTTATCCTTGGACGTAGGCATAATTGGCCGAACTCCGTTATCAATTTTATGTATTATTATTCTACCTTTATTTCGTATTCTCACATATCTGATTTTAGAGAAATTGCATAATTTTCCCAACACTTTCGAAGCTTGTACTTTCCCTTAATTTAAATCATATTGTTTCTTTAGTTCAACCTTTATTCTAATATATTTTAGCATTTTGGTATATTAGAATTTTATGTTTTCTAAGTTCTTCAAGACTCATTTATATCATCGAAAAGAAGTCAGGTACAAATTTTTAGAGCATTCTTCCATAACACGTCCAAATTTTAGATTGATACCAACAAAAATGTAGAAAAGGACTGGTGTGATGTAGAGGTAGAGGCTCAAGAGTTTAAAGGAGCAAGTAAGGTAGGAAAAAGGATGAAATAAGTGAAGGTGGATTGTGGGAGGTGTTTTGTTTGAGTTTTGCGAAACATGTGGGTTGAGAGCTTAGTTTTACCAAAAGGGAGGTGGCGTAGCAACGATCTTGGATTAAAGATCCGTGATAACAATTGATAAAGCTTCAAGGCGTTGATCCTTTTTTGCTTCAAAAGTGTCCTATCGTTGGTCAAAATGCAGCAACAATGCACAAAGATTCACAAATAAAATGATGATCAGGGCATTTTAAATATCTTGATTTGGTTTGAGAGGCATAGTCAATCAAAGCACCAATGTTAGATAAAAATGACTAAATTAATTTCACTAATTCAAGGATAGGGAAACTTTAAAGAGAGGGAGATGATCAAAAATTTTACTAGATTCTTCCCATCATTTCATTACTCATCAATCATATTTACACATTCAGAAAATTACATAAGTGCATGATGAAACAATACATTGTAGACACTCTTTGAAACTACTGGGAGTCCTCGTATCGAAAAAATACGTTATAAGATGAGCAAGTAGGGCGATTGAGGGTGCCCTGTCCCAGGAATACTTCCTGAAAATACATGGGATTACATGTTTAAGTTGCACAAATTGTTAAACATAAAAGCAATTGATTTGAGTAACTGTAGTAGTTGGTGTGATTTCCTTAAAAGTTGTGTATTGAAAATTAAAGGCGTCGTTACTAATATATGTGTGTGTGTGATGGAAGAAATCTGTAAATGGGAGTCCATACCTAACAAGTCTTCGGCTGTATCCTTTGGTGTTGGCTGCCACATGTGTCCCAGTGGAAAGGAAATTGTCAGGTCAGATAGACACAAGGATAGCTAATTGACAGTAACGTTTCTGCTGTTCCCTTACCGTTGGGTTTCTTCTGTTCAAATAATAACAAGAATGAGTAAGAAGACAAAGACGAATGCATAAAACTACAAAGTGTTATATATAAAACTATCAAAGATTAAAAAAAACTTTTGGTAAATGATAGTAGAAGAATATCCTACAAAAAAAAAGCTTCATAATTCAACATTTAGTAATTGTATATGGTGAAGATATATATAATCAAGCATGTTAAAACATTTTTGCCCCTAAGGGTAATTTTATCAATTTTCTATTCAGTGAAAATTTAGCTGTGTCCGGATAATTGAAAGTTCACTTAAGGTTACGATTTAAGGTGCAGATGGTACAATATCGTGGAAGAGTGTCAAATAAATACGGGTAACTTTCTCAACTACGCATGCATAGTACATGCTATAGGCTGCTTCACAGATGGTTTAGCTCGGAAATTTGATTCTGAATTGTCTGTGGTTGATTCAGTGGCTAAATTCATTCAGTTGCAATGTAATAATCAAGCTTCTGTGTTGTTTAATAACAACATTGAATATCACAGGGTCTTAGTATTTTGAGATCAAATTCTTGATATGAAATAGTTGATATAAAAGGTGACATTAAGGTTTGGAGCATTTAAATACTGAGGAACTATAAGTTGATTTTTTAACTAAAGGACTTTACCTACTTGTGTGTTGGAACACAAGTATACAGTATGGGTGTTTTGAAGTCCTTAGGCACTGTTAGTTAAAAGGTCGTTAAGTTTGCTCCACAAATATTTGTACGTTTTGATGTATTATGATTGTATGATAGTTCATCGATAAAGATGATCATTAGTTATCCTCAGTAATACATGTTATCATACATTGTCATAATACGTATAGAAGCCTTAAGATTTTTGTTTATCTTAAGCATCTTAAAGGTCATTGGGCATTTATAAAGATTGACCTTGAGCCTATGTCATTAGACGCATACAGTTTTGTACGGATATATCCTTAAAGTTTGGCATGACATAGGGGGATATAAGTTTTTAATCTCACAAAGGTTCTCTAATGCAGTTTAGCATTCAGTTGGAGAGCATAAAGGTTTTCTCTAATGCTGTTTAGCATATGATGAGCGGAAACAAGTTTTCTCTAATGCTGTTTAGCATTCGGTGAGAGAAAACATGATTTCTCTTATACAGTTTAGTATAAACTTGGAGAAATCGAGACCTATAGACGAAGATGATATATATTAGATTATAAAGGTATCATCGTAGTCTGTCACACTTCATTTTCCCATTCATATTAGTGAGGTATTAGGTATACGTGATTGTATTGGACCTGTGTCACACGTAACACATGTGTATGATATATTCCAATCGAAAGCCTTGCAGGATAGAATATTGGACTTTTATTATCTTCGGATCAAATGTTTGTTTTTAAACTTAGTCGACTAATACAGTAGCGTAGCGCAACTGAGTTGCTCATATCAATCACGAGCATAAGGAATCTCTAACCCCTTAAGGGAGCTCGTGTTTTGAGAAAAGTGTAGAAAGACCTTACTCGCATCTCGAAAAGCGATTCCCATAAAGATGGGGGTGGATTTAGACTCAATTCAGCTTCGAAAAGTTCAGTTGAAATTTCAAAATCGAAAATCAGGTATTGTCACATTTTTTATTTTTTGCTCTTTTACGTTCGATTCGAAATACGTGATTAAGGACTCGTCATGTATTATAAAGCATACTTGTACACTATTGATGTATGTAGTAGTCTATATCAAAATTTCTTTTTGGTCCCTTGAAAGATGCCCAAGTACGTATGACCCTAGGGTTTACGAGGAAAACGTTCCAATCAATTCCGCGACGATCAAAGCCAAAGTAATTGAAAAACAAACAATAATTAACTTATAGCACCAATTTCATAAGAGGAGTGAATAACATTATTCTCAGAAAGATCGACAGTTAAGGGCAAGTATATTCGGTGAAGATACTCGTCGTTCAATTTGGTGCCATTTGTCTTATCACCTCAACATTCATTCCATTCCAATCGCCTTTTGTTTATTCCGATGAATGCATGTGATGTAACCCAAGTCAGTCGTCGACTCACTAGCTAACCACTAGTGGACAAAGACTTATCCCCTAGTAATTTTCTTTCTACGTGGCACTTAGCCCACCATTGGATTTGACCTCTGACAACGTAGCAGC
The DNA here is from genome assembly GCA_027563885.1 of Erythroxylum longipes. Taxonomy (NCBI): domain Eukaryota; kingdom Viridiplantae; phylum Streptophyta; class Magnoliopsida; order Malpighiales; family Erythroxylaceae; genus Erythroxylum; species Erythroxylum longipes. The sequence goes on along the minus strand of JAOQMS010000006.1, from coordinate 10,224,515 downwards.
TACATCACCTGGAACGTGCCACCTGACTTTGACATATGCAGTGCACGTACCCGCCCTACCATTAAATGCATAGACTAAATCAGCTCTTCATATTTTCAACCTTTGGTTGCCTTTTTGTACAAGTATTTGTATTTCCCTTTGGACCTTTTACTTTGTTGGATTTATTTTTACTTTCATATATTACCTTACGTGTAGCCAAAGCATTAAACCCCCTACTCTATAAAGAAAAATCCATTCCAATTAGGTCTGTTGGAATTGAGGGATATCGGTATCTTCTTATTTTCAAATAACATAATTTTGTAAACTGATAATTAAAACTTCTACATATTTACAATTTTAATTTCATTAAAAATTCAAACAGAGGGTATTGTGATTAATTTAAGTCTTCTATAATCGATCTAAAACCTTAAAAAAGCACGTATCAGGCAAAATTATGTCTACTTAAAGCCATTTAATTTTCTTGTAATCATATTATTGAACTTAAAGAGTTGCTAAAGCGCCAAGGGTAATAACTAATAAGCACAATTTCTTGCCTGCCTGTTCCTTATGTTCACAGCTTAGTCAAGATGTATCCGGAAAGGTTTATGAGAAGCTTCTATCATAACCCTACATTTTACATTATTGCATGCATATAATCACCTTTGATTTCGCTCTTATTTATATATGATATTTTATGGTCCTGTTTGTATGTCCCTTTGCCCCTATATAAACCCCTACACACAAGCTATCGTAACAAGTGTATGGTATCCTTGTCTCCTGCAGTCCTCTTTGCAAAAGCAAGTTTGGAGTAGTCCTGTCTTTGAACCCATTTGCTAACCTAAGTTCCATCTTTTGCATTTAAAGCTAGCCATACAGATACAAATTCAAGCGCACTTCTAAGATCTTCTCTCAAGTAATCATATCATATATATATAAATGGGTGTTCAAGGAACTGTAGAGTACGTCTCCGATTTACTCAGCAGTGTCAAGAAAAGCAGGAAGAAGAAGCAGATGCAAACAGTAGCTCTCAAAGTCAGAATGGACTGTGAGGGCTGTGAACGTAAGGTCAAGAACGTCCTCGCCGGAGTTAAAGGTATTTAACACTTAAGTCTTTTCTAGCTTCTATTTAACGTTTACCACTGTAAGGTAAACTTTAACAAAAAAGAATTTTGAAAAACTCTTTTTATTTTTCAGGGGTTAAATCAGTTGACGTAGATTTGAAGCAACAAAAGGCGACCGTCACAGGGTACGTAGAGCCGAAAAAAGTGTTGAAGGCAGCTCAGTCAACCAAGAAGAAGGTAGAGATGTGGCCTTATGTACCATACACTTTAGTCGCACACCCTTATGTTTCTCAAGCTTATGACAAGAAGGCACCTCCGAATCACGTCAGAGCTGTTCCGGTGACTGCCACCATCAACGAGACCACCGTGGACGATCATTACATCACCATGTTCAGTGATGAGAACCCAAATGCTTGTTCCATCATGTAAATTATACGCGAAAGATAAATGGGAAAAATCTATGTATAACAATTGGACTGGTTAGGCAGTCCAAGTTTGTCGATAAGGTTTTGATAAAATACATACTGATGGGTGACCATGTTTGTTTAAATCTCCAATTGCTGGTAATTGATATGGCGAAACATTAATGACCATCATAATTCTAACCCACCAAGCAAATTATCACATCAGAATAATGAAGTTCTTGTATTTGCACTCCGCAAGTTCGGTGCCTTGGTGTCTCAACATGTTTCATTGAGAAAATATTCCAGAGTAATACTACAAATTCTGAATTTTAGTGAGGTTTAAGATTTATTTATTACAGTATCACATCTTGAATGGAAATTATAGACCACGAAAGTTACCAAACCATCTTATTTTATTTATAAAATTGCTAATATATTAATAAGATGCTGAGTGGTGGTAGTTATATTGGCCTAATTCTGATAACCCTATATTGTTCCAGGTAGTGCGTTACTATGTCTTCCTCTTAATATAAAGGATGGTTACTTTCACTTAAAACGCGAAGTAATTTAATTCAACAACTTTGAAATGAAGTTACCTAAACTTCGGAGTTAAATATTTGGTAATCCAGCAATCAAATTACTATATATCATGGAATTATTGACCGAATAAAATGCTGTTTATTTACAAGTTTCTTTAATTTAGAAATCAAATTTTCTGATCTGATTATAGTGTTCTTATCATATTTTATTAAATTTTATCTACAAATTTATATAAACCTATGAAATTTAATAGAAGTAGAATAATTGAAATAGAAGATTTGAAGTGTTAATTTAGGCATTATGTCAAACGAAATCCCCATAAGATCAGCGAACCGTTGTGATGGAACATTGTACTAGCTTGTCGATGTCTCGGTAGAATATTAGACACGCAATTTCTTATGTTCCAAGCTGCAGCCAAAGAATTTACAAAGGCAGTCTCATGAATAACTGATTTCTTTCTTATGTCATAGCAAAATTAACCTGAATAAAAATATCTAGTTTCTTCGATAGAAATGGAAATGGTTGAACATATTCGAAACGGAGCTGGTCTCATTGGAAACGACTCTTGAATTTCAGTTAATTCAATTAGTAAACTATGTATAGCACACAAAGCAAAATAGATATATTTAAAAAAAATGATGTACAGGAGGGGATCAAGTCACTCTTTATCACGCAGTGTAATTTAATTTAAAGACTCATTTATAGCGAAATTATGTCATATGTCTTCATATTAACGAATTGCTAACTCCATTGCGTCACAATCAAAGCCAGCGAGCCAATTATCAAATACAGGGAAAAAGCTATTTGACGAGTGATGAGGATCGGTATTCAGTAGCAACTTCAAAATGAGAGAGAGTATAAAAAAAATTATTATTATATTAATTCCTCAGGACCCGGAAAGGAAGGAAGGTTTATCCTCATGACCGACCATTTGACATTGATTACATAGGCAACGTATGGTCAATGTTGGCCGTTACCATTATCCTAAATTTGACAATACAGTTACAAGTTTCGCCGACACGTCATTTTTTACAAAATCTGATTACCTAGAGAAAATTACTAAGGTTGACTTAAGACCTGATTATTAGATCGACTAATGATATATAGGATAATTTTCCGATGGAAAATTTTTATTTGTCTAATAATATTTGAAATTTAATCAATGATCATATTAATAAATTAAAGCAGCATGACTTGGAAAACCGGTACGAAATCTAATCCGGACTGCATCGAAATAATTATAAAACTTTTCCGTAAATTAGTTTCCCAAAAATCAAGATCAATTTAATTATATAAAATGATAAACAAATCAAACATAACAAACCATGAATCGTAATTTATACCTTATTTTAAAGCTTGATCATTTTTCTCGTCGTATCTCTTGAATTATTTCCGAAACGGATCCGTCTTCACCATAGTCCCGCAAATGTTCAACCTCTAACGGTATCCACATAATGAGTTTAGAGAACTTTGTAATCCTTACAGAGAGGGTTCACTACAAGAAAATCACGTAATAACGTCGAAAATTTTCCGACGGAAATCAGTCCGTCGCAACTTACCGACGGAAGGTAAACATTCCGTCGGCAAATACAGTGATTTACCGACGGAAAATTCATCCGTCGGAAATACTGTAGGAAAAACTTTCGCGCAAAATCTCCGACGGAAAATAGCGACGCCAAAAGTCACGGCGATGGGAAAAAATGCGGGAATCGTTCTCGTAATTTAATTGCTTCGTTAATTTACCGACGGGAAATCTACCGTCGGTATTTAGCTTTCATTTACCGACGGACGTACATTCCGTCGCCATATCTTGAAGCAATTTACCGACAGACAGGCATTTCCACCGGAAAATTGTTTACAGACGTCGTCGTGTTGATGAAGACGAGACGATACACCGATAGCATAAAGTGTAGCACCCAAATACCCCCTGGAAGGATATATGAATGCCACACAAAATAGCACAAACAAATCAAAACATACAAAAA
>JAOQMS010000006.1:10208216-10220446 GCA_027563885.1 Erythroxylum longipes | reverse complement strand
GAGCACGGTGCAGACATTGTCCACTCAGTTGTAACAGACGTTGGAAGAGGTGCGTCAGTTGCAAGAGACGATGGTTGCGCAACAAAACAACAGACGATAGCAGCGCAACAACAGTTGTTAGATTTATACGCTCAACTACGTCGGGAGCTCGATGAATTGAAGGGCAAGGACAGCAGGCCACCACACCTACCAGACGATCCACCTGCTCCTGATTAGTAGTATAGTATTGGTCATTTACTTTGTATTACAGATATTATTATTTACAATTTAACGTTTTTATTATTAATTAAGATATTTTAATTTATATTAATTAATCAAAATTTTTATTTAATTATTTATATCTAATTAAATATATATTATTAATAAAATTTTTTGACGGTTATAATTTAAAATATAATGGAAATATATATTTTTTTTAAAAATTTAATAAAAGTTTTACCGACAGAAATATGCAAAATTTCCGTCTGTAATTGTCTACTTACTATCCCGACAGAAATTATTTTCCGTCGGTAATAGTTCAGAATTTACCAACTGACAAAACGTTACCGTCAGTACATTTACCGACCCTATTAGAAACATTCCAATGCTAAATTTACATACGGGTAAGCCACTCGTCGGTAAATTTAGTGACAGAATACTTCGGACGATCGGTAACTTTTCGGTTGATTTTACCAATGGTTTATTTTTTCCGTTGGTAAAATTACCGATGGTAGAGAATCGTTCCGTCGGTAAGTTTAGCTACGGCCTAATCTTCAATTTTTTGGCCGTCGGTTTATTCCGTCGGTAATATTATATACCGAAGAAATGTTTGTCATTTCCGTCGGTATTTTCCGTCCCTAATTTACTATTTTCTTGTAGCGGTTAAGCAAGAAGCGCTATCTCCATAGAGCTTAAGCCTATTTATAATAAGCTTTAGATGTTTTAGTAATTTAATTAAAATTAAATTCTAACTTCAATTAAACTTTAATTAAAATTGCAAATAATTCTAATTAAATACCAATTACGTCCAAATAAGATTCAATATCTTATATCTTATTTATTAAATATCTCATATTTAATTATAAAATTTCTCAAACTTTATAATCAAGTCCAACTTAATTAAATTAACTTTGCTCTATTCAACTCATTCTATATGTGAGATATTGATCCCGGGTCTCAGTTCTTATTCTGTGGCAACTAGGAGCCGAAATTGGGGAACTTTTTTAAATAAAAGTATATATATAACTAACATCAAGATAAAAAAATTAAATTCTTGGCAGAAGTAAAAACAAATAAACAAACAAATAAATAAAATAAAAAAGAAGTGAGAGTGTCACAGCCGTGCATTTCAAATTGTCACGGCCGTAACACCTAAAAAGTCACGGGCGTAAGAGTATGGAGTCGGGACTTTTGTTGAATAGTAACAATTTGTCGCGATCGTGCTTGAAAAGTTTGGGTTGTCGCGATCGTGCAACCTTGATTGCACTCTCCTACTTCAAATCATCATAACTTTCAATCCCAAAGTCTAAAAATTATAAACTTTATGTCGTTAGAAAGCTAAAGGAAAGAGATACAACTTTCATAAATACAACTTTGTCAAATTCTACATAGATCAATACAATTTATTCATTGAATTTTCAGAATATACTTTTGTCCCCTTATTCTCATTCTCTCATCTGTCAATATAAATTCCCACAAACAAAAGACCCGAATCCAACAAACACAATCCACATATATAAGACTCCCACTTTAACCATTTTCTTAAGAAAATCTATCCAAAAACCATCAAACATCTCACACTTGTATTCCTAACCGAAGTTAACGACTTAACAGAGAAGAGGATTTGAAAATGAATAGAAAAGAATTTCTTCAACTCTTACGTACATTTATTTCTCAAACAAACAAAGTGTGTACATTGCTTCAGTTACATATCAAAAGCCACATCAGTAGCATAATACAAAAATACAATCATGAATGCTCGTGCTTGACATGCTTATAAAGCTACCAAAATGATTGAACTAACTTAGTTACAAAAGATAGAAATTCTTGAAGTCAGCCGAAGTTTTCGCAAGGTTCATGTCGATCTGCTATTTCTGCACCTAAGGAGTGGAAAGATAATGGGGTGAGCTGGGAAGCTCAATGGATAATACGTTTATAACCATTGGTGATGAGCCACACACATATACAACCAAACATATATATATATATATATATATATATATAAAGACACACACACACACACACACAATTCCAGTTCACAAAACACTTAATTTAGATTACAGTCACATAATCCATATCATATATTTTACAGTCATCAAACAAAGCATTCATTTATAAATCATGCTTAGCAAATTACAACAAAGTACACAACAATATGGCTTGAGAGAATCTCATAAAATAGAATGGCGAAACTAAAGTTTACATCATGAACAGAACGAGTCCATTTTTTGGAGCTCATGTGTCACAAGTGGGCAGCCAAGAGAAGGCTTTACGTCAATATGCACATGACGAACTGAATGGTATCTTTCTTACCCACACAAGCAAATTTTCCAATGCTTACATATTTCATATCATATTCATATTTTCTTGCTTCTTGAAGTTTTTCTGTTTTTCATTAATACAAATGCAGTATCTTTCAAAGTAAACATAATATCAAATTCATAGAGTATTTTTCCCACATTCACAATGATTCAAGACAAGAAATTTAACATACATACAAGAAAATATTTTAGCTCATCATCACAATAACTATAAACATACTACCCACCTATTTACTTATAAATCGAAGCTCAAGTTTGTTCTTCCTCTTACTCTTGATTTCGATGTTCTTGGTTTCCTTCAACAAATATATTTTCATTCAATCAACATACACGAATAGAACTTCCTTGAAGTTATATTATCCAAAATAAGCTTAAACTTAATCTACTCTTAGTTTATCTAAGCTAGAAGAACTAAGATCTAGTTAAAAGTTCATGTAAATCTAAGAACATAAATCTCTTGTTCCTCTTCTTTCTCTCTTCATTTTCAGTACATAAAAACTTAGTTTCTCTGCTTTCTTCTTCTATCAAAAAAAGAAAATAGATAAAGAGTTACCTAAAACTCAGCTGAACCTTCTTCTTCCACTTCTTATCTTCTTTATCTTTCTTTCCTTCTTTATCTTTCTATGCTTCGGTTTCTCCTTCTCTTCTTCTAGTTTCTTTTACAACTTTCTCTCTTTTTCTTTTTTTCTACACACGACTCTCTTCTCTTCTTTTCTTATTAGTTTAAGACAAACTTTTGTCTTTCCAAGCTTACTCTTCCATATTTAATCTAATGCCTTCTAACTCCTTAACTTAATTCTAACCCTTCCTTTTACTCCATGCAACCTCACGTAAGTAATTATATACCTATTTAAACTTTAAAAATTACTAATTCAAGAATTCTAATTTATATTCATGCTTGCTAATTTAATAAAATAAATTCTAAGAAAAATTTGAGGTCCAACATGAGACCCATTAGGTTCTCAAATATGTTGGCATTGATTATAAATTATAAATCTAATTCATAATTAGAATTAGATAAATTAAAAATCTTATCTTTAATCCTCCAATTAGACAATTTATAATCATATATCAAGATTGACATTTAACAACGCATCATAACCACCCAAATATTTAGGAATGTCAAAGTAGTTTTGACTAACTTTTCTGTGCATGATTTTTTCCGTATAATTCAATTCATTCATCATACAATGTTCCGGTTAGATATAAAGTATGGAATTAATGTCTGCTATATTTTAAGTCCATTCATATTAGTTCTTTACCATTAGTTATTGATTCAATTAATAATATTTTTAAAGTATTTATAAATTTTCATTCTACCTTGGCCAAGGATTTTTCGAATCAATACTAATTAAGAACAACAGAACATTCTCCCTAATAACTTTAGGGTAGTGAATCATATTTTGATCACTCAATAACTTCCATATAGTTCATACTACATCCAATGACTACTGATTAAATGACTCAAGACTAAATAGATCATAAGTAGTATCAAAATATAGCAATCCCTATACAAGATAACTTTAGTAACCTCAAGTCAAAGGATCACTTATACAATCATCACAATGAGAATTCCAAAGACATAAACATAATGTTTCAAATGGATTTCTCATGTTGGTCTGTTCAGTGAACAAAGGAAAAATGAGAACTCCTCACAACCTAGGGTCCAAATCATTTGTTGTCGTGCGAAATGAATATGTAATATCTTTGTTTACAAGTTATAATCATATTAATAAACACTATATTAAAATCCATTTGGGTCTGTTCAGTGAACAAAGAAAAAAATGAAAACTCCTCACAACTAAGGCTTCAAATCATTTGTTGTCGTGCGAAATGAATATGTAATATCTTTATTTACAACTTATAATCATATTAATAAACACTATATTATTTATTTTGCATTATTTTTTCATAAAATAAAGTGAGAAGGAACTATATGGACAAAGAGTGTGATATGATTACACTCTGCAAACTCACTCGCTACAAGGAAGGTCAAGGTTAGATGTCTAAAGAAGTGCAAAGTAATTATGTAAGTATAAAAATTTGTTTAAATTTATTTTTGTAGTACTAACTAATAATATTTGCATTGAATATTAGTTTTGTTTTGTTTTTAATTTTAGAATAAGATGCAAAAGTTGTTGCAAATATCAATATTTGAGGAAAATGAGGCAAATGTAGAAGACAATTGCAACTAGGTGCTTGTACACGATCCGAATATATCAAAGGTCTTGGGTTTGACCCTAAGGTAATTGTTTTATCCTCATTAAGATCAACATACGTTCAACGTCTTGAAGATGAAAACAAGTCGCTTAAGGTTAAATTACAATATAGTAAAAAAAAGTTACCCAAGCATGAAAAGTACCTCAAAAAAAATAGTTGGCTTAGATTATGAAACAAGTGAAGATGAAAACGAGCCTGAGTGATTTATATTATATCTTGTAAACTAATCTTTTTTATTTATTGTTTTTTATATAAGTATTTTTGAAGTTGTAATTAATATCTTGTACACAAACAAATTTAATGATATTTTATTTTTTATATACAATGCTTCAAATTATCAATTATTTTTGTATAATATTCTTGTATAATAAATTACAAACAAAAAATCTAAATATTATATATAATAATATGGATTAAAAATGTCACAAATAATTATAATTAGTATATTTGTTAAAATGTATATTAAAAATTTGACTACGTTTTACAAAACGTACTTAAAAATATTTGGCTACATTTTTAAAAACGTAGGTAAAACTTTTTGGCTATATTTTCAGAAACGTAGTTAAAAACCTTTGGCTACGTTTTTGGAAACGTACTTTAAACTTTTGGCTATGTTTTCGAAAATATAGTTAATGATTTTTAACTACAAAAACAAAGCGTAGCCAAATATATTGGCGACAATTACTCAAAACGTCGCTAATAATTTTTAGCTACGAAAATAAAACGTAGGTAAAAACTATTAGTGACAATTAGCAAAAAGACATTGTCTATAGTTTTCAACTACAAGAATTTAGCAATGATTTTGAAACTTTTAACTACAATTTTTTTCGCAAGTAAATGTTACTTCTGTTGTAGTATCTATATGAGTTTCTTAAACAAAGGTTCCAAAATATATTTATAATCAATTAATCCTTACCATGACGTGTATATTTTTGGGTCATTGGCAAATTGGCACTTACTGTGCCAAATTCATACAATTATAGAGCTAGCTATTTTGCAGTGCTTAATTTTGGAATAGATACATGCAGCTTCCATTTGTTGCTTATTTTCATAAAATGTATTTTACCAAAAAGAACAAAAGAAAAGAAATTTTTGCAAGGGGAAGCAAAGTCTTCTGCGTGCATGCCAACACATGAGATGAGAAAGATCCGAATTGAAGAATGAAAAAGACTGAATAACCTATTCCCAGAAAACAAAGTCTTTCTTAGATTTGTTGATGGCAACTTTTTCTATAAGTTTCTTTTCTGGGTTGGCATACTTTGATTTATTAGTTAGGTTTTCTATATTTAATTCTTTTCTGGATAATTTGGTGTTTCAGACAAATTTTGTTGACCAGGTAGCTAGCTTGGAAATATTAGAGAAGATAACAGGGTTTGGAAAAAGTGGTCCATGCAGGGCTTTTCTTAACGCGTTTTAAAGGTTGAAAAACACAAAAGATCACTCTCGGTCTGGCATCAGTATGCGTGCTTTAAGAATAAGAATATTATTTATTATTCCATTTGTTATTTGGTAGTGTACACAACCAAATTCTATGGCCGACCCTCGCGCCTATGTTAGCTTCTTAAATCAATGAATGACACGTTCTCCATCTATATATACTCTAAATTCACCGACCTGATTCAGACTGAATTATCCGATACATAAAGTCACATTATCTCATTTATTAATTAAGTTATTTCTTATCTCTCTTTTTTTTTTCGTAATTACTCTATAGTTTGATTAACTAGTAGTAATTGCAATATGATATTGATATTTTTGTAAAATAACCTATAAAATATTATAACATGAACAAAAATAATAACAACAATTCAGTATATAAGGCCCTCTTAGACTAAATTTAAGTCACATGGTGATACAAAGAGTTTATACGATATTAACATATTAAAATAAGAGTGATATTACACATAGAGTGATAAATTATTCTTCTTCTCAACTTATAAAAATGAAAATTATTCAGGTGATATGATATTTTTGTGAAGAAAATGTGGAATTTGAAACTCTAATTTGATATAGAGTTACAATGTAATAAGATGAAAGATTACCAAACAAGGATACATTAATTAGAAGAGAATAGAGAAATAATTGTATGTTTTTCCGTCCTATCTTGTAATATTCTTATTTACTGGTATTCAAAGACTAAAGCTTCTTTTCAAAAAAGTTTTAAGAGAGAAACAATTGAAGATGCATGAATTTCACCAAAAGCTTCTTCTCCAAAGTGGAGATGCTTGATAAATGAGAAACATTATATTATATTATTTTCTCTAAACTTCTTATTGTCTATCATTGTACATGTTGTCAATTCTACTTCTATGTTTTCGTTTTCAATATAAAACAAATTATGGGCTTTGATCTTAAGAATCCTAGAGCGTGGGATAAGTCGTTTCATTGGGCTATATGGGTCGATAATGTTCAAAGTTCTACGTGACAATGACATTCTCCATAACTAGGCAAATGGCGCTAACAAACGGGCCCATAAAAACTCTGGGCAATACTTCCCATGGACTGAAGCTGTCACAGTACACACATGGGTTCAGAATCCTATTCTTAAAAGGAGGAGAACAAGTCTCTTCTGAACAATGTCCAAAACAACTATGGCAGCATTACAACTGAGAATCTGGCTGCAAAACACGGGAATCTAAGTTGAAAAAAGGAATATTAGTGCTCAAAAAGATATGTCGGCATCAAGGCATAGCAAAATTTCATCTGAACCAACAATTCAATTTTGTTCGATCTAGAAAAAATTGGATAGAATTTTTTTGACCAAATTTAAATCGAGTTGATTGATTTTTGTGTGAATTAAAATCAAATTTAGATCCGGGTTGATCTAATCGAACACAATATTGGAAATTTTAAAATTAGTTAGTATCGAATATTTAAAACCGATTAAAATTGTCCGATATGAATTTAAAAAAGGCAAAAAAATTATTGTTTCAAAATTTGGCGAAATTTTTTTTAAGTAATTTTGAATTTTGATTTGATGTGCGCATTTTTTTTTATTGCCCTTTTTTGTGGTAGCTAAAGAGCACCAAAAAGCCTGCTTTGCAATTTTTTTTTTACAATTCAAAGTATGGTCTCCACTCTCCACTCAGCACATGCTTTACACTTGGGAGTTCCCATATAAAAATACAAAAAAACTCTAACATATATTTTCTTGCTAGTCATCGGGCATTCTCACCTCTCTGTATTTCACTTTGCTCTCTCCTCATGCTCTCTTTTTCTTCATTCTTGTGGTTTTCTTCTTAGCCTATTAAGTTTTTCATTTTAATTGTCGTTTTTAAGAGACAACACATTGAAAAAAGGGAGAGATAACGAAATCAACATTTTCGATTCAAAAGTGGTAAATTCTTCTCCTCCTTTTCCCCTTTTTTCTCATGGTAATGTTAGGTCATTTGTTTTTTTGTATTTGTTATGTTTTGTTTTTTTTTTTCGGCTTCTATTTTTTGATTCAGATATTTTTTTGGCTAATTATATTGTTTTATTTTTTCCCCTATGCTAATGTTAGATATAGGCCTAGCAAAAATTATAGTTTTGATGGAAACTATATTCCAACAATCTGGATGACGATCAAAGCGGACCAAAAAAATTGATACTCTAGGCAAGTTTTTTTTAGGTTGGATCTAGTTGCTTAGTTCAAAATTTATTTCATCTGGTTTTTTTGGAAAAAAAATTTACCAGGACTAGTTCTTTTGTTTGCTTTCATGAGATGGCGCAAAGTGATTTTTTTATTTTGTCTTTATCTTTTTATACAAAATTTTCGTATATTTTTTATTTTTTGAGTGATTTTCATTTTTCTAACTTTTTTGTTTTCTTTTTAATTTGTGTGGAAACAACCAAACACATCTGCATCAATGAGCAATACAAACACTAAAGGAAAGTGCAGGAAGAATAGATTTGATGTTTGGGACTACTTTGAGATCCTAGAAGAAGGTACCTATACTAAACCTAAAGACGATGACTTTAGGAGAAAGAAGTGTATTGGTTGTCATAAAATGTATATCGCAGATAATAGGTATGGAACTACTAATTTGAGACGTCATGTTAAAGATTGTTTGGTTCTAAACATAACACATTTTGATTTGAAGCAAATATTTATCCAAACTACATTAACTAGTGGTGAAATGTCATTAAGGACTACTAAGTTGGATTAACAACTATATAGGGAAGCTTTGGCAATTATGATTGTGCAACATGAACTATCATTTTTGTTGGTTGAATATGATGCTGTTAGAAAGCTCCATTCCTACCTTAATGCTAATGCCAAACACATAACTAGAAACACTGCCAAGGCTGATATTTTTAAGTTGTATAAGAAGACTAAGGCTTTTATTGAAGAGATGCTTAAATCATGCCCTGGTCAAATATGTCTTACTATGGATATGTGGACTTCTTTGAAGTCAAACTTCTTTATAGCAATCATTGCTCATTTTATTGATAAAGATTGAAAACTCAAGAATCTAATCCTTAATTTTTCTCATTTACCTCCTCCCTATAATGGTGTGCTCATTTTTGAAAAGGTTTCTAAATTGTTGAGTGGTTGGAATATCATGGAGAAGATCTTTACCATCACCATGGACAATGCTAAAGCCAACGATGCTTTTATTGAATCTTATAAGAATGTCTTGAATGCAAAACGTTTGATGATTTTAAAAGGTAAGTTTTTGCAAGTGTATTGTGCAGCTCATCTGTTGAGTTTGATTATGCAGGAAGGGCTAAAGGAAATTGATGTGGGAATATTCAAAGCTCAAGAGAGTGTTAAGTATGTTAGAGGTTCAGGTGCTAGGCTTAAGCATGTTAAAGAACGAGCTAGAGAATTGAGCATTTCTTGTAATAAAAAGCTAAAGCAAGATGTAGCAACGAGGTGGAACTCTACTTACGAGATGTTAGAATCTATTCTTTTTTATAACGATTTGCTTAATTGTTTTACTAGTTTTGAACCTCATTTCATCTATTTCCCCACATTTGATGAACGGGAGAAAATTGAGGCTTCATGCAAGTGCTTGAAACTTTTTTATGATCCAACCCATTTGTTTTCTGGTAGTAAATACCCCACTGCTAATCTTTTCTTCCATGATGTTTGGGCTATTCAATCAAGATTGGTTGAGGAATTTATGAACTTGGATCCTTTTATTGGTTCAATAGTGCAAGGAATGAAAGTGAAATTTGATCATTATTGAGAAAAGAGTAATTTGATTCTTGCCATTGTTGTCGTTTTGGACCCTCGCTATAAGATAAAGTGTGTAGATTTTGCTTATTCTAAGATCTATGGAAAAGATGATGGTGTTTTGAGGGTTAAACAAGTTAGAGATGATCTTTACGGACTGTTTGAGGAGTATAAGGTAACATTAAGCAATTCCAGATGTCAAAGGATGGGTTCAACAAGCCAAGTTAATCGTTGAGGACAGTCTAGCTCTCAAGGTGTTACTGATCCATACTCTTTTGTAAGTGTCATGATATTTTTAGTATATGTTAATTTAATTAGATTTGTACAAGTTTTTATTTTATTATTAATATCCACATGTATTATTTTGCTTTTTAAGGATTATGATAAATACGAAGGTGATCAAGAGTACTTGGAGGAAAAATCAGAGGTAGATTTGTACTTAGGAGAGCCTCCCATAGATAGGAAACTAGATTTAGACAACTTACAATTTTGAAAATCTGTACAATATCGTTTTCCAAAATTATCTAAGCTTGCACGTGATAGTTTAAGCATTCCCATAACTTCTGCGGCATTTGAATCAGCCTTTAGTTATGGAGGTAGGATTTTGAAACTATCTAGATGTTCATTGTCTCATGAAAGTATTGAGGTAATCATTTGTACTTGAAATTGGATGTTTGGATTAAAAGGTATGTACTCTAAAATTCTAAAATCCCATGTCTCTTTTTTATTATTTTGATTGTAAAGTATGCTTTTTTTGGTATTTTTAATTAGTTAATATTTTTATTTAGAACAAAGTAATGGCGACATTGAAGGATTAATTGACCGATGAAATGCTAAGCTTGGATATCAATGAGGCTATTTCATATGAATCTAATCAAGTAGTAGTTGATGAGTGGTAAAGTTTATCATTACTTTATTCTAATTTATTGTATTAAGTTTTGATTGTTATATACATGTTAGCTAACTTGTATCATCTTTTTTTTTTCCTCAGATCATGGAGTCTTTGGGACATGAAGAGTAGGATATGAAGAGTTTGATGAAGAAGGATTTGTTATTTCTTGCATGTTTTATTTGGGTTGAATTCGTAGTATGACCAATATGGTTTACTGGTTTTGGATTTGGTATACTGTTTTTGCCTTTGTGGCTTTTTGTTATAATTTTATTGGAGACTTTGAATTTAGTGGTTGTATTTTCGTTTTTTTTAATTTGGTTATAGACTTACCATTTACTTGGTTTGAACTTCAACTAGACAACCATAATTTAACTTTTTTTACTATAGTTTTTTGATTGGTTTTATAAAGAAAAAGAGATAGGAAGAAGATGGTATAATTTAATGGCCCTTTGCTATTAGTTAAAATCAGACAAACTAGTTCCAAACTAAGTTGGGTATTGGCCAATTCGGTTCAGTTCCGGGTCAACTTGGTAAAAAAAAAATAGTTTTAAACCAGTTTAGGGTCATAAAATTTTTACCTTTGTCTGAATTGTCTGAAACCGGTTTAGTTTAAAACCAATTTTTTCCAGCCCTTTCAGCATCGAAATTAAACATTATAGGCCATAACAAGCCATTCCAAGTATTTCATCATCCTACACCTCTCCCGTCACTCACTTTCAATGTCCAAATATCAGAATACTTCCAATTGCAATATTTAAATCCAGAATAGCCAGCCATATATAGCAATTATAGCTAGTTCCGACTATGGACCTGTTATTATTATTTAATGTGTTCATATATTTTTCTACGCATTTTAGTCGTAAGAGTATTCCTTAAGATAGGTTTACGGATAATCCATTGAAGACATTCAGTTTAAGTTTTCTTACTCAACTTGGAAGCGGTTTATCTACACTTTCATTAATGTTATCTATAGAGGTTTTAAGACTAATTTTTGTATAAGTGGGACGAAAACTTTTCAAAAATAATAATAAGTTATCTACATATCAAACGTTTTAAATAAACCAGGAAAAAAAGAGATATTAAAACCTAAATAACAGGAAAACAAGAACTAAAACGTAGCTAATCCAACAATTTATTAAGATGATGCTAAATAAGAAAGAAATTGATGCATGATATACTCAATTTTCTTATGGCATGTTTGGTTGGATGTTAATTAATAGAACGGAAGGGAACGGTTTATAATGAAATGGAATGTAATACAGTGATACGTCGTTTGGAAGGGATGGAAGGGTTCATAATGTAATGTGATGAAATGTTGTTTGGATGATGGATGAAATGGAATGTAAAGTATAATAAATGATTATTATACCCTTTATATTAAAATGGTTATTGTAGAAAGTTTATTATTTTATTATTAATTATATATAATTTATTATTA
>JAOQMS010000006.1:10146666-10167530 GCA_027563885.1 Erythroxylum longipes | reverse complement strand
TAAGACTCTCTGCATGCATGATAGTAACAAGCATGATATCAAAGTGTTCAAGCAAGCAAGTGTGCATGAGGTATCAGGGTACGGATGCAAGCAAGCGAGCCAGGTTAGCTAGCAAGCAAGCATGCACGCAAGGGTTAGACTCCGGGAAGCGGGGCCCAACAGGTGTGGTATCAGAGCATGCATGAAGAGCAAGGAGTTAGACTCCGGAAACGGGGTTTAACAGAGGTGGTATCAGAGCAAGCAAGTAGTCATGAACAAGGAGTTAGACTCCGAAAACGGGGTCCAACAGGTGTGGTATCAGAGCAAGGAGTTAGACTTCGAAAACGGGGTCTAACATGTGTGGTATCAGAGCAAGGAGTTAGACTCCAAACTCGGGGTCTAACAGTTGTGGTATCAGAGCATGCATGAAGAGCAAGGAGTTAGACTCCGGAAACGGGGTCTAACTGTGAGCATATTCAATATTTAAAGCAGTAGTAATAGGACCAAATCAAGGAAGTAACCAAGTAGTGTTCATAATCCATTTTCCATTTTTGCATGACTTTTTAGCAGCAGCCTGCATGTTCAATAACATAATTTCCGCAAGAAACTCACTGGTTTCAATGACTTTTGGTACTCTCACAATCTCTTCATCATTTTCTACACTTTGTTCATTGTTCATAGCCATTGGAAAGGTGTATATTGGGGCCCGGATTCCTGATGCTGATAAGAGTTCAAGGTAGAATGTTGACATGGTAGCTAGGTTTGTGAGGAGAGAGAAGGCACAAAAGATGAAAAAGCCTGACATCGAATTCGAATTTTACAAATGATGAAGAGTTGTTGTTAAAGCACGTGTAATTTTCCTTGCAATTGTTGAGGATTATAGAATTTGCTTTTGTATTTTGTAACAATAAAAGGACATGTAATTCGCCTTTGTATTTGAATATGTAAAATTTTAACTTTTACGAGTACTTATGAACTATATATATTATATATCAATGCAGTTTTTTGGTTGTTTACAGTTCATAGTACGTACGCAATTAAGACGTATATTGATATCTATATATTTCTTTTAATGTATATATGGATGTTGTCTATATAATGACAAGATTTTGATTTTACGTTAAATAATATTGGTAACAAAAAAAATTGTTGCTTTTATTATTGCAAATTATTGGCCAAAAAATTTCACTTTGTTACCTTATAAAGACTTCAAAGTGTTGCAATATCTAATTAACATTGTTGTTATAATTTGAAACTAATGTGTTGCCTTAGTCAAAATTTAAAGCAACATTTTTTATTTTTTGCCTATTTAAAAATTTATGTTGCCTTATACTTATTGCAGCGCCACTTCTTGTAACAACATGAATTCTGTTGCCTTAATAAAAAGGCAACAACAATTGTATTTATAGCTACGCTTTTGTCCATTTCCTAAAGTATTTTTTAACGTAGTGAAGATTTTAATTACAACTAATAGGAGAAGGTTCATTTCAATTTATTGAACTAATAAAAGATCATACTTAAAAATTCGATCCTTTAAGTGAGTATAATGTCATTGCTACTTTTAATATGCATGATATAAATCATTTTGATATATGTGATTATTGGAGGAAGAATCTTTACAAAGAAGGAGGAAATAACAAGAATCAAGATGCCTTTGATCCTTTGAGTTTGTTAAGTGGACTAATTACAAAGACTGAGAAGAAAAGGTTTCAAGATGTGCTTAATGGTGTTATAAGAGAAGTGGATACATGTTTGAAATTAAGTGAAATTTAAAGATGAACATTCATTAGCTTAATTCAAGTTAATATTGAAGATTTATTTATAAACATAGCTTCCAACATAGTCATGTACTAGCCCATGTAACTCTATAAACAAAATCACTTATAAGAAATGGCTTCAATTATAAGCGTGCTTTAGACTATGTCCAATTTCAAAAAGTCATAAAAGGACCTACAGTTTCAGCTATAGGTATGATACAAATTGTGTCCATCTTCACAAATTTTTAAGGAGATCCATAACTACAAATACAAGTATGTCTCATGAAAACATGTTTAATAGCATTAAAATGCTTATAGCCAATATGACATAACCTATAATTGTGTACTAGGACATTTCTTATTAAAACACTGATTTTTTATTTAAGCATTAAAGCCCTAGTTTTGGTTTTAATATTTAGGTGAAGTTTATTTCAATTGGAGACATCTTTGATCATTAATACAATTGTGAGGGTTTTATCTTTTATTCTTCAGAGAAAATTTTGAACTTATCAAGTTATTTGCCTATGGCATTCAAATAATATTATGATCTTGGTTCTAGTTCTTTATAATAGCATGTTAAGATTCTTTTGTACCTTTGCTTAGTGATGCCATAAAATCATTGGTTTAAGGTTTTATCCTTAATCTAGTTTAAGCTTCCTTAGGGCTTGATTAAAAATTAAGTATGTTGGGTTTTTAAGGTCTCATCTTTGGAGTTTGTTAATTTTTCTATAGAGATGCTCATCTCTTTAAAGGCACCATAAAAGAAAATGTTCATTGTACTACCTGCATATATTAATATTCTTTTGATCAAAGAGTTAGCTACTAAAAGAGTTACTATAATAATATCTTTATGAGGGTGAATTAAGGATGGATTATTGGTTTCTTCGAAATTTATTTAAGAGAATTTTATGTGTTTGACTCAAGTTGCTTATCATAAATTTCCCTTTAATTACTTCTTCCTAAAATAGGATATAACTCTTTACTATCTCCCCAATGATCATATGCGTCACCCTTTGAGGGAGGTATAATTCTCTACCATATTCTCTAGTTCTCGACCTTTGCACTCTCGTTTTCTCTTCCTAGATACAATCGTCCTTGTTGTTCTCTTTCAAGAAATAGTGTATAACCTTTCTCATTTAGTCAACTTGTCAATCACTTTTGTTATAGATTCTGATAGTCATCTGCCTTATTCCCAACATCACAATAGAAATGATAGTATAAATTCTCAGCCTTTTCTTTCAAATAATACCTTAGGCTTTCCGCATACCTTTAAGATAAAAATATTAAATAAGAAAAGCTCTTGATCTATGGATGTTGCTAGAAAAATGTGTATGAATCCAATATTTAATTATTGAAACATGAAAGTTGATATGGAGGTAATATATTCAACATGAATTGGTTATATATGTTAAAGTGGAAGGAAAGGCCTTGCATTTGATGACTTCAAATACCCTGTAAATCTATGAGTTCCCTATATCTATATACATAGTCAGTAAGGTCATAATACCATCATAAGTTTTCAGCGTTGATATCTTAAATTTGTTTAGTAATTGTTTATAGGATATCAAGGATTAGAGGGCTATCAATTATTAGACTTGTCACTAAGTGCCATGTTCCAATGACATTGATTGTACTGTTGTCTATACAACTCCTTTTAATGATAGATGTGAGAATAAGTTTCCCCCTTTCTTATATCATCTAGTTGACTTATTGTCATAATATCTCAATTATAACAATCTTATTATTGTAACCTAGGACCTTAAATTGTTCGTTAACTCGAGTAGTTTTGGGGTGTGGATTGCTCCAATGAGGCTAGTAGATTTCTTAGGTATCCGTTATTCCTTCTCTAATTAGAAATGTTGTAGCTAGTTTGAAATTTAATTAAGTAGGAATATTGAAACATTTAAGAAGTTTCTATAGACAGCACTAAATGATGCAGAATACAATCTAGGTAGGCTTGTTGGAATGTTTTTAAATTCAAACAATCCCACGTACATACCACATATCACTGAATTTGAAGATTTACACTTAAGAAAAATCCAATTATTAAATCTCAAACCTCTTGTCCCCTTTTATTTAATGAACAAGCTTGCACTTCTTCAATTCGAGATGAATTATAACAATAAAGCTGCTAGTCATTTCCCAAGAAATTTACAAAGCACTAAACCTAATGCTTGTAACAGATAACATAAGAAAAGATCAGATAATGTCATCGAATGGTGAAATATCCATTAAAAAAGTGAAAATAACATAAAATGAAAAATATACATTAAAAGAAAGAAAGCCCTGGGGGGGAAAAAACACACCCAAACACTAACAGTATAACAAACATCACGCTCAAATCCTAATATACATAGGCCTTACTCTGTATATTAACAGCGCAAAAGCCCTCCTCTACTCTCGGAATCTCGTACTTAACCGAAAGGAAGAAGGGATTAGACCACTTCTATTCACATTGTCCTCTATGTTTTATTAGTAACTTAATAGGGTCATCTCAATTCTCTAGTTACTTTATTTTGATCTCTATATACATGAGGCTTCCATCTGTTTCTGTTCAGAGTCTTCTAACTTTGAACAGCTAGAAACATTCTGAAATTCTGAGAAAATCGCAAAATATGCTCAACTAGCAGTCAATTCTTTTCATCTCATCTGGCATTTTTTATCTGAAAAACGAAAAGCCGATGACGATAGTATCCTTAAAGCCCCCGAAGTCCATCAACAGTGGTTCAGACTAGGCATTTCGACATTAATGCAGGCATTGACAGCTTCACTAACAGTAAGGAAAACCCACCCAGTTCCAATTCTGTCCACAAAGTTGGCTAATTTTAACTTGTG
The DNA here is from genome assembly GCA_027563885.1 of Erythroxylum longipes. Classification (NCBI taxonomy): domain Eukaryota; kingdom Viridiplantae; phylum Streptophyta; class Magnoliopsida; order Malpighiales; family Erythroxylaceae; genus Erythroxylum; species Erythroxylum longipes. The sequence goes on along the minus strand of JAOQMS010000006.1, from coordinate 10,162,959 downwards.
AATCACTTGCCACCTTGGGTTTGCTATAGCTAGCTGCAACAAGCCAAAATGACATAAGTTTAAACCAAAAAGCCATGCAAACCATTATGGGATGTGTTCTTACCTGCGAACATGGGAGTAATTTCTTGTGCAGCTCCTCCAATGCAAGAACTCCTGCAGTGTCTATGTTGGCAACATCTACAACGACACAGAAAAATGCAAAGTGTTTAACACAATTTAAAGCAATCATAGAAGCAGAATGCACGGTACTCTTGTGTTTTGTAAGGAACAAAAACTTACTGGACATGTCAAGAACTACTGCATGAATCCTACCCTTGTTGTTGGCTTTAATTTCATCATATTCTTCTGTCGACCACCTCATTATCCTAGAATGAATAGCATTTATAAACTTCTTCCTAAATCAAGTTGCAGAGCCTCTTGATCTTTCTTTCAATAGATTAACATATTGAAACCTATACCTTTCTCTTACGAAATTGGCATTAGCAAAGCAAAGCAAGGCAGAATTGATCCGCACAATTAAGATGCCTGGAATTTTGGTGGCCATAGGATATTGTTTGACTTCACAGTAGATATCTGTCCTAGGAAGTCTTCCAAGTACTTCTATACCTGGTCGGATTGAGTTTAGGATTATCTTCGCGAACGAGATGGTAACCTGAAATGGGAACCGGTTGAAATACAAACATATAGAGATCAGACACTTCAAATGTCAATGCTTTCATAAGCTTAATGCTTAGACTCTCTCTGTTGCCTGATAACCAAATTTGAGAAAATATGATATGCTTAGCAATTGGGAATGTATAGCGTGGTATTTCCTAAGTTATTCCTTTCATATTACTTAAATTTGCATCCATTCATTGTCTTACTCCAGAAATTTAGTTACAATCAACATCTATTAGGCGGGTATAGCCAATTTGCCTATTAAGAATGTGAATTATTTGGTTCACTGAATGACGCAAGAAAGAAAGAATTAAGTATCGCGCACAATAATCCAGGGAGGGATTTTATCTTCCTTCATTCTCTAAACAAATTCTACCCCAAAAATCATAAAATACTCATCAATTGAAGTACAAGCATATTTTATATCCATGAAAGATCCATTTGGGTCTACCAAGTAAGCGTGCCTAATCCTGCGTGATCATGAAAAACTCATTCACTTATTGCCTATAACAATTTGGATAAATAAAAAGATGTGATCAGGTTGGTGATGCACGGGATTTCTACGTTCAAGATGAAAGAATTAGGTTTGCACGTCTACAGCAAGTTTTGAAATTATTAGAAACGTCTCAACTCCTGCTTCCAGCTTTTCTTTTCATCCATAAATTGTGTTCTTCCAATTGGCAAGGAAAACAACGTTTAATCAATGCTCTTTCTACAAGGATTAATTACCCTTCCAAGTCACATACCCTAGTGACAACCTGTTCTTCATCTAAATGACAATCACAACATTCAACATTATTACTAACCATTGGCTGCTTAGCTTGTTATAAGTGATTCAAAACATGCAACCGCTGACCTGTGAGCACCCAATAATTAATCTTTCATGAATAATTCAATTATTGGATAGTGCCCACCAGTCACGAGTCTTCGGAGAACTTCTTACTTGTGTTATCAAACTCTGTAAATTAGTCAACACGATCCTACTAATAAAGCACTTTTTGTACACTTCTCTATCAAAATTTAGTGCAAGTTGCTGCTTTCAATTCTATGGATCATGTCTAGTGATATTACTTTTCCAATGAGTCATTGATGGATCAGTGTTTGCTTTGAGCGTAAAATCAAAACAGGGAGAGAGTAACTGGATTTACCGCAGCGAGAAGACCAACTTCCACTGAAGCAAACAACACACCGAAGAAAGCTCCAGTGCAAGCAACAAAGTCCAGTTTATCAATCTTCCAGATATAGTAAGCTTCATGGATGTTGATTAGTCCCGGAAGAGCGGAGAGAATGATCGAAGCAAGTATAGCAAGTGGTGTGTAATACAAGAGCCTGGTAAACAGTTCCAGCGACAGTAGCACAGTTATGGCCATTACTATATTGGATACTACTGTTTCACATCCTGCACTGAAATTCACAGCAGTCCTCGAGAATGAACCTGAAAAATAAATATATCGAACAATGAACACTAAAGATTACTATCAGAGATTAATCTTTGAAACTAAGCAAAGAAGCTAACCTGTGGCCACATAACAAGAAGTCATAGATCCTACGATGTTCATGAAGCCCATGGACATCATTTCCTTGTTGCCGTCTATGTGGTAGCTTTTTATGGAAGCAAAAGATCGTCCAACAGCAATGGCTTCCTGATGCAAGTTCTCTTAAGTTAACATCAGTAAACCTATCTCACTGAACTAGTAAAGAAAACCTGAGATGGGTCAACGTAAACGCACGGTAAGAGCAACAATGGCAGAGATAAGGCCAATTTTGGCTGCTTCTCCCACATGCGGGCCATTAAATCGCAAGTCCTTAACGGAAACCGGATTTAGTCCTCCTTTTATGTGTTTCACAATCTTAACGCCATGCTTATCGGCTTTTGTCAGAAACACTATCAATGTGGATAGGATTACTGATATTAGAGGAGCAATGGCTGGAAACCAGAACAGTTTCTTGTTTCTCCTTCCCTGCGAATGAAACAGGCTCATGATAACTTGTTAGATGACAGGCAATAAGATAATTTCTGGTGAAGTGAAAGTTTAGTCCTTGATTACTTACAATAAACCTGGCAATGAGGAGGAAGATAAGGAATGAAGAACCAAGGACGAAATTCAGTGGGCACCACTGTCATTAACGGCATTTAGTGCGGATAAGGTTTGTGAAATTCTTAGAAAATATGAATAGTAACACTATTGAAAACAGAACTAATTAGTAATTTCTGCTCTGAAGTCTATTGAAGAGGAAAAAATAAAGATAATTCAACAATTAGAGAATGAAGTTCTGTTGTCTTGGCTAGCAAATGCGTTCGAAGCTAAATTCCTCTACGTTGTGTACCCTTGTGCCAAGAATAGTGAACATAACTTACCGGATGGTCGATTGATGTAAAAACAGATTTCATGACTGAGACCACATCAGTTTTAGTGGTAAAATGACTGATCCCCAGTAGCCCTCTTAGTTGCTGAAGACCAATGACTATAGCTGCACCCGCCATAAATCCTACAATGGCAGCATGTGACAGAAAGTCGACAAGGAACCCCAATCTGCAGACATTACAGTCTGAATATTGGTTGCTACAAGCAAATTTAAGTTTGTTTGAAAACTAGTGAATTTTTCTTTTGAAATCATAAAGCACCTAAACAATCCAAATGCTGCTTGAAAAGTCCCAGCAAAGAAGGTAACAGTGAAAACTAGCCTCCTGTAGGCAATAGGATCAGCACCAGGATCTTGTATCTTTTGAATCAATGAAGAGAGTAGCATAGATACCACAGCCACTGGTCCAATGGCTATCTCCCTCGAGCTCCCCATCAGAGCATAAACCAAAGGTGGGACAACACTGGTGTCTATATTTCAAGAAATTTATAAGCAACAATTGATCATACATACTTGTTTCCACGTTTACTGAAAAACCCTGCAAGCTCGTTTTAGTAGTTAATGGAAAAGAAGACAAGTAAAACTGAAATTTGGCAACTTACATAAACCATACTGCGGATCAAGTTTAGCTAAATTAGCATATCCAATACTCTGCCAAATAATGGAAGATTAGATTTCGAAGAGCTTAACTTAAACCATTACCGAGATCAAGATGCATGTTCGATAGACACAAACTAAATGAAAAGCAAAAGAAAAGAAAAACCTGAGGGATGCCAAGACTTGCAAGCGTTAAACCAGCCATGAGGTCCTTTTTGAAAGTAGAAGCGTTGTAATGCCTACCCCATTTTAGCAGCGGAAACATTCCTTGCAAGAATGTTATCATCCGTCTAGCTCTTATCTGTTCTGCAGGTGAATTGTGCTTGTTTCTGTGAGGGAAGAGATTCTTTTTCATAGAACCAGTGAGTTCTTCCAACAAACTCGGAGGGTCAGGAGAAGTAAGCACCCATTGTGTCCTCTCACACCGATCAGTTCCCTCAAGTTCAGGTTGCTGTTGGCTCTCCCTGCTACTAAAGGTTTCAGGCGGTGGTTGAGAATCCATGAGAGTGCTTTAAGTGTTTGGTTGAACACCCGCTGCTTAGGATGTGAGGTATATATGTGTACAAATAATGTTAACCATTCTTGTCGGGAATTCTTGGAAGCTATCCGGTTGTTCGTATAATATTTTTTTATTTCAAAACTTTAATCGTAAATTTACATTCTATAATATTTTAGATGCAACACTATACTGTTTTAACTTACGATCATGTTCTCGGTAATATAATTTTCCTCCTTCAAATGGAATAAAATACTTTTTTTAGTATAAATTTCATATTTGACTATTTTTTAGACTCGAAATTGAGGGAATCATGTTATATTAAATTATATATATAAATATATGTACAAAATAAAATAACATAGGTTAGCGCACTCTAAGAAAAATAGAGTATCTCGTAAAATATACTCGAAAAAATCATTAAAAGGTTCTACTGTAGTTTAATGATCCAATTAAATTTGGTTTAATCTGTTCAGAGATCCTCTCATAATGGGTGTCGTTGTCAAGAATGAAAAGCAGCATCACTTTGTTAACTAGTGGCACCGGATCACTTGTGTGAGAGGCTCGATGTCACGCCTCAGACTCTCCAGTCAACGTGATTTTACGCGTCTTGATCACTCAGTCAAAGCTACTTTGATTGCATCCGGAACCTATTATGGAAGAACTCAAATAATGTCTAGAACTATCAATACCAATCGAGTTGAATTCATTCTTTACAGAAATTGGCAATTGGATATCCTTCCAAATGAGAGTACTTTAGACGATGTCTAAAGAGCATGTATAGAAAACATAACTAGAGTTACACAGCTCTTGTGTTCCGAACCAGGAACAAAGCTTATAAACATGACTGCTAAGAGTTACAACTTAAAATCAAGTGATGATAGAAAGTAGATAATATGATGATCTATCATATATGCAAGAGAGAAATTTATTCATTTATTAGATGTATGAGCGTGGCGTTGATTTATCAAATGTCAACTTTTGCACTCATAAAGTTCATCTATTTGAACCTTATCCTACTCTGCTCTTCTGACAGTTCTCTACCGCACTTAATCATCCAAGAAAGGACAGAAGCATTCCAAACTCGAAAATTCACATATATAGTTTAGTGATAAGTTAGGAGGAGAAGTTCTGTTAAATCGGGGAGACGCTATATTATCGAAGTATCTCGGTTTGATAAAGAATCTCTTACAAGATCCAAGAAACAAGAGACCTAGCATAATCAGGTAACTGGACAGTTTTAACTTGCTGAGTCTTCGTCCAGTAAGACTTTGCAGTATCACCTAAATCCCAGGTAAATAAAATCTTTCTTCACTACATATGCGTGCCTGACGCCTTCGTTAACGAGGGGAATAAAGAAAAACAGTCCAAAAGCAAAACAAAGAAATATTCCATTTTATCGTTACCGGGCAGGCCAGCCATCGGTTAAGCTCTGCTGAAACACAAAAGACATAGTATTAGCATCTTCTGCTTTATTGATGAGCAAGTGGTTCAGTTGCTGAAGAGTGGCTAAACTCTCACCCATTGTTGGTTATAATGGTCACATCCGTCACCAATCACATCTATCTACCTCCATTTTATGGAGTATCCATCAAAGTTTAATGTCACATATAGTTATCTCAATCGCACATTTTAACACCACTGACTCGTGGATTTTGACGCTACAACATTATTGCACCAAACATGCATACCACAGAACCTATTTGGTCAAGGAGCAAAACATGCTCGCGCCAATCGCATTTATGGTCTGGGCTTGGCATAAGATGTCTGGCTTGTCATTACATAAGGAGTATTGTGCGTACAACATTTTCCTGGAATACCAAATGCCATTGGGAAATTGAGTATCAGCCATCTATTGTTGAAGGAAACTTAGGAAAGGTAAGATCAACTATTCTGCAATGATAATGTCAGTGTCTAAAATTAAATGTACGGTACTCTACCAAAATGGTAGTTTTGATCACACAAACATTATCTTGTCCCGAATATGTTGATCTGAAACAATTTCCCCACGAAACTTGTGAAAAAATTGCTGCATTGACTGATCCTAACAAAGGGTCGCCTTGCTCTCCATCAAACACATGGTTGTAGTCGGACTCGTTATCTTAAGGAAACTTTTGCTAGACATTCACCAATCAACAATCGGTGAGAGATCGAGCTACTAAAGCAACAGCACTAGCATGTGCTAGATAATGGCTGAAGGAGGAGGTTTGTCCACTGGCAATCTGAAAGAATATTTATGCACGGAGGAGGTTGACTTGGATTGTTCTGTGCTGTGTGCTCTGGTCCCCCGTATGTGATCAACCCTAAAACCTAGTGTCTTGGTCTTTCTCCCATCAAATTATTGCGCCAAATTGTACCTAAAGTTATGGCGTGCATCACTACCATCCATTCCCTCCGTAGCTTTAGAACCGACCCACTAAATGGAGATTCTGAAATGTCGGTGCTCCCCAATTTTTCTTATTTGCTGCCGGTGATTTACACAAATTATTTAGTTGTCTTGACAATAAACTTCAAATCCTACTAATCTGGCTATAAATTAAACAAATCAATTTCCAGTTGCGCACCCTAGAAATCAATCAATTCAATCATGAAAAGCAATTCGAAAGACACTTAATATTCATCAATGAAATAAACTTTATTTAAAAAACGCACAGATACTAGATGATAATGTGGTTCTCTTTAACCAAGAAGAAGAATTTAGCTACTCATAACAAAAGTAAAAGCAAACAGAAGAATAGCAAAATACAAAGTCTCTATCCCTACTCTTTTTCCAGAATAAAAATACGAAAAATCCTAAAAACCAGAAAAACTATTGCAGAAAAATGTAAAGAAAACTCTCCCTCTAACGTGAACAGTGAATGTGTTTTTAATGATTTTCAATCTCCTCCCTCTTCCCCCCTGTCGTAATCTTCAGCAGATACACTCCTTACATTTTCAGGTTGCAGATCCCCATCGGCAAGGCAACAACTTGATTCCCAAAATCATGAAGATCTTAGGTGGATCGAATCTGATTTCAAATCAGATTCTGCAGATAATCTTTTTCCTTGCACGTGCCCACATTTTGTCAATTATTTTTCTGCCAGCTAAGAATTCGAATTGTCTTTACTTTCCTTGCATCTTTTTGATCTAATTTCATCTTTCATATATTGAAAATCATTTGAGAACAATTAAGAAACAAGTCCATTAATTTTGAATAATAATTTCAACACATTAAAGAGATTTATATCCTAAATTAGCACAAAAAATGACAACTTAACAAATTCCCCCACAATAGACCTTTACTTTTCCTCAAGCAAATATACCAAACCACTACACTCTATCAATTCGTCCTTCATAAGATTAAGTGCACACAATACGCTAAACTTGGGCCAGCAAGACTTAGGTTGCAACACACATGATAATTACTTTTTAACGATACAAATAAACAAAGTTAAATTAAAACATTCTTGTTCAAAGGCAAATTTGAAACTAAGGTGAATTCTTCTCACATGTTTCTCTCTTTATGCTCAAATATTTAAGGTTAAAGTGTTTCCCTCAAATCTCCTTCTAATAGACTGCACTACCAGGGCTTGCAAATTCCCCAATTATCATTCGTTCGAATTACATGAGCTCATATATCAAAAGGGCTTTATTATGAGTTATAATGGGGCTGGGTTCAAGGGTAAAGTAAAAATGGAAAAGGGTTAATCACAAGCATTCACAGAGTACCAAGTAAAAGGGACAACCAACTACAAATTCTTATATAAAAGTTTTATTCGTTTTCTTTATCATATTTTTTCTTTTTCTCTTTTTGTTATCTTTCTTTTTTCTTTTTTTTTACTTGAATAAAACTAAAAACAATAGGAAAAAATAGTAGCCTATATCAACAAAACATGAGTAGAAGTACTTCTAAAAATATCTCAGAATACAATACAAAACAAAAGTCCCTAAATTATAGACATTAAATGCTTACTTAGTACTTCATTAAAATTGTGACAGGGTAAGGCTAAAGGGTTTTTGGGTTTTAATGTAATGTGATTAATTAAAAAACAAACAGGGTTAAAGGCTCAAAGGGGTTTGCAAGGGAAAAAATGACTCGGTGGGTCATTTAAGCTAAGGGGTTTAAAACAAAGAAGGCCTTAATCATTTCCATAAACCATGTAGTCAAACAAATTCAATCTGGTTCAATGCAAGTTCTGAAGGCAAACCTGATTAGAGGAGCATCACATAATACAAGAAAATAGAATGACATAAAGATGATGTCATTAAAGCTCAAATCCGCTCACAGGTTTAATTCAAGAGTTCGCCTTAATTTCACATATTACCTAATCACTCAAATGTCAAACTTTGACTGAGTGTATAAGACTAGTTATTGCAATTAATCAACATGGTTCACCTTAGACTCATATAGCCCAGTTTAATTTCATGCACACACTCAATCTCATCCAAAATAATATGACAAAGCTTCATGGCTCAACACACAACACAATCATTCAAAGAATAGAAAAAAATTAAAGAAAAGAGAATCAAAGAAAGGCAAGACCACATAGTCACACACATATAGTCCATATCTTTCCCCCACACCTAGACCAACACTGTCCTTAATGTTATGACAGATTAAAGAAGCAAAAATAGAAAAGAAGAGAGAAAAAAATGCTTCTCTATTTGTTGAAGTCCGAAATCATGGATTTGGTGGGTGAGAAGGTTGGAATCCTTAATGCTCCCAATATGCCATCAAATTATGCTCCATTTGGTGCATTCGATTTTCTAGTCGACTAAGACGACCATCCAAATTGGCTTGGGGAGGTTGGTGGCTATGCGGTGCATCTGTTACAAGCTGACTTCTTATAGCTGGACGTGGATTGAAAGGGATAGTTGGACCCAAATTAGTGAAAGATATCCGTCCATGACTTAGGTCCACGATTCCCATCATATACAAACATTCTATATCCGAGGGTTCTATAGCACAAGCCACAATCATGTCAGTATTGTTAGGGTCCAATAAATCCAAATTGATGGCCAATTGAGTGATGTAGGATCCTAATATCAAAGGTTTAGATTTTTTTTCAACACATATTGAAATTGCGTTAGAAACCAAAAACTTAAATTAACAAGAATTTTTCTATCCATACACCACAAAAAGTAAAATTCAACTTTATAAAGTATTCCCGTGAAATCCCGACACCCTAAAAAATTATATGCTAAGAGTAGATGAATAATTTTGAAAACAGAATTTTTCAAATGCGAACTCTTAGATACACTAGCATTATATGGATTAGGGTTTACAGACCACTGAGTCCACAATTCAGATGCATTAAAATCATCATGATAATCACATCGGGAACTTAGAAATGACTCATCTTTAATATCATTAGCTAAAACAAAACCCATAGCCACATTAAAATCAACAATGGACAAAGTAAATTCCTTTCCCATAAGTCTAAATTCTATGATTCCTTCAGTAAACAAATCAAATTCTTCATAAGAATTAAATTAGAACGTTCTGTAAAATTCTCTCGTTAGTTCAATATATGCATGGCAGTCAATTTTAGCAAACACGTTCCAGCAAATTGGTCCCATCATTTGTTCAAAGAAATCATGACTTTGTAAGGCTTGAAGAGTATCAGTAAACACATACTTACAAGGATAAATTTTGCGCTGGCTGAATTGCTGAAATCATTCGTTATCTTCCGAGAGTCGAAAAGAAGTGAAGCCTCCACTTCTTGATTTCCATTAGCTACGGTTTTCCACTTGTTTACTCTTCCTTGTTCGATTTCGTGTTGAGGGGCCTGGTGTTGGTGTCAAAATTGGAGGTACTAATGGGGTTGATGTTGTAGCTGTGGGTGATGTCATCGTGGTACTCAATGGAGGTTGGGTGGTCACCCAATTTGCAATGGGATAGGCTATCCTTCGTGAATCACTCTTCTTTCTTAGCATGATTTCAACCTTGGTGAATACACAGGCTTGAACTCGAAATAAAGAACACAAAACCAAAAAAATGTTACTTTGGTAATGGATTGGTTACTATAGAGAAGGTGTAAAAATGGTGGGTTTTGTGTTAAAATGAGGTGGGTATTAATAAAATTGCAAGGGTTGTGTAAAGTTTGAAGTGATTGAAAGTGGAAGTAAGAAATAAGTGAAGGAGGGAAGTAAAAATTATAGGGGGGATTGCAGATATTAAAAGAAAAATTAGAAATGCTAAATGAAATGAAATGGAATTCCTAACTAGAATAAAACAAACTTAACAAAATAAAATAAAAATGAGAAATAATGAAAAAAATAAATAAAAATAAAATTGAAATGGAACCTGAAATTTTTGGGTTGCCCCAAAATGCGCTTCTTTTAAGTCATTAGCTAGACATATGTATCGACTTACCTGATTAGAGATAGGTTGGGGTTACTAGCTTTATCTCTTCCATATGCACGACTGGAGAGTTTTCATAATATGGCTTCAAACGGTGTCCATTAACTTTAAATACCTTGGAAGTATCTAAACTTTGAATTTCTATCGCACCATGAGAAAAACGTTAATAACAATAAATGGCTTGAGCTAGCGAGATCGTAATTTCCCTGGAAATAACTTAGGCTTTGAATGATAAAGTAGAACTTTTTGTCTTATTGAAAATTATTTATGAGAAATCATTTTATCATAAAAAGCTTTAGTTTTTTCCTTATAATTTTTTTAATTTTCATACGCTTCATTACAAATCTCTTCTAATTCTTGCAATTGCAACTTTCTATTGTTACTAACCTCTACCCGATCCATATTCAACTACTTCACAACCTAGTAGGGTTTATGTTCTATTTCCATAGATAAATGACAAGGCTTACCGAAAACTAACCTGTATGGCAACATGCCTATTGGAGTTTTGTAAGCAGTCTGGTACATCCACAAGGCATCATCTAATCGTAAGATCTAATCTTTTTTGTTTGAATTCACCACTTTTCCAATATGGATTTAATCTCTTTATTAGACACTTTAGCTTGTCCACTTGTCTGCAGATGATAGGCTGTAGAAAATCGGTGTGTGACACCACATCTCTTCATCAAAGCCTCAAAATTCTTGTTGCAAAAATGGGTCCCTCGACGATCACTAATGATAGCTCGAGGCATTCTAAACCTAACAAAAATGTTAGATTTAACAAAATCTATAACAGTTTTATCATCATCAGATAAAGTAGCCTTAGCTTCAACCTATTTCGAAACGTAATCCACAGCAAGCAAAATATAATTCTTACCAAAGGAAGAAGGAAAAGGACTCATAAAGTTTAATCCCTAAAAATAAAAAATCTTACATACCAGGATGTTAGTGAGTGGCATTTGATCTCTCAATCTCAAGCTACCTGTTCTTTGATAACGATCACAAGACTTGCAAAAACATGTAAGAATCATAAAATAGCTTAGGCCAAAATAATCCACATTTAAGAATTTTTAGAGTTATTGTTTTGGGACCAAAGTGTCCCCCATACATAGATGTATGATAGAAATTTAATATGGAAGGAATTTCATCATCTATAACATATCTTTTAACTATTTCATCAGCATAAAATTTACAAAGATGAGGTTCATCCCAAATGTAATATTGAGCCTCTTATTTAATTTTATCTTTTTTAGCTCCAGATAAATCAACAGGTAAGGACTTAGTTACTAAGAAATTAACTATGTTAGCATAGCATGGAATTACTTGCTGAATTGAGAAGAGATTGTCATCTGGAAATTCATCTTAGATAGCATCAAATGCATTGGTTGAAATGATCCTACTAAGATGATCAACTACCAAATTTTCAGTTGCTTTTTTGTCGCGTATTTCCAAATCGAATTCTTAGAGAAGTAAGATCCATCGAATCAATCTTAGCTTTGCTTCTTTCTTAGTCACCAAATATTTTAGACCTGTATGGTTTGAATAAATGATCACCTTCGTGCCCCATAAGTAGGACCGAAACTTTTCCAACCCAAAAACTATAGCCAAAAACTCTTTCTCCATTGTGGAATAATTCTTCTAAGCATCGTTAGGTGTCATCGAAGCATAGTAAATGACATAAGGTACTTGTTCCGCTTTTTGACCTAGTACTACTTGTACTGCATAGTCTGAAACATCGCACATTAGCTTGAATGGAATATCCCATTTCGGTGGTTGAATAATCAGAGCTGTAGTAAGTAGTTCCTTAAGTTCATCAAATGCAATCTTGTATGGCTTATCAAAATCAAACTTCACATCTTTTTAGAGTAATCTACGTATGGGTTATGCAATCTTTGAAAAATCCTTGATAAATCATCGATAGAATCCTACATGACCAAAAAAAGAGTGAACTTCTTGCACAGTCGCGGCATAAGATAAAGATCGAATAACCTTAAACTTATCGATTTCAATTCCCTTAGAAGACACTATATGACCCAATATTATGCCTTAATCAACCATGAAATGACACTTTTCATAATTTAAAATCAAATTAGTCTCAATGCAATGTTTAAGCACTTTTTCAAGGTTGATAATGCATGTTTCAAAAGCCTCTCCATAAACCGTGAAATCATCCATGAAAACTTCCATACAATTCTCCATAAGGTTAGAGAAAATACTTACCATACACCTTTGAAATGTCACTGGTGCGTTACACAACCCAAATGACATTCTTCGATAAGCAAAGGTGCCGAATGGATATGTGAAGGTTGTTTTCTCCTGGTCTTTAGGTGCAACCAAAATCTGGTGATACCCTGAATAACCATCTAAACAACAATAGTGAGATTTACCTGCAAGTCTTTCAAATATTTGATTAATAAATGGAAGCTAAAAATGATCTTTTCTAGTAACTAAATTTAGCTTCCTATAATCTATGCAAACTCTCTACCCATTTTGAACACGAGTAGGTATTAACTAACCATCACTATTTTCTATCACAGTTACCCCAATTTTCTTAAGAACTACCTGGACCGGACTTATCCAGTTGTTATCTGAAATTGGATAAATGATTCAAGCATTAATAAGCTTCAAGATTTCCTTTTTCACCACTTCCATCATGGGTGGGCTTAAATGACGTTGGGGTTGCCTCACATCCTTGGTTTCATCTTCCATCAATATTCGATGCATACAAATGCTGGGACTAATACCTTTTAAATTTGCCACTGTCTAATCGAAAGCATCCTTATGCTCCAATTGATTTTCCTGCAAAAGAGTAAGTTTATTAGAAATTATGACAGGTAATGTGTCTTGCTTACCCAAAAAGATGTATTTTAAATGGCTAGGCAAACTATTCAACTCCAATGTTGGTGGCTGGATTAAAGACGGTAGGAGCTTGGAGCTATTGTGTGACAGCTCTATATACGACAGCTTCTTCTCCAATTGATTGGATTTCTCCAATTGACAAACAACACCTCCAATTTGTTGTTGGGCAGTAACGATTCCTTGATGGCTTGCCACTATGATGCGTCTCCCAACTCCAAGATTGTTTTAAGTTCATCTCTTCCACTCAATAATGAATTTTCCTATACCCATGTGTCAAAAAAATCCACAGAAACAATAGGTTGCTCGTCATCTGAAAATTTCATGGTGTTGTATATATTGAATTTAATTAGATCACCATTAAATTTCATAGTCAATGACCCATCATGAACATCAATTTGTTCTAGTGGTTTTTAAGAATGGCCTTTAAAATAAAATCAGTATTGAAGAAGATACATCATCACTCCCCATTTACAAAATTTAAAAATCAGCTAGAAAAAACATATCTCCCGCTTGAACTAAAATGTCCTCTAACACGCCCTTTAGGTAAGCATTTGAACGATCTGCTAATTGAATCACTACATTAGTTTCCTTGAGAGTTCTCACATTTAAAGACTTATAAACATCATAAGGCATGACGTTTATGGATGCACCCAAATCTAACATAGTTTTTTCAATTCTCAAATCACCAATTTGACAAGGGATAGTGAACATACCTAGGTCTTGACACTTAGGCGGAAGCTTTTTTTTTTTTTGCAAAATGGCTGAGACATTATTCCCCAATTGCACTTTCTCATCAAATTTCAATTTTTGTTTTGAAGTGCAAAGTTCCTTAAGGAATTTAGCATAACATGGGATCTGTTTTATTTCATCAATTAAAGGGATATTTACCTGGAATTTCCTGAAAGTCGCCCATATTTCCTTCTCTTGCTCCTCCTTCCTTGCCTTAGTGAATCGACTAGGAAAAGGAGGCTGCACAACCAGATTCTGCGGACCTATCTGCATCTTTTCTGGCTGATCAAGTGTCTCTTTCGTTGCTTCTTCTTCAATTTCTCTTTTGGAGCTTTTTAGAGGTGGTTCCTTCAATTCCTTACCACTTCGCAACATGATAGCTTTAGCACTATATTTGGGGTTGATTTCTGGTTGAGCTGGAAAATTTCTAAAACTTTGTGCCTCTAATCGATTAATGGAGGTTGCCATTCAGCTCACTTGATTTTCAAGATTTCGAATACTAGCTTGAGTATCCTGCTAAAATGTCAAGGTGTTAGTGGCCAAAGATTGAACTATATCTTCCAAGGAAGACTTACCTTCAGAATTGGATGTCATTTGTTAATGTTGTCTAGGTACATATAGTTGTCTAAATTGCTGGAAACTTGTGGTAACTTATTGTCCTTGAGAGCTCTTATAACGTAAATTCTGATGATCGTGCCAACCCGGATCGTAGGTATTGGAGAATGGGTCATATTTCTTCTAATTTGGTCCAGCAAAACCCCCTATGGCATTCACTTGTTCTGCATTTTCTTCCTGCAAAACCAGACAGTCAGTGGAGTGTACGAACATCAAACATATTCCACATACCTTTGCTTCTTCTTTCTTTATAACTGCAAGTTGTCGCACCAAAGATGTAAGGTCATCCAATCTTTTATCCAATGCTGTCACATTAACCTCATTTACATGTTTTGAACCCTGTCCAGAACGTATCTCGAATTGTTGTGTATTGGAAGCCATATTCGCTATCAAATTCCTTGCGGTTGTTGGTGTTTTGTCAACTAAAGCTCTACCATTTGTAGCATCGATCATACTCCTCTCTGTGAGCAAAATTCCTTTATAGAATTATTAAATCAACAACTGGTCGGTTATTTGGTGATGGGGATAGCTAGCATAAAGTTTCTAGAATCTTTCCCAATATTCGTAAAGTGTCTCCCCTGTGTGTTGTTGAATGTCATAAATTTTCTTTTGAATGTTGGCAGCTCTTGATGCTGGAAAATATTTCTCAAAGAAGAGTCTCTTCATTTCAGCCCATACTTACAAATTTTCACTAGCTGAATAGTACAACAAATATTGAACATCATCTTTGAGAGAAAATGGGAAGGCTCTTAATTTGATTTGCTCTTCCGTCACATTTATTAGCTTCATACCCATACAAACCACATCAAACTCCTTCAAATGTTTGTAAGGATCCTCTCCTGATAAAACTCTAAAAATCAGTAATAAATGGATTAGCCCAGATTTTAATTCAAAAGTGTTGTTGTCCCCCAAAATTGGAAAGTTGATGCAATAGGGCTGTTGAGCATTTGTGGGCATAGCTAGTTCATGAAGAGTACAATTCGCAGCCATCCTTTCCGTTTTCTACACTTGCTGCTGCTGTTTTGTCTATTTTCGTAACCTCTTGTCTATCTTCTCAATCTTTGAATCAAATAGCAGTTGAGTTGTCTTGTCTACTCGTGTAACATACATATACCGTGAAGAAGTTCCCTGACAACGGTGCCAAAATTTTGGTAATGTTATCGCCAGCAACCAAATTAATACCAACTCTAGCAATGAAAAATGTAGTTAGTGAAGAGTTGAGATCGTTTCCACGAGGAATTTTAACGGTAAATGTTATACGAGTTGAAAACTAAAACAAATTAGGGGGTTTTAATTAATGTAAATTTAAGAAATTAAAAATGGAAAAATTGAGAATTAACAAAACTAATCAAATCTAGAAATTCAGTAAATAAATCTTAATTTCAGGTTACCTATATTATCAAACTAATATGGATCCTCGATATAAAACTCAATACATTAACACACATTCATTAGGTAATGTTTTCTCTTAAGATTAAATGAATAGAAACATGTATTCTAAACATCTTAGATACCATCTTAAGTTTAATTGATTATGTCGGCCCCATAACATTTTTCCGTCAAATTAAGCATAAGAGCTTATGGAAAGAATGCATGAGAGGAAATTGAGGGCATTTTCGGTATATGGCAAAAATGA
>JAOQMS010000006.1:10132054-10146566 GCA_027563885.1 Erythroxylum longipes | reverse complement strand
AACCCGAATGTATGCATGTATGAGAGTCAGGCTCCGAACTCGGGGTCTTGACAGATGTGGTATCAGAGCATGAAGCACGATGAGGTTAAACTCTGGTAACAGAGTCTGACATTTTTATGGATCAGAGCAAGCATGCAAGTAAGAGTCAGACTCCGAAAACGGGGTCTGACAGATTAATTGCTTTAAGAACTAAGAAACCAAAGAACAAGACAACACACATACGATATGCATTTAATCAAGTTAAGCGTCTTCTTAAATTTCCAAAGTCTAACGTAAAGATGGTAATCTTAATTGCCACTTTGGATTAGCAAGACTAAATGTCAAATCCACTAATCTGGCTATAAATTAAACAAATGAATTCCTAATTGCGCACCCTAGAAATCAATCAATTCAATCATGAAAAGCAATTCGAAAGATACTTAATATTCATCAATGAAATAAACTTTATTTAAAAATATCACACATACTAGATGATAACGTGGTTCCCTTCAACTAAGAAGAAAATTTTAGCTACTCATAACAGAAGTAAAATCCAACAGAAGAATAGCAAAATACAAAGTCTCCATCCCTACTCTTTTTCCAGAAAAATACT
This sequence comes from Erythroxylum longipes, assembly GCA_027563885.1. Classification (NCBI taxonomy): domain Eukaryota; kingdom Viridiplantae; phylum Streptophyta; class Magnoliopsida; order Malpighiales; family Erythroxylaceae; genus Erythroxylum; species Erythroxylum longipes. The sequence continues at coordinate 10,145,974 of JAOQMS010000006.1, read as the reverse complement.
AAAAATCCTAAAAACTAGAAAAACTATTGCAGAAAAATGTAAAAAAAACTCTCCCTCTAACGTGAACAGTGAATGTGTTTTTAATGATTTTCAATCTCCTCCCTCTTCCCTCTTGTCGTAATCTTGAGTAGATATACTCCCCACATATTCCGGTCGCAGATCCCCATTAGTAAGGCAATAACTTGATTCCCACAATCATGAAGATCTTCGGTGGATCGAATCTAATTTCAAATCAGATTCTTTAGATAATCTTTTTCCTTGGACGTGCTCACGCTTAGTCAATTATTTTTTTGCCAGCTGAGAATTCAAATTTTCTTTACTTTCTTTGAATCTTTTTGATCCAATTCATCTTTCACGTGTTGAAAATCAACTGAGAACAATTAAGAAACAAGTTCATTAATTTTGAATAATAATTTCAACATATTAAAGAAATTTATATCTAAAATTAGCATAAAAATGACAACGTAACAATGACCATAAAAGATTTAAAATAACTTACAAAAAGAATCATTATTCTATCACATTTCTTATCCAAATAAATGAAAAGTACTTTTTAAAAAATTATTATGATAGGAAAAAATTTTAGTGGAATGAAGAATGTATAAAAACTTTTAAGGAGTTAAAAGACTATTTAAGAAGTTTGTCACTTCCAGTTACACCAATTAAAAGGGAAGAGTTGTATCTTTAGTTGGAAATTTTAGACAACTTGATAGGATTCATACTAGTAAGGGAACTTAAGTGCCAAAAATATGTGTATTATGTGAGCAAAATCTTTAAGGGTCCAAAGACAAGATGTATAAGATCGAATAAACTCATCATTACTCTTATGCAATCAACAAGAAAGCTTTGGTACTACTTTCAAGTCCACATTATCAATATGTCCGTATACATTTTACTATGATAAATCTTATATTAACTTGAAAACTCTAGTAGGATGGTAAGGTGGTCAATTGAGCTAAAAGAAATTGACATTTAAATATGAAAAAGATATAAAGTCCTAAGTGAAATTATATTTCATTATGGAATGTATGTTATCAAAGGATTTATGTTAAAGAGACATAAACCTATAACCTTAAACACAAGTTACATATATGAATAGAACTATAAGAGAAGGTGGAACTAGAACAAAAGTATGAGCATGAGGACCTCTTAGAATACATGTTAGATATTAACTAAAGCATAATTTTAGGGGAGCTAATAATGAGGCAAAATACAAACAATTGTTGTGCATGGTTTGGCTAATAAAATTTCTTACAAATTTCTAACTTCTTAATAAAATCACATTCTAAGTTAGTTATTGATGTAGAATAAATTTATGGTATACTTATTGGGTTGCTTCTTATGTCTACAAGCATACACAAAAAAATACATAAAAGCTTAAGTTATTTTTAAAAAAGATACTCTAACACTCAAGTTAGTGAGAGTAAAATGTGTAAATATAGGAAGAGAATTTTTTAAGCGACTTTATGGTAGTGGATCTTATCCTTTTAACTAAAGAGGATCTTATCCATTAAGGATCATTAAAGCTAATCATTAGGTATTTCCTAACTATATAACTAGAACTAAAGACAGTAGGCCCAAAAAAGGAAAAAAGATTATGATGAATAAATCAAACCTATCTAATGCATTTACTACGAGTGTATCTATATAAAAATATTAATGCACTATCCTCTATAGGGTAACTCTTTCATGCTAATAGAAGACATCTTTAAATATTATAAATCATATTAACATAGTTTGTTACAAATAGATTCAGTATTAAATAGTAATCATCATTTAAAAACTCACGATAAATATCTTTATAAGCCTACATTGAATAAATTGAGAATTAGACAAGAATTATCCTTCAAAGATTCCTTATAAAATTTATTTGTCCTTTATTATACAAAGACATTTTTATTATCACATGAAGGCAAAATTTATCTTAATCTTGGCTATTATTCTCATTAATCTTAACCATCTATATCTTTATATAAAGGGTATGGTACTAAAGATTAGCTCATTTTCAACCTTTTTCAAAATTTAAGCTAGTTTTCTTGAAAGTTTAACCATCCTTGCTAGTTATATACTTTTGAGAGAATGAACAATATTAAGGTGCATTAAGAAACTTGTTGCATTCATAAAACCAAGACTAAGTACTTCCCTTTCTTTTTATGATAAAAAGAGTACAAAGGGTATTAAAATTAACTGAAGTAGTAAGTTGACTTTTAATAGGTTTAATTGCTTCAAAAAATGAGGATAACAACTCTAGATCCCACAAATTTGCAGGGATATATTCACCATCTCTGATAATATTTAGGCCTCTTTAGAGGGTATCCTACAAACTTAGACAAATAATTTTAGGAAAAGAGTTTACAAAAGAAACTCTTGTTTGAAATCCTTACCTATGGAATTCAATAAGAAATATAAAGTAAGGTAAAAAATGAATAAGCTTAAGAGGATGGAGTTTGAGAAGATGAAGGAGAAGTTTAATATCCTTAAGGATATAAGTCTTACATATCCAAATGAAGATAAGCATATGTACTACTCCAAACTTGGTGAGGTAGGGTTTTATTACAAAGATATAAAGTATGGGCTTCAATTCCTTATTGATTAAATAACTTTGAAAATTTTTGAATTAACATACCTAAATCCTGAGTAATTCCATCTACATATAAATCCTTTTAACAAGATTCACAGTTGCATGCATCCTTTTGTTTTCAGTCCCTTTCCTTCATCTCACACCCAATATTCTCTCATTTCTACTCCCATAACCTATGATATATCAAAGGAATTTTAGTCTTTGAACCTTTTCTTTTATTTCCCTCTCTTTTTTATTACAGTTTATGGTAATAAACCTTTAAACCTGTCTATCTGTCACTCCTTGTTATCTTGCCTATGTATACTTTAGTGATCTTGTCAGACATTGAACATTGCCAAAACATGGACTTTCCACTTCTATCCTCCAATCCTTTGTCCCATCTAAACCACAATGCTTCATCCTCCTCACAATCCAAAGGAGATTCCAACCCTTTAGAACAATGAGCATATTAAACACACTTGGAAAGTAGTTCTTAGTAAGAATTCCCTGTCCCCCTATTACACCCCACCTCACATAGTTGATGGTGAAATGATGGTCTCCCCACCTATAGAGGTTCTGAAGAAAGGAGTAACTTCCTGTTCTTTTACATAGTTGGTCTTTTCTTTAGAAATCTCCTAGCTTTTCCAATTTTGAAACAATCAGCGATGAAGTATTGGAAGGCACAAGGCTTGGTGGATGTCCTACTAAATGAAGATAACCTTTTCATGTTTAGATTCAATGTAGCATCCCTAGCATAAGAAATAATAGATATTGTCCCTTGGCATATGTAAAACAAACCTCTTCTTCTCAAAATGTAGAAATTGGGTATCAAACTGTAAAAGATTCACTAAAAGCATATCCTACTGTGGGTTAAATTTCATTTGGTCTCGCTTGAATACTGAAGAATAGAGGGTTTAAACTCTCTAGCTAGATATATTGGAAAATCACTCTATATATATAAAGCCTCCTCCCTAAGAAAATGTGTTGGATATTTCAAACTATGTATAAATGTGGACATCACTACAGATCTTCTAGAGGTGATCATATTGCTCCACCTAATCATGAAGATTAGCTAGTGCAAGATTTGATCTTGGTATCATACTAATGGTGCCCTTCCTTATATAGACTAGGAAAGGAATGGAGGCCTATTGGTCGTATATTTGGCTCAGGGAACTATGAGGAGCTTAAAGGAATTGAAAAGGAACCCACTATGGAAGCTGATCCTAACTAGGACCAGGCTATATCCAATACTAAGCAGGAAACATAGGCTAAAGTGGTGGCTTAATAAGTGTAAATTGCGTCGTGTTTTAGGGCATAGTTTGATATGTGCTTAGCCGTTAATTCGATCATTTAGTATGTGTTTTTCGATGCTGTTACCTTCCTAGATCGTCCATTCTAAGTTTCTATTTCCTTTTCGTTTCAATTTTATTCATGTATAAAGTTGGGATGGATTGTATGATGATAGATGGTAGAATAATGACGATGTTCTAACTCTCCTTCGAGATTTTATTTTGATTTAATGTTATCTGAGTTGATTTGTGATATTTGAATTGGGTATTATGATTTGTTGCGTTTCTTGCATAATTCGGTAATAAACTAAGAGGGTGAACCTGATAAAAAATGATCAGATCAGATTAATGAAAGTTAGACGATTCAATAGAACCCATAATTAATCATATCAATAATTGTGCGGAGAGAGATCCCATGTGAGACCCAATAGTTTATTAGAGTGCATTGGATCTAATTAGGTTTATGATTCTTTTGTTAATTGAGAGATTACAAATTTCATAATCCAATTAGGGTTTATAAATTAGGGTTTAATGGTTATAACTCAAGATAGAGTAATCAGCTATAGGATCATAATCGGCTAGGTTAGCATTAATGATAAGTAAAATCCACTTTCTTATAAGTTGGTAAATTCTTTGGTTGATTTCCATTATGCTTGCTTATTGCTCAATTGTTAATTCCTTCATGTTTAACTTCTGATTTAATTGGTTGAATTCAATTCTCGTATTTACTTTCTATTGCATTGTTTATTTTCATTTTTATATCTTTTTAGCCTTAGATTTTTAGGATTAGATTACTCTCATTCTTTTTTGGATCGAAACCTTTAATACTACGCTACAAACCGTGCCCTTGCTGAATATTAAGGGTTCATAAAATTAAAACTTACCCCGATCAATTTTTTGGCATCGTTGCTGGGGAGGTGTAGAATTAGTTTAATTCTTGTAGTCTAAAGCGTTTCACTATCTTTTGTGATTGTGGTACCTAATTACAAGAAGAAAAAAAAGTGTAGGAAGTTTGAGTAAAAAGTTGAAAAACATATTGATTTGGACATCACAAGGCAGCGATGAAGAATTCAAAAAATTTGATATCAAGAAGAGATAAAAAAAACGATCATGGAGGATATATGTTATAGGGAGCAAAGGACTCTTGTGGATTTCAATGAGCCCCAATTTAGTTGGGGAAATCATCATCCTTATATAAACACGTACACTTCGGGGTGGCAGAACCATCCAGATTTCTATTGATCTAATAATTTAAGTACTCATATGGGACATCAAGACCTATTAAGATTTTAGCAAGATGAGTCTAGTTCATGGGATTCCAAATTGGACAAAATCATGGATAAGCTAACATGTAAACCCAGAAGAGACTGGAAGAGCAATTTGATCAAGTAACCAAAAATCATTCCTCTTCTATTCACAACCTTGAGATACAAGTGAGATAACTTTCCCATGAATTTTGTGAGAGAAGTGTGGAAGACTATCTGAGCAATATAGAATCACATCAATGAGAGCAATATGAGGCTATCATCCTTAGAAATGGGGAAGAGCAAGAAAAATAGTGAGAAATTAAGCTAAACTCCATCTTGTAAAAAACTAAGACATGAAGAAAGAAGGTGAACAAAAGAATATAAACCCTCCCTCTTATTCCTTAGATCTTGGTATACTATGCTTGAACATAAAAAAACTTGGGCAGATGTCCATGAAGAGAACCTCATCATTTGGATTAGTGATAACCAAGTGACATTCAATATGAATGATGTATTAAAGAATTCATCGGAGGGCAACTCATTCAAAAAAATTGATGTGCTTGAATCTTTGAAGGAATGAGAGGACAAAGAACAATTGACAATAGACATCAATTTTGAAGAAGCTATGGAAGTCTCTGTTCAAGAAGCTAAAGCAGAAGAGGAGATGAGGGCGAATGAGGAAGAATAAAAAAGAGAACAACTCACCCTTTTACCTAGCAAACTGCTAGATTCCATAGAAGATTCAGGAAGTTTTGTTATTCCTTATTTTGTTAACAGTTTGCTAAAAAAAGGACATTACTAAGCTTAATAGGTTTGCATAATTTTATCAATATTGTCCTTCTGGTCATTTTGCAATTTTTAGCTTACTTATAGGCTATAAAACTGATGTTGAACAAAAACGGTGGAAGCAAGCTGCTCATAATTGATCCTGGCTAAGTTTCCAATGATACAAGGTCAAGCCAATGACCATAAATTAGCATCTTTAGTGTTAGGTAGTTTTTATTTTCGTTGTTGGAGTAGTTTGAATTCAATAAATATCCCGAAAGGATGGAGGATTATGTGGATTAGGGAAGCTATGAAGGTGAGTCCTGAGGTACATGGTGAAAATAATATGTTAGGGAAGGATCTTATAAGTAAAATGAGGAGAAAAGGCGAAAAGTCAGCAAAGTGCAGGAAAGGCCCAGCAGGCCACGATCGTGGCTTGCAGTAGAGTAAATCTGTCCCATCCAACTTTTAACTTAATTTTGTACCGTTTTACCCTTCCTTCACATATATATTCATTTCTAACCTCATTTTTTCTTTCACTTTCATTTTTAACTTTATCTCTCTAAGTTTAGAACCTCTAAACACTCTCTTTTCTAACTAACCTTCAAGCTTCCACCCTTTTCCTAGTTTCACTTACTCGTAGTCCATTACGCCACAAATTAAGCAGTTAGTAAAGCGTAACCAATCACCAAAAAAAATCAAGTCTCGGGCCGCCGGTGAAGGAACAGGGTGGTGGATTTTGGAGCACCCTTCGCAATCTACTTAGAGGAGGAAGGTATTAGATTCCAATCCTTTAGTGTTAAGCAGACAGTAGCCCCAAAATACTTTGATTTTACTATGCTAGATGGGCTAGGATTAAGAGATAGGGTTGAGAATTTATCAGAAAGAATTCAGTAAAGCAAATTTATATACTTATAATATCCTATCTACTAGGAGCTCACCCATAAATTCTTTATTTCCCTTTAGTTTGAAATCAGTAACCCTAAGGAAATGTGGTTTAGGTTATAGGGATAAACTTTTGAGCTGAACCTTGAAATTATGTATGATATTTGTAGTTTTCCTGAATCTTCCATTATGGATCAGCATGATAACTTTCGTGCTTCCCGTATTGGAATGAGCACACTGGGCTGAAGTAGTTTGATGATAAGAATGCCTATAAAAACATTATACAAAGCCATGAGCACTTATTATTACATAATTTCATATGTCAAATGGTCTTTAACAAGTCAGAAACTAACAAGTGCTTAACGAAGGAACTTTTTCTGTTGTGGTGCATAGATCACAGCATCTCAGTGTGCACCTTCATATATGTTTTGAATGCTATTGTTACAACTTTATGTAAGAGGAGCAACAATTTGGGTATGAGTTACTTGGTTTCTGCCATTGCTGAGTACTACAGTGTGGATTGTAATGGTCTAACCATCCAGCACCTTGATTTTCTAAGTCACCATCATTTATGGCATACTGAAATCTTAAATTCCCATAATATGGAACTCCTAGACATCAATCAAAAATCTCATGTGAAGATCATGGCTAGTTAGGTGAGTTTTAGCGCAATGTCACCTCAGCAGTCAGAAGAAGACTTGAATAGCGAGGAGTCTGAAGAGGAAGAAGAAATAGAAGAACTTGGTGGGAAGAAGGTGTTCGATACAATCTTCGCCAACACCCAAACACTTACAGACACACTTGTAGAAAACTCTAGGATGATGAAGGAGATGGCCTGCACACAACGGCGTTAGAGTTGAGGAATATGCCAGATTCATCGATAATTCGAAGCTCAAGGCGTACAACTGCCACCTCCGACACCATCCCCACCTCAATCACTATGATTTTATGTTCTAACCCATTTAGTTCCTATTGTTGTTTTTTCTTTTCAAATATTGTGTTTGGTTTCCCTTTTTTTATGTGTTTGTATGTCTTCTTCTCACATTGAGGACAATGTGTTGTTCAAGTGTAGGGAGCGTTATGTGTTTTGCTTTAAGTGTGAATTTTGCGTATTGTTATATTAGTGTGTTTAGGTTACATATTGTGAATTCTATGAATGCATCGATGGCTTAGATGGAACAAAATCGATTTAATTTTGAACATAATCTATTAGGTTGTAAAGAGTCATTAGCTTGTGAAATTAATGATGTTAGACCCCGTTTTCGGAGTCTAACTCGTGAGTCATGAAACGTGAGCGTAGCACTCTAAAGGGTTTATATAACATTCCAACATTTATAATTGAGCGCTTGATAAATGACAATCAATTCTTATGTTCGTACTTTCAATTGTCACCCAAAACACATCACTCCATTTATCTCTTATTTCCCACAACAAACTAGGTGCATTTCAAGCTCCATTCAAGCCTAAATGAATAATAGGAAAGCATTGATAAGCCCACAACTTATAAAATGTATAGGATTTGGGACAAAAAGCATAACTTTCACTATAGATGTCGGATCAAGGTAATTTAAGTACGATTTTGAAGAGAACTTCGATTTCTACAACTTCCGTGAAGACACTGAAGAGAGATTTTGTCATTTAGAGGGTCAAAAATTTCACATTTTGTATAACTATCCTGAGAATGTCCGCTTAGCGAACATACATCCCTTCAAACAGACATGAACTAAGCTGGGACACTAAAAGACCGGAGAAGGTCCACCTAGTGGGCATGAATGTCCGTTAAACGGACATGAATTGAGTTTAGACACTGAAAGACCCGAGAAGGTCTGCCCAGTAGACATGAAGTCCGCCCAACAGACATTTACGGGTTGAATTCTAGATTTCTAACCCTTTATCACTTCATTTCATCTCTACTTATCACACTAATTCTTCCCCTTTAAGACATCATAAAACTCATTTTCTATTAACTCAAGTTAAGAAAAAGTCTATAAAATGTTCAACACTTTCCTTGTGCAGCATCACTAACTTGTAAAGAGCATAACTCTCAACTCCAATCTCTAAAAATTACATACTTTATATCATTGGAAAGCTAAAAGGATAAACTACAACTTCCAAGAAGACAACTTTGTCTAAATCATCCCAGATTAATATAGTTTTTCCCCTGAAGTTAGAACACAAATTTTATCCCTATAGATGCTTGAAAATGAAATGTGAAAACTTAAATATATTTCATTAACATAAAAATTAGAGAACCTACAAGACATATTCACTAAAATTGATCCTAGAATTCTTAAACCCATACATTTCTTAAACTTTATGAATCAAAACCTTTACAAAAATCCAAATGATTAAAATTGCTCTTACCTTGAAGCTTCACCAAATATTGAGATTTTTGGCTCAAAAGGAAACGCTTCTCTTCCTCTTTTTTTTTTCTCTTCTTGAACAACCTCAAAATCTCTCTTGAAGAATAAGAAAAGATGAGACCTAGCTCTTTCTTCTTTCTTCTCTCTAATGGACGACTCTCTCTCTCATTTCTCTCTTCTTTTTCTTTTTTCTCTTCTTTTTCTCCCTCAATTTCGTTTTTCACTCCTTTAATGAAGAAGACTACACTTTCTTCTTCCAATTATGCCCTTAATGGAAAAAGTCATCTTTGCCCTTCCTTTTATGCTTATTGGTCTCCAAACTTAAATGACATGCCAAAAATGCCCTTAATTCATCTTAATGCATTAATTTAATAACCAGTGTAATAAAATCCTATTAAAATTGGAATAAATAATTAAACGCCAATAATTATTCTATCATGACCTCAAAATTATTCTAAGGCAAAAATTCCAATTCCATGCTTGTTCCATAAACTATTATGCTTAATTCAATGAAAAAATTCATGGGCCAACATTTCTCCCCCTTTTAAAAAAATTTCGTCCTCGAAATTCTTATCTGACTAATTAAGAGGTAGGGGTATGCTTTCTTTTATGCTCCTTCATTTTCCATTTAATTTTATCACTCGAATAATTTCTTTCACATCACCCTAGTTAACGGATTCAATCAATCCTTTCATAACTTATTCATATATCACATTATCTTAACTATTTCCTCAATATATTTTAGATTACTCACAATTTTTTTTCACTTCCTGCATTAATACACCAATATCAGATCATATCGATATTTCTTAGCATACTTCCATATAACATATTATGAATATGAGGCATCTTTGTTAGTAATACTAACTCATAAGTCAATGGTCTGATTCTTAATAATTTTATATGGGCCAATACAATCCAAGCTTAGTTGCTTCTTTACCCTAACCTTAGCATATCTTGCACTCAATCTAAGCACACCTTGGGAAGGTGATACTCTTATAAACATTTCATCCTTCACTTCATAGTTCACATCTTTATAGTATCAGTACACTTAACTCTTATGTCGATCTCACTGTATTTGGTGTTGATCCACCAATTTCATTCATTTTTCTTGCATCACTTAATTCCTAATACAGATCAATTTCACTTATCAGTAACGTTTCCAATCAATTTTAGTTTTCGACCATCTTTTGCCTTATTCACCCAAATAAAGAGGCAGACGACTCTTTTTGTCATCTAACTGCTTATACAGTATTTTAGAAATCACCATGATAATGATTGTAATGCTTAAAGTCAAATGGAAGTATACATTGATCTTATGTTCTTATGAACTCCAAATTATAAGCCTTAAGCATATCTCTGACAGTTAGCACCATTGACAATTCAAACATTCAGTCACATGAATCTATATTCTTAGCCGCTAAATGATGTTCCAGCGTATTCCTACTATGATGTATAACTTACGTTACCATTTTTACTTTTATAACAATCTCTTTGCTCTATCACCTTTATCGATTACACATACGTCTTATTTCAATCACAAAGTATCATTTTTTCCTATTCAAATTCAAAATTCATATTCACTTTCGATTTCTCAGTAAGATTCACAATTTCTGGATCCTCAGTTTGAGCTCGGTTAATCCTTTCATGTGAAACTGATCTTCAATTCCATAGCAAATAGTACTTTAATTTGCTCAAAATTCAACTCCATAGTCTATGCTCCTTTTGGCACTAGATCTGATAACCTCAATATCTGAATTTTTACTTCACTGCTATTGGGATTTTCTTTTTTACATCCACGATATGTAAGATTACTCTCAAAGGTCAAAAATATTCTCTTCACTTTGCAAATACACTCCCAGTAGCATATTCTACATTTTATGCTTGTATTTCCATCAAGAATAGGACTCCAATACTCACTTTTGAATCATTACATGTTCATTTCTGATTTGTTCTTTCATTGGTTATTCTTAATATAAACTATCTGATCTGCTTAACCTAATTTAATAAAATTCTTTTTCGAAAGAAGATTTTTGTTACTATCATTTGTACTGTTCATGCAATGTTTATCAATCAACTGTTATCATCATCGCATTATCAACCATTCTTAATACCTCAGGAAGACCAATTTCTATCGTTCTTACAAGGTCATAACATTCTAATTACCAAAACTCAATGAATCAGTAAAGATAATTGCTATCGCATATGCTTAGGTGTGTATCTGCAAAGTCATCCCATTTTGTCCACATATTTATCTCCAACAATTCACAAATTTGTATCTTACACGATTGATTCTTTGATTACCATTGATCCTAGATGATATTCTTCTCTTTATCTTCGAATTCATTACTCATTGTAACATCATAGTAATCTCAATCTATCCCCGATTGATCATTATAAGCACTTTTATATGTTCCTCTAGTTCCCCTTAGACTTTAAACTATAGGAACTATGACTAACAAATATCTAATCAGTCATAGGTTGCTTCCTATATCATCTCCACACATATAATACATATGTGCTAAATATTCTCACTTGTTATGGTGATCCCATTATCAGATATGTACTCACAATAACAATTCAACTTAACCTTTTGAACTTCTATATATGTCTCTATCATTCATCTCATCTTCCAATTATCCTTTATTGCATCTTACATATGTATATTCGCCATTGATTCAAAATTATAGATGTATAATCACCATAAAATTTTGATCTCAATTCCACTATCACATTCTTATAGTGGATCGTAACTCTTGTCACATTCATCAAACAACTACTTTCATTCCAATTTCATCTTCTTAATAGTGGAACATATTCAGGTTTGGGAGGGGAAAGGATCGGCGGGTTGCACTTCATGCTGCACACTATGTGCCTCAGAATCAGGAGCAGAGTGTGTTCCCGCATCTTGTGGGACATAGGATTCATCCGTACTTCTTTGGCGAGAGCGAGATCGAGTCATAGCCACTCCAGTTCTCTTTCGAGGCAACATACTCACTCCTTTAATTTAAAACCATTTAAAATGTATAGTTCATGTTTCATATCGGGTTTAAACTCGTATGTGTGCATGTAAAACCCTCTTAAACCATGCTTCATATAGAACAATTTCAATTTCTGTGAAACAATACCAAAAACAATGCATATTGTTCTTTTAAAATAATGCATGTTCATTTCATGCTTTAAAATGACCCATTTCATGCCTAGGATACTAAACCTAGACGCTCTGATACCAAACTTGTTAGACTCCGTTTCCGGAATCTAACTCGTGAGTCATGAAATGTGAGCGTAGCACTCTGAAGGGTTCTTATAACATCCCAACATTTATAATTGAGCGCTTGATAAACGATAATCAATTCTTATGTTCGTACGTTCAATATTCACCTAAAACACATCACTCCATTTATCTCTTATTTCTCACAACAAACTAAGTGCATTTCAAGCTCCATTCAAACCTAAACGAATAATAGGAAAGCATTGATAAGCCCACAACTTATAAAATGTATAGGATTTGGGGAAAAAAGAATAACTTTCACTATGGATGTCGGATCAAGGTCATTTAAGTACAGTTTCAAAGAGAACTTTGATTTCTACAACTTCCGTGCAGACGCTGAAGAGAGATTTTGTCATCTAGAGGGTCAAAAATTTCACATTTTTATAACTATCCTTAGAATGTCCGTTTAACGGACATACGTCCCTTCAAACGAACATGAACTAAGATGGGACACTAAAAGACCCGAGAAGGTCCGCCTAGCAGAAATGAATGTCCGTTAAATGGACATGAATTGAGTTTAGACACTAAAAGACCCGAGAAGGGCCGCCCAACGGACATTTACAGGTCAAATTCCAGATTTCTAACCCTTCAATCACATTTAACACCTCTTATGCATATCCTTTCAATCCTACTTCAATTTCCTCATCATTTTCACCTCCAATCCAATTCAAAACATCCACAAAAATACATCATACAAGACCATTGATCATAACCAACAAAACATCATTCATACTTAAACACATTCATCCTCAATTGTTGATCATGTCAATGCATTCTTCAATAATTCAACACATATTCAGCTCCCTTTATCACTTCATTTTATCTCTACTTATCACACTAATTCTTCCCCTTTAAGACATCATAACACTCATTTTCTATTAATTCAAGATAAGAAAAAGTCTATAAAATTTCCAACACTTTCCTTGTGTAGCATCACTAACTTGTAAAGAGCATAAATCTCAACTCAAATCCCCAAAAATTACATAATTTATATCATTGGAAAGATAAAAGGATCAACTACATCTTCCAAGAAGACAACTTTGTCTAAACCAGCCCAGATTAATACAGTTTTTTCCTTGAAGTCAGAACACAAATTTTATCCCTATAGATGCTTGAAAATGAAATGCGAAAACTTGGAAAGTTATAAGCAAAGAATAAATATATTTCATTAACATCAAAGTAAAAGAGTTTTACAAAGCTTTAACAGGCATTTCAAGACCCAAAATACATCATTGGTCTCATAATCCAAAAATACAAAATACTCATGATTGATACTTGAAATGCGGCTAAAGCCTTGAATATTCCTACACTAACTTAAAAACAAAAACATGCAGATTTGGAGTGATGCCTTGACTCTCAATCACTCGATCTCTTGCTCTTTACCTGGAGACGGGGAGGAATAGGGGTGAGCTTAAAAGCTCGTAGGTAACCAGTTTATAACGAATAACAAGCAAAACCATTTAAAAATGTTCATTGTCATAGAAAATTCTTATTGAATCATAAAACGCATGGTTCTTAAATTTTCAACCAAATTCACAAT
>JAOQMS010000006.1:10119984-10131954 GCA_027563885.1 Erythroxylum longipes | reverse complement strand
CCCCCTTAATAAATTTCATTCTTGAAATTTTTACCTGATTGTTCAAATAGGTGAGGGTATTGTTTCCTTATATACTCCTCCAGACTATTTTCTTCTAAAGGACTATAACCGATGAAATCACTCGATTTGTCAATTGCTTATTCAGATATCCCACGACCTTAACTAGTTTCCTCAATATATCTCAGATTACTAGCAATTTCATTTCTTGTGTCCATAACACATATTTTGGATCATACCGATATCTCCAAAGCATACTTACATATAATAGATTTTGAATCTAAGACATCTTTGTTGGTAAGGCTAACTTAAGTCAATGGTCCTATTCTCCTCAATAATTTTATATGGACCAATATATTTCAGGCTTAGTTTACCCTTTTTAACGAACCTTAGTACACCCTTGCCAAAGCGATACTTTCAGAAACACTTTATCTTTCTCTCAATATTCCATATCTTTTCGATGTTGATCCACTTAACTTGTTTGTCTTTCTTGAATCACTTAACTTCTACTACAAATCAATTTTACTTATCAACAGTATCTTGAATCAATTCTAGGCCTTCAAAAATCCTTAGCCCCTCTTCATCCCAATATATATAGGGGGACGACTCATTCTGTCGTATAACGCCTCATACAATGTCCTACCGGTACCACTGTGATAATGATTGTTGTAATCAAATTCAATCAAAACTGTATATTGAGCCCATTCTCCTAGGAACTCCAAAATATAAGCTCTAAGCATATCTCCAACGGTTAAGATTGTTGGCAACTTAAACATTCAGTCATTCATTCAGCCATTTGCTTCTTCGTCCTTGACCGCTAAATTTTGTTTCAGCATTTAACTACTAGGATGTATAACATAGGTTGCTTTGGGTGCTTCATCTAAAATCTCTTTTCTCAAATCATCTACATCGGGTACACATACTCCTTATTTCAATCACAAAGTATCATTTTCCAATTAAAACTCAAAATTTGGATTCATTTTCACTTTCTTAATAAGATTCACTAATTCTAAATCCTCACTTTGGACTTTTCTAATCCTTTCATGTAAAACTGATCTTGAATTCAATATAGCTAATAATACTTCATCTTGCCCCAAATTCCACTCAATCATTCTATGCTCTTTATTACACTAGATTTGGTAACCTTAATATCTGAATTTGTGCTATACTATTATTGGATTTTCTACTCAATGCATCAGATGCAACACTAGCTTTATTGGATAATTCTCATTTGTACAATCATAATCTTTAAATAACTCTATCCATTGTCTCTATCTCATAATCAACTCTTTCGAACTCAATACATTCCTCAAACTTTAATAATTTGTATAAATCTAAAATGTTTCGTCCTACATATAATGTTTCCAAATTTTCAAAACAATTACTATTGCAGCAAGTTCTAAGTCATGTAAGAAATAATTAACTCATGAGACCTTAACTGCCTCGATGTATATATAATCACTTTACTATGCTATGTCAGAATACATCTTAATTTCTTGATGTAAAGCATCACTATATATTATATAATCCCTCATATTTAAATGGAATAGCTAACACAGGTGTGGAAATTAGTCAGTGTTTTACTTCCTCAAAATTCTCTTTACATTCATCAGTCCATCTAAATGACATATTCTTCCTTAGAAGTTTTGTCAAAGGGTTGAGATCTGTAAAACCACTCAACAACCTTTGGTAGTATCCAGCTCATCTTAGAAAACTCCAAATCTCATATATATTCCTCGGAGTTTCTCACTTCATCAATACCTCAATCTCTTTAGGTCTACCAATATGCCCTATACAGATACTATATAACCCAAAATACTACTTGATCAAGCCAAACTTCACACCTACTAAACGCATATATTTGTTTCTCCCTCATAATAAGTAAGACTAACCTCAAGTGTTCAAATTGTTCTTCTCTACTTTTTGAATACATTCAACATATAATCTTATGAACACAGACACTAATTGATTGAAACAAGATTGAAACACTTTATTCATTTATACCATGCATACTGCCGGGCATTTGTCAACCCAAATAGGTATCACCTATAACTCAATGTGCCTATATCAGGTCCTCGAAATTCTTAAGCAACTAATTCTTCAAATGAGGTAATATTATCTCATGTTTTTCTCAATCTCTCAATTGACTTCTTTTCTCGAATGATTTTCTCAATTCATTCGATTTCTTCTGATTTTTTATTGACTTATTCTAATGTTAGGCCATTCTTACTAGTTTCTCCATACATTTCAAATCATGAACCTAATAACTTAGTTTGGATGCTTTACATCAAATAGAATGCATGCACTCCCTATAGCATATTCAACTTCTTATGCCTGAGTCCCATTTCTAACTAACTCCAATATTCACTTCTGATTTATTCAATAGTCATTCATTTCTAGAAATGGAACACTTTATCTACATGATATAATTCGATGAAAGTCTCTATTAAAAGAAGGTTTCACCCCTTAATCATCTGTACTCTTTACATACCCTTTATCAGTCAACTATATTCATCATCGGTTTTCAACAATTATTAACTTAATAAGATCGATTTCAACTATTCATAATATCTCAATAAGATCAATTTCTATCATATCTTACATGATCAGAATATGCTTTATAATAAAGCTCAGTGAAACAGGAGGCATATTCATTTACTCTTATACTTTGGTATGTACTATTAAGATCATCACATCTTATCTAGAGATGTATTTTTGACAAGTCACCAATTAATATCTTATGCTAAGGATACCTTATTCTCAATTGATTCTAGACAACATTTCTCCCTTTGTACCTGGCCATGATCATGACAGACCCAAATAATCTCAGCTACGATCATGCCCTGCTTCTTCTTCCTTCCTTTTTCCTTGAATTCATCACATATAATAACATCATTTACACTCTCAATCTATCCCCAATTGATCTTTATAAATTCTTTCATGCACTACTTTGAGTCATCTCAAAATTTTAACTATGGAAACTATGACTAAAAAGTATTTCAATAGGTCATAGATCACTTCCTATACCATCTCTAAGCATACAATACATAAATGATTAATAATACCACTTGTCAAGGTGATCATATTATTAGATATGCACTCACAATAACATGTCAACTTAACCTCGAGAACTTCTACATATATCGTTATCATTTATCCCATCTTCCAATTATCATTTATTTCATCTTACATATATACGTTCTCATTCAGTTCA
Source organism: Erythroxylum longipes (assembly GCA_027563885.1). Lineage (NCBI taxonomy): Eukaryota > Viridiplantae > Streptophyta > Magnoliopsida > Malpighiales > Erythroxylaceae > Erythroxylum > Erythroxylum longipes. The sequence continues at coordinate 10,128,743 of JAOQMS010000006.1, read as the reverse complement.
AAATTATAGATGCATAACCGTCATGAAATTCTGATCTCAATTCCACTTACATATTCTTATGCTAAATCATAAACTCTTATCATATTAATCAAACAACCATTTCAATTCCGCCTTCTCAAGATCATAATAAATTTTGTTTTCTTTCAACTTTACTTGTAAACTTTAAATCTTGTCATTTATACTTATATCTCTACTTTCCTCAATCAATCTATGACAATGTATTCACATCTATATCGATTCAAAGATATATATAACCACAATACAATATTGATGTCATATTCGACGATACAATCACAAATACAGTTGTATTGAATCTTTGTCCATCCTATCAAACTATGTAGTATTTCTTATTTCTAAATATCCACAAACCCTCATTTTCTTACACTCTGATAGATCATCATCCTTCTCATCACTTCTAACAACTCAAACTCTTAACAAATGTTCATGTGTATGGCTCATGTAAATACGACTCAAACTGGGGATCAGTTCCTACTGCATGCTATGACATATCTAAAATGCATGTACCTTGACACATATTTTGAAAAATGCCCATGTAAAATACTAAACCTGGGCTCTGATACCAAATTATGGCACCCCACTCTCATGGGGCAGTATTCTCGAACATTCTGTTGGTATTTGTGAACATACTCTACGAGGGTGGCACGCTAGGACAGTCAGTCAAACATACTCATTGCAAATTTTTCATGCACCACACACATTTTCAGAAAAAACTCATAATCATTTCAGCCCATTTTATTCATAAACATCACTAATCACTTTTTATTACACTCACTGAGCCATCTCATTTACAAACATTTCCAATAAGAAAGTCATACATTTCATAATTCATTTATACAATAAATAACACTTGTAGAATACAATGTTTAATAAAAAAATGACTGAAGGCATATGCAAATGCAAACTAATTCCGACCTCTATCTCTTATTTAATTACGGTGGCTATACTCCAATTTATCTTATTGGGTATCTTTGAGCATGAAAGAAAATGTTACAATTTTGGTGAGTTTTGTTCATAAACAATTCATATAATCAGATAATAAACACTACTTCTCTAATCATCATGTTGAATCAAATACACTTTATATTAACTTAATTCATATTTCCCTTTAGGATTAATTCAAACAATTCACTACGATCATTTAAAACATACATATCAAATATATATGTAATGCTTATGAGACTTACTTTTAATTTTTCCTTTGTTGTGATCGAGTGCCTTTAACTGTCCTGTATCCATTGTGGATACCAGGCTTATTGATAACTGTCTTGTATCCGTTGGGAATATTGAGCTCATTATACATAGTGAGCCTTTGGCTCTTAATCACATTTTAAGCTTTAAGCTCTTTTTCGATGGCTACTTTGTTCACAATTGCCTTTATCTGATCATGCATTCATGTAGTGGAATGCATCAAATCCCATATATCAATTAGCTACTTATACTCACTTTACACATTCACTTTCACATATCATCGGACTTCAGTCTGGCATTCAACAAATATGTTGAGTATCACTTGTTTCTTGCTCATTCACATTTAATAAAGCACTTCTAATACAATCACATTTATCAAACTCCTCAGACTATTAATGACCGACATTGTCTCAATCACATTCACATTAGTAATAATTCAATACAGAAATGTAAAACAGAACAATCAATTAATGTAAGACCATCTAGGTCGACTCAGAGTATGCTCCAGATTAGCATTTGCTTTCATGACCCGAAAATGTCTGGACGTTGACATTCAATCCTGTGTATTGACTTCATGCAATACACAAATTGTACACACATTACTAATTTGCACAATCATATAAACATTCAATTATACACATATGTCTATGTGTAATGTATAATGTATAATGCATGTTCCATTCGATTATTCCAGGTATGTTTCATTAATTTCATATCTCATTCACTCAAATAATTTCACTTGAATATGTCTAACTTGCACTTAGGTTCATAGCTCAAAGAACTTAGTTATTCTAATATCACAATTCAATCATTCATCATTTCTTTTCTAGCATTATAAGATCACATAATATTCAATTTCTCATTCATCTTTACTTAATACACATCATTCATCTCATTAGAATCCCATTAGCTAGTATAAGATCACTTTCATTCTTATAGCATCTCCAATTTTCCAGATTTTGTCTCATTGATATCAATCATCCATGCCTAAGTTATAACCTCCATTTACACCTTAAGTATATGACACATTTAACCACTTAATCCATGATCAACTAGGTTCATTTCAAGATTCATTCAAGCCTAAATGCACCATAGGAAAGTTCCTAACCATTTGTTGTTTTAATCATCATTTAAAAGAAAGATAACTCACGTTGATGGCCTTTCCACAATCGTGGATGACTTCCCACGATTGTGGGATACACCAACAGAAACTTTTCTAGCCCTTCTTCATTTCCCACGATCGTCGATGTATTCCCACGATCGTGGGCTGTTATGTTCGAAGGTTTCCTAGTCATTTTCATCTATATTTTCCAGTTTTCTAACTCTTTACTTACTGCATTCCATACCTGATACACAGTTCATCATTTCTAGCTTAATTCCTCATCATTTTCATATCCATTTTAACTTAAAAACACTCATCAAACAGACCATACATTATTGTTTATCAATCATACAAAACAGAACATTAATGTATACATTCATTCATCAATATTTCAACTCATTATCAAATTCTACTTTATCTCTAAACTATCATCTTATTTCTTCTCTTTTGAAGACACTACACTTGCCGTTTCTTTAACTTCCAAGCTCAATCTATATCCTCATATAACAACTTTTAACTTATGACTTTAATATACCTAAAAACATATAATTCCTTCTTCAAAATTTCTGCACTCTTTCTATACACAAAATTAGGTCATATACTCATCTCTTTATTCATCAATTATCAATTCTCATTCAAACACCAATTTCATTATTAGTCATCCATAAAACAATAAATAATTTATTTTTATCATTTATATGAAAACAAAACATCTATGTATATTAAGGTCTTCATCATCGTATCATCACTCTTCATTAACATTTAATCTATCAATCCTCTCTTAAAAACAACTCATCAATACCATTAATACATTAAAATAAAACATACATCTATTTATTTTGACATCAACGTTACACATATTTCAACTCCTCTATCATGATCATTTTACCTCTTAATCTATCATCAAAAGATTTCTATCAAGCAAGCTATGAAGAACAAGAATACACTTACTTGTTTTAACTCAAACATCATCAATCACCATGAGATCCTAGCTTTCCTTATACCAAAAAATCATCATCATGGAAGGTGGGGTAGGTTAGGTTCTTCTTCAGGAAGAAGACAACATGATCTTGAAGAAACAAGGATCTTCAAGTGGCTAAAGTGGAGGATGATAGCAACTCAACATTGAGAGTAGGGTGGGTGAACAAAACCGTGAAGAAGAAGAGAAAAAAGCAACGAAAAGATGAGAGTATGAATTAAAATGAAAGACAAGGTAAAAAATGGTCTTTCACCTTAAACATCGTAAGTTAAGATAAGTGTCACTTGTCACATGTCACCACCTTGTGGTCTCCAGTTGTTCTTTTAAGTAGCTAGTCTATTTGTCTTCCAATTTCTAATCTAATTGTCTCCCGATTTTCTATGACACTTGTCATTAAATCTTAATGTCACTTATCAATAATTTCTACTACCATTAAACATTTATTTCTACTTCCATTTATCAATTGTCTTGCCACTTGGCATTTTTCCTAATCCACAAATATTCATAAATATCAAAAATCTCCCAATTTTTTCACCAAAAATTTTAAATCAATGATATAGTTCATCAAATCAATTTTCAACACAATTTATTCACTATTCACATCATAATCACATTAGAATCATTTATACCCAAAAAATGTCAAATGAGTGCATGAACAGTCATTGTAATATATGCAAATATCAAAAATGTCAAATAGCATTTTATTATTATTAATCATTGAATTGAGCTAGAATATGAAAGGATGAAAGTATGATTAGATGGACCTTTACTTTCCAAATTATGAATGAATGTTTTGATTATCAATTTGGATGAAAGCACTTAGAATTTTTCAACACTCATGAGCCAGAATTGAGAGATTTTGAGCCTATATACATATATTATCATTATATTATGCTCTATTATCATACATAAGTAGATAATTCTAGAACTTGCTTTTATTATCCATGTTAAGACTACATCTTTAAGTTAGAGGCATTAAGATGAAAAAGGCACCTAGATCACACTTTTATTAAGGTGTAACCAATTTTAAGTATTATCCTTTTCTTTGGTTTATTTTAACCATATTATAAGACAATAACTATTTTTGTTATTAGCCTGATATTTATTTTTGCATCCTGAAGGATTTTATTTATTTGAAAGAAGTATAAAAAATAAGGAAAGGTGTGAACTTGCATATTAAAGGTTATGTCTTCTCTTTTTTTTTTACTTATCAATGTTCCATATATTCTCTTGTAAGCTCGTAGGAAATAAATTTAGAAATATCTTGAAAAGAGTTAAGAAAAAGAAAAAAAAGTGTTCTAATTTGTCGTAGTTATAAGAAGGAGAAAGAGAAGATGCTTGTGCTATTTAAGATTTGCTTTTCATCTTCTTATTTGAATTGTAATTAGTGACTTGGGCTACATTAATTCAGATTTTTCCATAATCTTGCTTATGAAATTTCGTTCATGTTAATTAACCTAAAATCTATCATTTATCGTACCTTACCTAGACTTCGTTATAGCTTAACTGAAAGAACTTTTGATTTGTTTTCTTTAATTTCTTTTATAGTGTTGGAGAAGTGATATGTTAGCAAGCTTATGGTTAAGACTCCATCCATTTATTGATTTGAGAGTTTCACTGATGTTAACCCTGAACACTTTGAGTAAATTAAGTAAATCTTTGGTATAAAGGTATTAAATTTTATGGCACTTGATTTCAGAATTAGAATATCACCTATGACTTTGGCTTGTAAAAATTTATTCTATGATTGTTTGATTAGACTTATATTTTGATTTGATCATTGAGACATGACATTTTAATTATGAATATATAGGTTAAGATGTAAAGAGGGGGATTTTAAGAAGATTTAATAAATTGGAATTGATATTTACTTGGGGACCAAAAAAATTTTTAAGTGTAAGGAAGTTGACAAGTAGTAATTTAATAATATTTTTACTCTCATATTTAATGTTTTTTTCTTATATATCTAAGTATTTTTATTCATTGTGTTACCTAAGTTATTCACATTTTGTTTCTAGATCTAATTCACTCACTTGAAGTAAAACAAAACCAATTCATAAAAGTTTAGAGCTGTTTGGAGTTGTTTTGATTTATTTATAGACTGCACGATAATATATATGGTCTTGTTGAAGATTTTAGAGGCATATTGAGTGTTTTCTATGACCCCGACCCCCCCCCTTCCCCTTTTCCTTTTGAGTAGCAAAAAGGCCAAGTTGATGGTACATACTCGTGTTTAGGCACGTGTTAGCACCATAAAGCATCACATGTTTATTGGAAGAACATAGCCATCACTACTCCGGTGTATCTTACAAAATCTTCATTTTGAACTTTAAAAGTTAAGATTAAGTGACAAAAGAGAGGGAGGTTCGGAAACATAAGAAGAAGCCATATAATGGCATAAAGCACGAGAAATAATCAAAGAAACCCCTTTAGAGCATATTTTCAATCACTCTAGAGTGAATCTTTTGGAGATTTTAGGAACTTCAATTATATAATCCTTGATTTTCATCTTTTTCTTTTATTTTGATGTTTTGTTTTCTGAGTATAAGCTAAATTATTTTGGTTTATGGAGTAGATGAACCCCATGATGAACCTTATAATGACTTTCTTTCAATCTAATTTATTCTTTAGTTTTATTAAGATTCAATTATGTGTTTTTAATTATTTTTGAGTTAATATTGTTGGCATGATGATTCATGTATGATTTCATGCTATTGAGAATGAGAAATCCAAAGTATGAATAGATTTAATATAATTGAAAGGAGTTACATGGAAGCCTAGAGGTAGATCGATATAAATCTTTTAGATTAGGTTAAACCCAATAGTGAAATTCGTAAATCGATTATATGATTCTAGAGGTTCTAATTAGAAAAAATTTTAAATTAATAAACCCAGAATTAGGTGTTAAAAGTCATAAGAAAGATATTAGCATAATTAAGGAATTTCTATAATCTAATAGAATTAATATTAAATTGATTAGTAAAATCATGACTTGCATGAGAACTCTTAAGGGGGATTCAAATTCCAGATATCATTATTTTATTGGTTGCTTTTTCATTCTTTTGCTATTCCGGTTTATCTTATTATGCTATCTTGCCCTTAGTTTATTTTCTTTTCTTTTTAAATCTGATCTATCGATATCACCTCGATTTTTTAATTAGATAATACGAAAAGAGTTATTATTATTACTTATATTCCCTATGTATTCATCAGTGCTAGTTATAACTATATCGTGTATTTGTGATTAAAACAAAAAAATTCACTTCATCAGTCTTATTCACTTGATTACTCCCTTAAGAATTTGAATGTTATTACCTCTTTATTTTGAAGTATTGTTTCTTCTTACATATCTTTAAGTCTCGTTTTATATGTGAGAAAACATCTAATGAACTCCTTTAATGGTAGTCTTGTTAAGTCCATAGCTTCTTATATAGTTGTTACTTTGGCTTCGCATGTCCTAAAAAGTGGCCTAAGTAGCTTTCTTATCATTTTCAAATTGGTATAGGTCTTTCCAAAACCCTGAAGAGCATTAATTTAATCATAAAATAATGAAGTTCCTTAAATTGGGTAACTATAATTAATTTCTTTATCAACTTTAAACAACGTTACTCATTTACTTTGGCTATGTTATAGTCTAGTCTCAAGACTATAAATTTCACAAAACTCCAAGACACAAAATAAAGGCAAAAGATATAAATTACCCTCTAACGATTCTTAAAAAGTATAAGTTAGTCTCTTCCATTATCTCTATTGTCTTGTTGCATATTAACGTTTTTAAAATGGTACTGGTGGCAACCTAAACCTAACATAGTTAAGTTTTTGGCAACTTCTAATATATGGGTCATCAATTTATCCCATCTAATGTCATAAATAAGGAATATGGACTCACTAGATGCCAAGATGATTTCTTTAAGCATTGACTAAAGGTGTAAATTTTACCCTAATATTTCATAAAAGGGTTAAATAAGTCTCTATCTTTATCTCTGTTACTATTTTACACCTTATTTAGGGTGCAAAGTATAGTACTTGGTAATTTCAGGATTTAAAGTGGTGCTGGAGATAATTGTATGGACTTATGTAGACTTTTTATGAGACTTTAAGTTGCAAATATAAAAAGCAAGAAACAAATGGTACATAGGCTTATGTTATGTCTATTAAGTTAGTTATGGATCATCACAAAACTCCATTAGTGTAAAAGGTTTTAAATCCATAAATAGAAGGCCAAATGAAAAAACTTTGAGCAAGCACCATAAGAAAACAATATAAGGCTAAAAAATAATATAAGACTATTGATGAGGATATATACAATAAAGAAAGAAAAATAAATAAATATGTTAAAATGTTTTTTTTTAGAATAACTTAGATAACAACAACATTGTAAAGGTAGTTATGAGTTTTAACAAAAGAGAAGGAACATAGTTGATGTGAGCCCTACTTAAATCAACTTGTGAGACAATGTGGGAGGGCATGCAAGCCTCTCTTTCCTTCTTTGCATTTCTAGCGAAAAAGTCCAATTGGGTACTTGCTGTATAAGTTTATGTAACTGAATATAATTAATACACATTCAATACATCTATGTATAGGCAGACAAACTCCTTAAATGACGAACAATAACAATAATCTTCACCTAACTAGAAATAATGCCCTGTGACATAGAATGAAAAATAGAAGATAAATGCATAGGCACCTAATTTTCAAATACTAATAAATGGGAATCACCAAAAATCATAAAGATTATCATAAATGAATTAATTGGAATGGGAACAAAAACCCAACATTACATATTGAAAACAAATAACACATTTCTCTTCGAAACCACCAAAGAAATAAAATAAATTATGTCCAATAAAAAGAAAATAAAAACCCTTGTTTACCTCGTTCAAAAGTTATTTGCTCCACTATAAATGCCCAAATAGGTATTTTGTGAGGCTAAATCAAAAGGGGTCTAATTGATTATTGCTAAAAAAGTATTAAAAATTTGTAGACTTATTAAATACTTTTTTTTCTAAGTTTGAGATTTATGATGCTTCAATTGCCACAACAATATATATAACAAATACAAAAGAGATTGAAATAGAATTGAGAATATCGGATAAAATCAATTAAAATAGGAAACAAGTGTAAGGATTAAAGAAAGTTCAAGATGTTAAAGAAGTATGATTGAATACGAAGAGTCCTAAAATAACTAATAGCCTTGTTTGGTTGGCATGGATTCTTGCTTGGGAAAGTAATCTTTTTCTTAAAATTTATATTATCATATTTGGTTCATTTTTTTTGAGTTGTTAGGAAAATAAAAACTTTCCTAATCTATGAAAAATAGTAGCACTTTACTTAGATTCTAAATTTCATCACCCTCTTGGTATTTAGATTATTTTCTTCAGAAATTAATCTAAAAAATACGCTAGCCAATTCAACCCTTCCTTCTCTCTTAACTCTACACAACTTTTTATAATAATAAGGAATTTAATT
>JAOQMS010000006.1:10100242-10119884 GCA_027563885.1 Erythroxylum longipes | reverse complement strand
AAGAAGAAGAAGAAGAAGAAAAATAATAATAATTATAATTATAATTATAATTATAATAATAATTATTATTAAAAATAAATATAATTGATAAAAATAATAAATTTAGTAATAATAAAATTAATAATTAGTAGAAAATTAATAATGATAAGTAGAAAATTAATAATAATAATATTTAATAATATTAAGAATAATAAATTTAATAAGAATAATAAACTTAATAATAATGCACTATTTGTATTTTTATTTTCAATTTTATAAAAAAATTTTGATATTTGATTTAAAATTTAAGATTTATCTTTATACTCGGTTGAGGGTTTTTTTTAATATTTTTCAATACTAAATTTATGATATAACAGTATTATATAATTAGAATATTAGGAATGAAAAAAATTAACATTTAATAATATAACTTATATTACAAATTAACAATATTTAACGATTTTAATTTTTATTCGGTTTGTAGGATATAATTAGAAATACAAGTTAAAATTACATTACATTCCATGAAATATTATTACAAACCAAACACTATAATAAGAATCCACCCAACTTTTTTATTAAAATTCTTATAAGTATCTAAACATGTGAATATCTTTATTTTTCGTCGATCTATTTTCCGAAGAATCGATTCTAAATTCACTTTATTTTCTTGCCAATCTAAATTTACTTTACTTTCCCATCAACCACCACACAGGGCCAATAATCTTTACCACCAAAATCAGTTGATATGCCACACACAACTCACATTACTAACTAAAAATACCACACACAACTTATATTACTAAAGAAAAATCTAACATTTCAAATATTGAAAAGAGAAAACATGGAAGTTTTAGCAAACAAAAGTAGAGAAGAACTAAATCAAATTATTAGTTCCAAGTTTCCACCTCAAATTTTATTGAGAAACAACTTTATCAAATGAAAAATAAAATGAGTCTTAATATATCCCAAAAGCCTCTTTCGGAAATTCCAGGAGACCCTCTCTTTTCATTCGAATATCTAATAAAAAGCCTTCTTCACTCTCTTTCTCATCACCCTTTTATATATAAATTTTAAATATTGCTCCTTTTTTGTGTTAACATTTGAAAGTTATGATCTTTATCAATGTCATTTATCCATCACCATATTGTCACTTTTTGTTTAGTTTTTTTCATCTCCATTGTTGCAATCTTCCTCTTCTTCAAAGCCAAAAATAAGACTTTTTGTTGGAAGGAAGAAGTAAAGGCAATGAGGTTGGAGTAAAGAGTTAAGGAGGGAAATGGTTATTGAGTTTTGAAAGAGAAATTTAGAAAGTGAAATTAGAAAAGAAGCCAACGAAGCTTTCATAAAAACTGAGATTGAAGAATTAACAAAGCTATTAATAGCAAAACTAAAGAACATAATTGTACAATTCCCAAGTTTCTATTACCTCTTAACAATTAAAGCATAGTTGTTATTAAGGATGATAATTGGCCAGATTTGGATTGACAAAAAAGCTCTAATTGGGTTGAGGTAGCCCAATTTGACCCTATTTTATTTTATTTTTAATTAAAAATAAAAATAATATTGTTTTTTATAAAATAACATCGTTTTATTTATAATTTTTAGGTTTTCAGCTCGGTCAGACCTAAATAGTCCTAGTATGAGCTTGACCCGAGTGCTAATCAACTCGAACTTAACTTATTAATTTCGAATCGAGCCAGGCCAAGAAGAAAGAGCCGAAACCTAATTATCATCCCTAACTGTTATGTTCAAACAAATCAATCTCTCATTGTACATTTCTCTCACCCCAACCCAACGTTAGGAGTCATTGCTTAATGGAATTAAGAATATTGGATCCAGCTGTCCTAATTCTCAAAGAGGCCCATGCGCATCAGCCAGTTAAACCCTATCCTTGAATGTCACAACAATATCATCAATCTTAAAGCACACAACTCATGTCATGGCTTTACCATCTGTAGTTCACTCCATCATCAGTCATTTCTTGAGACGAAAGCTCCCTCCTCTTGCACTACATCAACAACGAATCACCATCACTACCCCGAAAAATCTTTCCTTTCTCTTCCCTCTCAATACCCACCAACCTAAAATCCTTGCAAAAACCCATGAGGGCCTCGATTCCAATGCCAGCAGGAATCCAAATTCTAAGCCTGCTTTGCTTCGTAATAGCAAAGACCAGCGCTTTGTGGTACTAAATGATGCTTTGCCGAATGAAAACTCAGGCACCACAATTGCAGCCATTGTCACCTCCACTGGTGGTCCACCAGCGGCCGTCGGGATCGTCCGTTTATCAGGGCCATCGGCGGTGAGTATCGTCTCACGTGTATTTAGGCCGATAAGTAAGAAGAAGAAGAAGAATATGAAGAAGAAGAGTGAAGGAGTGTTCGAGTGGATGCCCACAAGCCATGTTGTGGATTACGGCTTTGTTGTGGATTATAAAGGGAACGTAGTTGATGAGGTATAGTTTTTTCATTTGCCTCCAGACTTTTGCTTCAAATTCTAGTGTTTTGGACTGCGTGAATTCACCTGATATAAAGTTGCCAATATCCGGATGGAAATTTTGTAGTTTAATCTTTCTTTTGAGAATAGGATTGATGAGAATGAGAGGCGCTACTTAGTGATTAGTCTCCAGATATGCTTTGAGCAGCACGTTATCTGATACCCATGCAGAAATGAGATCCAGTTAAAGCTTTTTGCAACTTGTGGGTGTAAATATCAATTTTCACGAGTAAGAAATGAAAATAGCCTTAATCTATTTGCTTAGAGGTTTTGGTTGCCTTTGTTCATAATAATTTGCACACTGATTGTTAATTACCCAGAAAAAGATCTATGATTTTTTTTGTGGGTTGATTCTGTATTTCTTTTAGGTCTTAGCTTTACCGATGTTAGCTCCTAAATCTTACACTCGAGAAGACGTAGTTGAGCTTCAGTGTCACGGAAGCGAAGTCTGCCTTCAGCGAGTTCTAAGAGCTTGTTTAGAAGCTGGCGCCAAACTTGCAGAACCAGGTTGGGTTCTCGTTCCTTGTAAATTCACTTACTTTCTTGTACCGTTTAACTACTTCCATTGGAATATAATATTGACCACTTTTTTGAGTAACGAATTTTCACACCTGGTATTCACCATGCAATTAGATAGTTGAGTGATTGTTGACTCCCTAAGTTGGAAAATCACCACAATATTAAAGTTACTGTAAGTCGTGCAATAGAAGATAGTGTTTGGAAAATCCTGCTTTCCTTGTCCTATAATACGTTACTGTTTCTGCCAGGTGAATTCACTCTTCGAGCATTCCTTAATGGCCGCATGGACCTCTCCCAAGCTGAAAATGTTGAAAAATTAATTTCAGCCAAGTCTGTGGCAGCTGCAGATGCCGCACTAGCTGGAATCCAAGTATGTCTTCTTTAAACTCTTAGCTTGTGACCACAGTATTCATTCTTTTGAGCTCATTTAGTTGTTCTAACAACTGATCACCTTATGTATGATTGTGCAAAGCTTTGTTAGAAGTTCTAGTATTTGGCCTGAAAAGAAATTTTCTCTGATAGGGTGGTTTTGCTTCTTTGGTGAAATTATTAAGATCACAGTGCCTTGAATTGCTTACTGAGATTGAGGCTCGTTTAGACTTTGATGATGAGATGCCACCACTTGATGTCAACCTAATTGTAGATAGGATACATTCCATGTCCCAAAAATTGGATAATGCGCTGGAGACGGCCAGTTATGACAAGCTTCTGCAATCTGGATTACAGGTATAATTTACACCAGAGCTTTTCTTAATCTCCTTGTATCTTTTCAAGTAATAATATATTTAGTCATAACCTTCTGTCATGCCCTGAATTGATACTTTAAGTTACTTTATGGTTACGTGTTTAGTATATTCTGGATATCAAAGTTCCACCACTGTGGTTGGTCCATACGTTAATGATCCATCTTTTCCCTTGGCTGGTCATACTGTACTGTGATTGCTATCTTCTTTTAGCTGACTTTGCGTCTGCCTGAATTTACTATTGGAGAAAAGATTGAATTACTGTTTGTTAGGGAGCAAGGTAGCATTTAAATCTGTTCACAATGAACATGATCCTCAAATCAGAACATTCATCTATAAAACCTTGCAGGTAGCAATTGTTGGCCGTCCAAATGTTGGGAAGTCAAGTCTTCTTAATGCATGGAGCAATGTATGTTGCTACACCTTTTTTATGTGTGCCAAATTTTTGGATTAAAATCTTGTTTGACCTATGAACTTTCCCTATTCATTAGTTTCTTTTTGTTTAGCGATGCACTTTTTTTTCTGTTTAGCTTCATCGTCATTAGTATTTTAGTATTTTCATCTTAAGAACTGATCAACTCGCATGGTTGTATTGGATGCTACTCTTTGTAAAGGGGAAAAAATGGCCTCTGATTGTTAGTCAAAGGCTTTATAAGTTTGATTTTGTTGCCCTGATATTCATGTGAACATACCAAATCTTTCTAAAATTATAAGCTGATTGAATTATCCACTGAAAAAAGGCCTGGTTTGTTTTGTTATTTTTGATTGTATCATAACCACTGCCAAAGAAAAATGAAACGTTTGGAAAAGTTGGGTAATTTCATGAAGTTTATCATTGGTCGCTGGATGATACTTACCATCAGATGCTTGGTGCACATTGTTGTTTGAGGAATCGAAAGTAAATTATGTATGCATCACTTATACTTTGGTTTTAAACTTTTTCTTTCATTTTCCATTTATAGATACCTACATAATCGACATCATGTTTTCATTAGCATGCAGAGTGAAAAAGCTATAGTTACTGATATTGCTGGAACAACACGGGATGTTGTTGAAGCTCGCGTCACAGTTGGTGGTATCCCTGTGACCCTTTTAGATACAGCAGGCATTAGAGAGACTGAAGACATTGTTGAGAAGATTGGTAAGAATAACTAATAATGTTTATGCGCATACCTTCATATCACAATCTGTTGCAGTGTTTGTTGAAATGTATGATCCTTTATTCCATTTTGGGCTTTAGTTTTGGACAACAACATTTTGTCAGCATTATGTATTTCAGTTTGTTAATTCTATAATGTAAATCTAATGAATTCTAGAATTCCGTTGCTATATTTTTATAGGTGTAGAAAGATCTGAAGCAGTTGCTATGAGTGCTGATGTCATCATTATGACAATAAGTGCTCTTGATGGATGGACTTCAGAAGATAGCAAACTTCTTGAGAGGATTGAATCCAACAAGGTTTTAGGGGCCAATTTCTTCTCATTGTTTTGTTGACACCCTCTTCAAATGTTATGTAGAGCTTCATTGGCCAAATATATAAAAGTTTCTAGCCCTTCCTTTTTCCTCTCTTTTTTTTCATCTTTCGTGATTAAATCTTAACCTAAAGTTACGACTGTTCTGTTCCTTTTCTTTTGCAGAAATCAGCTGGATCCACAGTACCAATAATGGTTGTGATTAACAAAATAGACTGTTCTCCATCTTTCGGCATGGATTGGCTGGATAGGCATGGGCATTCCTTTAGCAAGCTTGTTTTCACTTGTGCTATCACTGGTCAAGGAATCCAAGACTTAGATATGGCAATTTCAGAGATTGTGGGTCTGAACAAAATCCCTTCAGGAGGGCAGAAATGGACTGTGAATCAGGTAACATAGCTTATTGGGTAATAAGCTGCTTCCTTTGCTGACAAATCAAATTCAAATCTTCAAGCTTTGAATATTCTTTGCTTTAATAGGGCAAAAAGGTCCAAAAAAAAAAAAAAGTGTAAAGGCAGAGATAGGTCCACTAATGATTGATTTGTGTTATTTGGTCATGAAAATCAGAGACAATGTGAGCAGCTTGTGCGCACCAAGGAGGCCTTTTCGAGGTTGAAAACGTCAATACAAGAGGAAATGCCTCTGGACTTCTGGACAATTGATTTGAGGGAAGCTGCATTGGCCCTCGGCCAGATAGGTGGAGAAGGCATCTCTGAAGAGGTTTTATCCAACATATTTGGCAAATTTTGTATTGGTAAATAGATTCATTTCAATTACAACATAAACGATGCTATGATCTCTTCCTTTCCCGTCAAAAAGAAAATTGTGAATTTCTTCCTCAAAGATGAAATCAAAAGAATTCAGCCACGGTGGTCCATTGGCTTTGTTAACGAAAGTAGAGAAGAAAAGATTTCAATAATATATACTAAGATGGTGCTTCTGTTCAATGGTGTATTGAACCAGAACAAAGGAAATCAAGTAAAGGGTTGCCCTGCTTTTAAGTACAATGGTGCAATGTAGTTTGATGAAGTCCACCTTTATTTGTATATATGCCTTGCTATGGTTGGCTAATGAATGAGTGAATAGTAGTGATAAAAATAAAAGAATGATACATAGATTAATGTATATGGCTGGCCGGCTGTATATTTCAACGCTTGAAGAAGTGTTCAAAGGTTTTATTTGTGTTTGTATACATATATGTACATATTACGTGTATCTTGAGGATGTGTGAAATACGAAAATCAAAGTAGAATTGACCAACGACCTATGTAGAACTGAAAGAAAACAGGGCTGAAAAAACGGCCAAGCGAAAGGAGGAGGAATGAAATGAGAGAAGAGAGCGAGAACAAAAGAAGGAAAAGAGGCTGCAACTGGAGCGCCTTTTTTATTTTTGAAAAGTTAAAAATGTATTAAAAATTGAGTAAATACAAATAAGAGTTTAGAGAGTTAACAAATTAAGCACAAGGAGAGCCAGCTCCTTCCTACAGATAGAGTAAACGACACTGTGTAGGAATAACAGTGAAACGACTCTATAGTATGGGTAAAACAAAACGACTAAGTAATGCTCCTTTAGGGTAAAGTCATTTTTGCTATCTGTACTTGGTTCCATAAGCTACCAAATTAGGGTATTCATCGTGAGATTCTCTCCAACTCTCTCTAGTAGCAAAAGCTATCGAGGTAAAGTGTCTTGTGTTCGTTTCTTCCTCGATTTCTAGATCATTGGAGACTCTGATTCGGGTTGATGATGATCCTTGTCACTTCTTCTTCAGTCTTGCTGCTTATGAGTTGGTACCGGTGTTGAGACAGAGTTCGTTCTCCTCAGATAAAGTTGGATCTGATCTTTTTCTTCTTTTAAGTATGGATATTACATAAAGAGCAATTTCTGAATGTATTTCTTTTCCCCGATGGTTTTCCTTCCGGTATGCCACCATGAGTTTCCAAGGGTAAGCATGCCATGGAGTCCGCTCCTTCCAAAGTCTGTCTCAATTGTGTCCGGTAATTGGCAGGTACGGTCTTCTTTCTTTCTTTCTTTACTTTGCCACAGAGTTTGTTAATAGTTGATTCTCCATGATACTGCTAGATTAGGGCAAAGTGCTTCTGATCTGGTAGAGCAGAGGATTTTCTCTCTGATTCCACTAATTAGAGATTTAAGAACCTCATTCTTTGTGCATGTTTTTTGCTAAAATCTCCTATTGTTTCTCTCTCGCCATATCTCAGCGAATGAGATAACATATATATACTCATTATATTTAAGAGTATGGGTTAGCTTCTGAAGCCATTCAATGGCTTCTATGAAGATTGTACCTGCATTAGGAATAAAGTTTATTGCCTTAACTTGCTCCCATATGAACTGTGAGAAAGGACATTTGAAGAAGAGATGTTCCCTTGTCTCTGGCTCTCCATCACATAGAACACAGTCTGCATTGATCGACATGAAGTGAAGTCGATCTGCAGTACTTAATCTGTTTAGCACCATTAGCCATCGTATGATAGAGTAACTAGGCATGAGAGATTTGTGCCACACAATAGGAACCTAAGTCTGTCCTGGACTGTTGTGATTCTACCACTTCCTAAATTTTGTAGTGTTGAATGTGTTAGGGGGCAGATTGAGACATTGGAAGTAGTCCTCTCTTTGTAAATTTGGTTGATAATTAGGTGTTAGATATTGAAGCTCAACTGGAATGTTCCATTGACTTCCTTGTAGGATAGATTGTACTTTTGTATTGATAGGAACATCATGCCATAGTTGAAGTGCCTGAAGATGCCTAATTAAGGAACCATGACCTGTCCAATTGTCAAACCAGAAATGAGCCTTCTCTCCATTCCCCACCTTGGATGAGACTATTGGTTGAAGCATAGGTCTAAGCTCCAATAACTGGGTCAAGGGCCATGAGAAGGATGGTTTAATAGAAATAGACTAGATACTAGCTCCTTTTAGAATATAGCTATTCAGCCATCGAATCTAGATAGACTTTTTTTCTAGGAGGATATTCCCAAGATTCTTAATTATGGCTGCGCTATTGAATTTTGCAATAGAAATCACTCCTAACCCTCCTTCTTCTTTCCTTTTATAGACTTCTTACCATTTCACCTTAGCATAGTGACTATTTGAATTTAGGTTTCCCCATAGGAATCTTCTGAAGAGTTTCTCAATGGATTTAATAACCCTTTAGCAAATGAAATATTAGAGGACCAATATATGTGTAGGGAATTTAGTACAACTTTGATTAGTTGTAACCTCCCCCCGAAAGAAAGCACCTTATTGGACCACATTCCCAATCTCCTCTAAATCTTCTCAATCAAAAGTAAACATTCCAAAAATTGAATTCTTTTGGTAGTAATGGGAAGTCCCAAGTAAGTCAGTGGAGCAGATTTTCTGCTCATACCTGTTATTTGGGAGATTTTGCTCTCTAT
The DNA here is from genome assembly GCA_027563885.1 of Erythroxylum longipes. NCBI lineage: Eukaryota > Viridiplantae > Streptophyta > Magnoliopsida > Malpighiales > Erythroxylaceae > Erythroxylum > Erythroxylum longipes. The sequence goes on along the minus strand of JAOQMS010000006.1, from coordinate 10,111,257 downwards.
TAAGTTGGCTCCTGCAGTTGGGACAAACTGGCTTTTGTTAAAATTAATCACCAAACCTGATAGGTCTCTAAAGGTAGACGAGGTTGACATGAGTAGCTCAATAAATTTGCCATGTGCCTTAGAGAATACCAATAAATCGTCTGCAAAACATAAGTCGATAAGCCCTATCTTCTAGCATTTAATGTGAAATTTGAAGGACTTACTATTTCTCACTTTCTGTTGGATTAGTTGACTAAGGACTTCCATAAAGATAATGAAAAGATATGGTGATATAAGGTCCCCCCTGTCTTAAGCCCCGTGAACTCCTGAAAACATCTGTTGGAGTACCATTAACTAAAATTGAGTAAGTAAGATTAATTATACACGCCTTAATCCAATTAACAAACTCCTCAGGAAACCTCAATAATCGAAGAGTCTATAAGATAAACTCTCATTCAATATGATCAAAAGCTTTCTTGAAATCCACTTTGAGTAAACAATTTGGTGGACTGTTTTCCCTTTGGTACCCTTTCATCAACTCCTGAACTAGGGAAAATTATCACCAATTCTCCTGCCTTGTAAAAAAGCACTTTGATTATCAAATATCAATAATTCCAGCACCACCTTCAGCCTATTTGCTAGGATTTTAGAAATAAACTTGTAGAGAAAATTGGTAAATGCAATAGGCCTATAGTCATCCAAAGTAGATGTACAAGAGGTTTTAGGAATCAAGCACATATGGGTTTTACTGATCTCCTTTAGCAGAATTTCCCTAGAGAAAAATTCCAAAATTGACCTTTTAACCATAGGACCTATATCTTGCCATGTCCTTTGGAAAAAGTGTCTATTAAAACCATCTGGACCAGGGATTTATTCAGATGCATCTAAAACACCACTTCTTATATTTCTCTTTCTTCCACTGGTGTGATTAGAGCTGTAGCTTGTTCCTGAGAGAGCTTTTGGTGAGGAATCAATAGAGATAGAATTAGAACAAGTACGAGAGGATCCATAGAAGTTACTAAAGAACCTCTTAGTTTCCTTAAGAAGGTCCTCTTGATTTGTAATTACCTCCCCATTTTCTAACTTTAAGGAGCATATTCTATTTGTGTTCCTTCCAACTAAGACTATATTGAAGAAGAATTTCGAGCTTCTTTCACCATCTTTTATCCAATTAACTTTGGTTCTTTCCCCATTAAGCTGTCATGGTCCCTAGCTTTAAAGAGATATGACATCAGTAGGGATTTTTCAATATTCAATAGGCTAGGATTGGTTGGATCCAATTCAAGTTGCTGCCAAACCACTTCTAGTTCCTCTCTAGCTAATATAACTGTTTTTTGGGTAGAGCAAGTTCTTTTGGCCATTAAAGATTTCATCTCACATTTGATAGTTTTAAGTTTCTGCATATACACAAATTGGTGTGTACCTTCAACCTCAGTTTCTAACCCTTTACGCGGAGCCTCTATAAACCCCTCATCACCGAGTAGTAGGTTGTTAAACCTAAATACCCTCTTCGACCCTGACTATGTGTAGGATTCTCAATTAACATAGGCATATGATCTAAGAATAGGGGGTCTAGAAAGGAAGTTACACAGTTTAGAAACTGAGTAATCCAAGCTTGACTGACCATAGCTTGATCCAATTTTTCCTCAAAGCCCAGCCACCCATTTGCTTATTACTCCAAGTGTAAAAATGCCACCAAGATTTAAGGTCAAAGATTCCTAGTTGAACCACACAGTCATTGAAATCAGTTGAGTAATTTCTTAGACTGAAATTACCTTCAGCTTCCATTCTATACAGTGTGGAATTAAAGTCAGCACATAGGAGCCATGCCCCATTTATCCGATTCTAAAATTAAGATAAACTATCCCATAATTATTTCCTCTAGAAGGCATGATTAGATCCATATATGAAGGAGATAAATATAGCAGTATTAACATAAAGGAGGTTAAAACTCATGTGCATGGCTTGTGCCTCTGTGTTAAGGACTCGAATATCCATCAAGGTAGGGTCATAACTAATAATGATTCTCCCATATCTATGGGCTTGATGATTAGAGATAAATTTCCATTTGGATCCTAGTTTATTTAATAATCTCATGTTTTCTTTTATGATTGTAGTTTCCGAAAGAGTAAAAATCCATGGTTGTGTTTTACAAACAAAATCCTTTAAAACTGAAAGCTTTTTAGGGAAGTTGATCCTCCTCATATGCCATGCTAAAATCTTCATATTCAAGCAATATTAATTTTAGAGCTCTTTCTTTCACTCCTGTTATTTCTTCTTTTAGCAACCGCCAAAAATTCTCCAATAGTAGGATCCTCTTCCTTGTTATCCGTATTAGGGCCAAGTTTTTCCCTTTGGTCAAAGTCTTTAGAATTAGAAACCAGATTATCCATTGAATCAGCCAATAGTAGTTCCTCATTTATAGCATCCACAGTAACCTTTGTTGCATTGTTGCCAGTAATAGCTTTAACTGAGGCTTCTCCCTCTACTTCTCTTGCACCTCCTGTTTTCCTATCCCCATCTGCCAACACAGATTTCTCCCCATCTCCTACGAGTTCATTTATGCCTTGGCCTTCATTTGGAACCAGCACAGGTCTGGTTTCCTCATTCTGTTCAACCTCACTATCTTTAGTACCAACCCCCATCAGTTCTTTGTAGTATCCTCTAAGAAAAGTCTTATCTGTAGGGATCCATTTTTTATCTTAGGAAATAAGGGACGGTTTCCATTGGTATTGAACTGAAACATTGTCCTCATAAAAAGTGCCATCTAGCCCTTATCTCATAATAGGAATAGTTTCCCGTAGGCTATTGCAAAGATCCATATTTATGCAAATTCTAGCATACCCCAACCTCTTTATATTAGCTGTGTTATCATCTAAGCAGAGAGGTTTACCAAGAAAACTAGCAATCATGCTCAAGCCTTTAGTTGTCCACTATTCAAGAGGGACATTAAAGAGGTTTACCCACATTAGCACTGGTCTCCTTTCCTAGCAGCCAATCTTAAATCCTGGCTGCTATGATTGCAAAAATAATGGAAAGTATGCTACATGCCATGGCCTTTCTTCCACTACCTTCAATGCTTATGCTTTAGATGTAAAGATGAACAAAGTGTATTTGTCTTCTGCAATGACAGCCTCTACAAACCCTTTGTTCTTTCATGACTTTTGCGCCCATCTTTGTATAATCGAAAAAGCAGGTCTTTTATCCCAAAAAAACCGATGAGTGAATTTTCCCAGGATTGGACTCCCTCTTGTAGTGTTTCACTGTCAGGGAAAACAATTGTACGACCATTTTCTATCTTAGGGGGGCAGAAATGCAGAGCAAGGTCTGTTGAACCTCCCACCACTTGTTTCCAAGTTTTCCTCTCTGTTAATGGGTTAGCATGGGTTGGGGAGGGTAAGGAGAAGGTTGTTGAGTGAGGGGGGAAGGAGGTTGTTGGTACTGGAGTTGGCGATGCAGTAAGGATTATAGGGACTTGGGTTGGAGTAAGTAGTGTTTTCCCAGCTGCAGTAAGGTGTGAATGGGAGGAAGAGGGTAAGGGTAAAAGAGAAAAATCCACCTTTTCTGTGTCTTGTTTTGTTATAAGGGAAGAGGTTTGCATATTTTGCAGTGTTGCAAAAAAGTAGACATGTGCTAGAAAGGGGAAGTCCGTGGGCTGGAAAACTGGAAGGGATGAAAGTGCCCTAATGAAGGTTTGGTGTAAAGGGAAGGAAGGAAGGAAGAAATGACAATGGTTGGAATAGAAGGGGTGAAGAGGAAGAAAGAAATGGATTAGCACCAATGGAGGTCGGGGAGGCAAGATCTATGGGTCGATGGGTTAGAATGTAGGGTTGAGGTTAGAGAGAAGACAGAGCTTCTCACACTAACCCATTATTTGAGAAAGAGAAACGAAAAATGACCAAGAATAGAGATGTATTTATTTTCTCATCCATTCCTTGCTTCATACAACACACAAAATAAATGAGAACCCAAAGTTGTAATGGTAAAATGCTTTGTTTTCTATTTAAAAAGGGTATGGTTATTACATCTTTACATATTATTACAAAAATTATCAGTAACTAGCAAAAGTTATGGTTCACCATCTTTTTTCTGACCTTAATTATTTCCTTACTTTTAGCTGTAAAAAAGTAGATTTCCAGTTTATGGAGGTGACCTAACCTGTCGTCTTCCTCTTACAATTTACAGTGAAGTCTAGTCCACATGGAACATGCATCTTCTTCTATTTCCAATAAGGGGGAATATCATCCTTTGATTGAGAAAATCCATAGAAGGTTAGGAATGTGGTCTAATAAGGTGCTCTCCTTTGGTGGTAGGCCACAACTAATCAAGGCAATTTTGAATTCTCTACATATATATGGTCCTCTAATATTTGTCTAGCCAAAGGAGTGATCAAATCCATTGAAAAACTATTTCGAAGATTCCTATGGGATAACCTCACTTCAGGCAATCACTTTGCTAAGGTTAAATGGAAAGAGGTGTGCAAAAGGAAAGAGGAAGGGGGTCTTGGACTGATCTCTATTGCCTCCTATAACAGAGCAGCATTGGCAGAGAACCTCTGGACTATCCTCCTAGAAAAGAAGTCTCTTTAGATCAGGTGCTTACACAGCTACATACTGAAGGGTTCTAGTATCTGGTTCACCTTTATCAAACCATCATTTTCATGGCCTTTGATTCAGCTATTGAAACTTAGACCTATAATTGAACCTCTGATCTATTGCAAGGTTGGGAATGGAGAGAAAGCCTCTTTCTGGTTTGACAATTGGATAGGCCATGGACCTCTTATTCAACACCCTCATGCTAATCAAATATGGCATGATGTTCCCATCAATGAGAAGGCCAAAATTATTCTAATAGGAGATCAATGGAACTTTCCAGCTGAACTACAAAACTTGTCTTCAAACTATCTTCCTAACATCCAAAGGGAGGATGCTTGCTATTGTCTTAATCTACCATCTAACACCTTCAGCATTGCTAAGTTTAGGAAATGGCAATCTCGAAACAATTCAAGGCAAGCCTAGTTTCCTATTGTCTGACACAAAGCCGTAATGCTAAGCTACTCTATCACACTATGGCTAGCAGTCCTTAATCGATTCAGCATTATGGATAGAATTCACTTTATGTTTACCAATTCTGATTATGCCCTTTGTGAGACAAATTCAGAACAAGGGACCATCTCTTTTTTAGATGCCCCTTCTCACAGGATATATGGGAAAGGATCAAGTCACTCAATAATATCTCTAATGCAGGTACCATTATTACAGAAGCCATTGAATGGTTTCTGAGGTTGTCCCACATGCCTAAATCCTCTGAGTGCATTTTTTCATCTTACTCGCCTCCTCTGTTAAGGAGTTATGGCGAGAAAGAAACAATAGAAGATTTCAAAACAAGCACCGTACAAGGTGGGAGGTATTTACTCTCTGCTTGGAGGAATAAGAGAGAAAATCCTCATTTCTGCTAAACCAGAAGAATTAAGCCCTACACTAGCATTCTTATACAGGATCAATTAACAGAACAAGACTTTTATACAGAAGAAAGATGGAAAGTAGTACCTGGCTCCATAGATCTGGATGAGAAAATAGTCCTCGTAGATAGAGGGATATGAGAGGCTCATCATTACCACTAGAGCAAGAAAACATATTAGAGAAGGTCCAGAAGATCATTTCAGCAGAAGAAACGAAGACTACTTATGAGACTCAAGAAAAAGATTACCTCTTCGAAGTGGAGTTGCTTCTTTTGTACTTTATCATCCACAATTGGAATAGGAGGGCTGCATATTTCACGTTCACCGACATTCGAGAATAGCCTCACCTACAACCCTAATCGAGGAATAACTACTCAACGATGGAAAGACGAAGAAATATAAGCACTGAGCAAGCTACTTGAAGCGTGGATTAGAAGAAGAAAAAATTTTGTAACAAACTCCTCTCCGTTTTCCCTAATTCGAAGATCTTTGGAGGCGTTGGGGGAAAGCGAATAATGCTTTTACCCTAAATGAAAGAATGTCGAGATGTTTGTTAACGTAGTCTTTAGTTCTGGTCTCATACGGTGTCGTTACTCTAGAAGAGGCTTTGTCTTTTGTCTCTTATTGGACATGAACCACTCTTGTTACCATTTTATTTATTAATTACCATTTAACTTTTCAAAAAAAACAAAGGGGAATATATTTACTGGTATTTTAGCTGACCACCTTACAGAGTTCATCAATCAATTGGCCTCTGCTTGATGCCTCCACCTGCATTAACCACTTAAGTTCTTATGGATGATAAAAAAGTAATTGCTGTAAACAAAAAGCAAAACTCATTACCATTTACCTTAGGCAACAAGGCCCTGAGGTAGAGCTTTCAAGCCTGAAGCAGATTCAGCAATACTTGCGAGTTGAAGCAATAGCTTCTGAGCCCGCAATTCTTGTAGTTTTTCTCCATAAGCTCGAGTCTTCTTTCCATACAAAGAAAGCCTCATCATCCAGCCAAGCTTCTTCCCTGCCCCCTAATACTGTTACAGATTTATGTGACAATTGATCACAAGATGTATCTTTCACAGTCTTCACTAGTGAAACCTCAGCATTTCTTTTATGTAACCTTCCGTAGAAGAATGAATGGGATCTACTCCAATCCACCACTTCTTTAATCACCCCTTTAGTAGCCATCCTCAAGAAGGAATCATGAAGTCAAGCAAACCTGGTGCCTATCTAAGTATACACTGGAATAAGCTGCTTTTCACAAGCTTTTATTTGTTGTTGTAATGATTCATGTGTTCCATAATTTCCACTATTACTGACTTCTTAAAGCTGTGCCTTAAGATTGATAAGTTGTTTATCAAGCCTACCCATACAATCCAGCAGTTCTTTTGTCCTAATTTTGATCTCAATCATTCCTTCAAGCTCAAGGACGTTGCCTTTCTGTTCTATCAACATACATTTCAATATGATATGAATTAATCCGACTATCAATCACAACCCATGCCCCACCACGATGCTCATCCATCATTGGGATGTACACAAAAACAAGTTGTTTGTATGTTCTAAGGTTCTCAACTATGGTTGAACTTATCAATATATTTTCAACTTTTCAAAAAAAAACTACGGTTGAACTTGCCTGGAGGCTACCTTAAAACAGGTCTCTCTACCCACTAGAAAAGCGTCTCCAGTTGGCAAGAATGAAAAGCGGAAGCTCTTCTTTATTAAAATCCAATATGGCTTGTGCTGTTTTGGTGGCAGAATCAGGAAACCATACTTGCCTAGCCTGAGGGAGAACCCTGTCATGAGAATTAATCTGTCCTGGGTAAGCAGGGATAACTTACATGACGTTCTGTGTTTCAACAGAAACTATGCCTACAAGATTTCCACCTAGGTTTGCTCGTCCAGTCACAACTATCCTTGCCCACCCTTCCAATGTCTCAACAAAGCTATCCTTATCAAAAATACCACCAAGCCATTTCCCATTACCATTGAGAATGCCAGAAATAGCAACACAATTTTTCTGGTAAGTAGTCTACAAGCCTTTCTGGGGGATCCAAGGAACTAACAACAGGAAGTGCACCACCTATTTGGGTGAGGTATATAGCTTAGCAACTTCAAAATGGCCGATACACCTTCAAGATCATCTGACACAGTAAGATGAATAACTCCCATCGGTTGCCATTATTTTTGGTCCACCAAGTTTCATGTGAGAGGTATAAACCTCATGACCAAGAGTTTATTTATTGTAGAGAAATCGGTCAAAATAATAGAGTGATCAAGCTTTTGCATGCACCGCATTCCAAGCCTAACAAGATAAGCGCCAAGACTCACAGTTCTGCCAGTAACATAAGGTCTCCTTGTATGCCCTGAAGGCACTAGCAGTTGCTCCACTTTCAGATAAGTTCTCGACCCCCAAGCCATCGTCCTCCCTAATAAGGGCATCTATCACCCATCTGGTTTCTCTACCTTCCAATTTCAGTTCATGTGCTTAACATGAGAATATAATAACAACAATCAGACAGAAAAGGTTAAATTGCTTATACCTGCAACCGAGGATTGAGTTCTAAAAGTAATATTCACCGGTCTCCATACTGAATAAATATTCAACAGTAGCTGCTCCAACATAATTCACACATTTCGCCAACCTTTAAGTTGCTTGGTCTAGTTTCTTTACTGTCTCCAGTGGCACAACAATAATTAGACCCTCCTCAATTATCTATTTACATATATAAGGAATTTATTCTATACATTGCTAATTTGAGGAAATAAAATAAATAATGATCCCAAGGGTGGCATACAAAGAAGAAAATTAGACAAAATTGCCCCAAACATAGCTCTAAAAATCAAATTACCTTTTGGTGCCTCCATTGAACACTGCAATCACGGCTATGCAAAGATGCTACATTTCCACATTGATCAGACAGTAAATGGATTTCTAAATGTCGACTCTAATAGAAATTAGAAAATACTCACTAATATGATTCATCCTTCTCTATCAAGACACAAAGGCATCAATCAAAATAATGAACAATAAAGGTCTTGCTAGAAGTATATGGACTAATATAATCACAACATTAATTTCATATTCACAACCATTAATTGAATTGTCTAATGTATGTTTAATAACAATAATGGGATGGTTAATAATTTACTACTTGCATTTGAGGCACACGGTAGTACCCTAATAACTATAGGTTGGCCCATTAAACCATAGTTAATCACAATTATGAAATGACACAATTAGCTCCATTATATCCCTTAGGATAGAACATGTTATAAATATAACATACGGGTGATAATGTGTTTTGGGGTGTATGTGTATGGTGATAGTTGAAAAGGGTTTTTTTACCATAAGCTCTCTCTTGCACATGCTTATTGGGTATTGATAGGTTTGTTGTCTCCTGAATGGAAAAAATGAATCAAGATGCTATGCCCAACCTTGGAGGTATGTACATTTATTTGCCTAGTTCTTGCTCTAAATAGAATGTGGATTTTCGTTGAAAGATTGAACATTACATTAATGGAATCAATTCTATATATTGTGATTATTGCTCACTGCATTTATGAATAACAATTGGTATTAGCGCTTCAAGGTAATTTGATTTTGAGGCTTGTATTTAGGTATAAACTCATTTTTTTCCAAACTTTATTTTGGCATGAAAAATCTCGAATGATGCATTGAAGGTGGTTATTGTTATTGGCTTTTAATTTTGTTTTTAGCAAATGAATCTCCTTTTTGGGTGAGAGTTTTTGAAGTTTTTTGGTATTTCGTTAATGGCCGAAATGGGTTCGAAGCTTTCGAATTTTTGAGCATTTTTGGTTGAAATGGATATTGTAAATCCATAGAGTATGAAAAATGGAAGAAAACCCTTAAGCCTCGTCAAAAATGGACGTCCGGAGGCCGAGTTTCAGACGGATCAGACCCGTCACCCACGGGTTAACCCGCATGCCTGACAGAGGTCAGGGACGACCGATACGGCATCATCCCAGACCCTAAATAATAATAAAAATTAAAAAATTGGTACAGTATCATTTTGCTCCATTTTTATGTTTTATATTTTCATATATTTATGCACAAGATTAATCAATGATTTTTTATCTTATAATTCTAATTGTTTTTTAATCTTATTGTGGCATAAATATGATTTTTTGTTGACAATAGTGAATGCTGATTTTTACCTGTTGTAAAATTGAGTATGTGAAACTATTTATGATGAGGAACTTTTAAATATTAATATATGTTTAAATTTTGTGTTTTTCCTCTAAAATAACATTAAGATCTATACGGATAATTAATTGTCCTGTCAATAATTACTGCTTAGTAAGATGCTTAAAATGGTGAAGAAATTTTATTCAAATATTATGAACCACATAAATTTTCTATCCTTTCGATAGTACATTGATGATTTGGTTGTAATATTTAATATATTGCTTTTATCTGTGAATGAGTTCTCTAACATGAATGATATAATTAATTTTTAGAAAAAGAGCACAAATTGCATGATTCGATTTTAACATGCATATCATGGTTATTACTTTTGGTTCTCATTCAGCTTTAAGCAATCTTAGAGTCTGTGCCATCTTGATACTGAATGGAATGAAGCACAAGTAGTGGATTGAATCTCTCATGATGAATTTGGTTATCATGCAAATGGACTTGGCCTTAAGAATTGATGCACCACATAAACCTGTTAATGATGCTACTGAGAAGAATAAGAAATCCTATGAGGAGTGCGAATACTCTAGCCGATGCTACTTGATGATTATGAGGTATCACATTGATGAATTCGTTCATGATAGTATTCCTAAGGCTAATAGTGCAAAGGATTTTCTTACTGCGATTAAAAAGAAGTACAAGAAGTTCTCAAAGAATAAAAAGAATGAGTACTTGAACATGCTTCATCATACCATTTATAATGGTGCAAGTGATATTAGGGCTCACTTCAACAAGCTCATGGGTTGTTACGATAAGCTTAAGGATATGGATATAGACCTTGGTGAGGATTACATGGTATGGTATGTGATGGGGACTCTTCCTTCCAAATTTGATTCGATCAGATCAAGATACAATGCTCAAAAATTGCAATGGATTGTTGAGGAGATGACTGCTATTCTTGCTAAGGAAGAGGATGACATGAAAAATGTAAGGGCAAGAAGTATCTCCATGATGACAAACTACAACAATTCTCAAAAGAGAAAGTTCACTTCTAATAGCTCAAGTGACCAAAAGCCTTTTAAGAAGAAAGCTATTAGTCCTAATGGAAATGGACAGGTGGGTTCATCTTCTATTAGTCAGAAGAATAAATTTTTCAAAAGGAAGTGTAACTTTTTTCAGAACTTTGGGCACAAGAAAGCTAATTGCTGAAAGCTCAAAGCTCACATAAAGAAGAAAGATAATTTTCTTGTGATGGTTTGTTTAGAGTCCAATATTATTGATGTGCCCTCAAATACTTGGTGGTTAGATACTGGAGCAACAATTTACTTCACTACAAGAAAATAGCGAATTACATACGGCAATTACCGACGGAAAAAGCCAATATACCGTCGGTAAATATATTTACCGACGGAATAAACCGAC
>JAOQMS010000006.1:10049061-10071647 GCA_027563885.1 Erythroxylum longipes | reverse complement strand
AGCCAGGTTAGCAAGCAAGCATGCATGCAAGGGTTAGACTCCGAACTCGGGGTCCGACAGACATGGTATCAGAGCATAAATGGAAGCATGAACAGGAGTTAGACTCCGGAAACGGGGTATAACAGAGTTGGTATCAGAGTAAGCAAGTATTCATGAACAAGAGTCGGACTCTGGGAAACGGGCCCCAACACTTATAGTGAAATTTGGCATTGTATGCAATAGATATAAATACAAAACTATTGAACAAGTGTATTATATTAAATACAAATTTTCTTTTTCGCAAGCCTTATTTTGTGTTAAAGAGCGTTGCTCATCCTCCTTCTTTGTAGTCTATGGTTATCTGTCCATCCAGGTAAGTCGTTCAACTAATGTCTACTATATGTATTGCTTTAATACTATGAGTATTTGTGTTTGGGTTTTATGTGAATGCAAAGGAGGTCTTGATTTTGTGTTGTTGTTTAGAATATTCTTATAATCATTGATCAATTTTATTTTCTTTTTTAATAGTCTAAGTATTTATGTTTTTGTTTGAATCATTGATGAGTAGATGTATGAATTACATAAGTATTTATTATATATGGAATAAGTTTGAGATCTTATGGATTCTCCAATGCATAATAAACTCCTAGGACGATATATAGGCTAGAAACTCGTGATGTAGCTCCCATTAGGCTTATTGGTGAAAATTTTTACGAGCCTAGGAGTTTCAGTGAGAACTTGCTTTCTTGATTTATATGGTTTAACAATGCCACATACTATAGTGCTTGTTTAAAATCAAACTTTGGAAATGAACTTGTAGGTGATTAATTCAAACATGAATACTTGAACTTCATTGTGATTAATTCAAACTTAGTATTAACATAAGAAATTTATAGGTTTAATAGACATGACAATTCTTTGCATAATAAACTCCTAGGATGGTATATAGGCTGAAAACCTGTGATGCAGCTCCCATGACGTTTATCGGTGAAAAATTCCATAAGCCTAGGAGTCACACGAGAACTTGCTTTCTCGATTTACATGTGTAAATAATGTCATGTACCATTGTGTTGTTAAGTTTAAAATCAAACTTTGGAAATCAACTTACAAGTGATTAATTCAAAAATGAATAATTGAACTTTAATGTGATTGCTCGATGTAATGTTGGATTTAATACATATATGTACTTTTTTTTACTTCTTAATGTCACTTCTTACAAGACATTGATTGGCATATTTTTTATTTGACTGATATATACTCATATATGTTGTCTATTAATTAAGTCGTCCAACTTTTGTTCATATTTGGAATATTGTTCGAATAATTGATGGCTAGATGTATAAATTACAGTTCATTTGTAAGGTTATTATGAGTTAGAATGTGGTGATTGTCCAATCACTAAGATGGAATTGGTTGTGATTGAGTTTTCTAACTGTGAACTCATATGGTGGGATAGGTTTGTTTCAATTTGGAGGGGAAATGTTTAGAGACCTGTAAAAACTTAGGGGAGGTTTTATAAAGTAAAGATTAAAATTTTTGTAAGCTTAGTGAAAATGAAGGATACTAACTATGAAATCACTTTTTTAAATAACAATTTTGCATAAATGAGTAATGTTGATAGATCTTGGATATATAGATGATTAACACCCGATGGTTTCATTAATCCTGAGTCTGTTAGGGAAATTGAAGCTTTTACTCACTATGCATATTCTCAAACTGCATATATGGATGGCCTAAAAATCAGATGTCCATGTAAAAAGTGCAAACATATTCATTTTCTTCTTATTGATGAAGTGAGTCTCTATTTGTTAAGAAAATGGTTTGTTTCAAATTATTTTAAGTGGACACGACATGGGGAGTTATTAATTTAGAGCACCTCAAGGGGTAATGAAGTAAACTCGTCAATAAATATGGATGAGTTTGAAGGGGGGACTAGATTTAGAACAAGTAATGTGGGTGCAACTAAAAATCCTTACATCTAAATGGTTTATGATGCAGCCGGTTATACCTTTCAAGAAAATATAGAAAATCTTGAAGAAGAACCAAACCTACATGCAAAACAATTTTTTGACTTACTACAATCAACTAAACAAGAATTATAGCCAAATTGTGACACCATGACTCAATTATCTTCAATTGCTCGAATATTGAATGTAAAGCTTGAAGGGCGCATTTTTAATCAAAGTTTTGATACAATTCTTGCCTGATATATTGAATCATTGCCTCCTGATCATACAATGGTTGCTAATTTTTACAATATGAATAAACTTATTAGGGGTCTTAGTTCGCCAGTTGAAAAAATTGATTGTTGCAAATTGGGATGTACGTTGCTTTAGGGAGATAATGTGAAATTACAAGAGTGTAAATTTTGTGTCAGTCTAGGTTCAAAGTTAGAAAGTGTATTATGAAACAGAAATTAGTACTTTGGAAGCGAATGTATTATTTCTGGCTTACTTCAAGACTTTAAGGACTATATGCCTCTGATGTTACTGCATCTCACATGAGATGACATAATGAACATGAACAGGAAGATGGAATAATGAGCCATCCATCGGATGCACTCGTATGGAAACATTTCAATAACGCCCATTATGAGTTTGTAGCTGAAAGTCGAAATGTTAGGTTAGGATTGTTGATGGATAGAATCCAACCTTTTGGTCAATCCAACCAACGAAATTCATTATGGCCAATCATAATTACTCCTTATAATTTGCCTCTATGGATGTGTATGAATGAGACATATATGTTCTTAATAGTGATTATGCCAAAGCCTAAAAATCCAAAGTACAAAATTGATGTATTCTTACAACCATTGGTATCTAAATTGCATCATCTTTGGGAATATGATGTGGAGACATATGATTTGTCTCTTAATTTTTTTTTTGTTGAGAACAGCTTTGATGTTGACTATTAGTGATTTCCCATTGGATGCTATGTTGTTTGGATGGAGCATAGCAGGGAAATTCACTTATCCTCATTGTGGCAATGATTCTGATGCGTTTTATCTTACAAACAGGGCTAAAACATCTTGGTTTGACAACTACAGGAAATTTTTTCCTCCAGATTATCCATTTAGAAGCAATAAACAAAATTTCATTAAGAATAAGATGGTATAAATACCTCCTCACCCTCACAAAGCTGGTGAAGAGATTGCAGGAGATTGACGAATTCAGGTTGTTGAAAGTTACAAAACTTGAAGTTGATGAAGTTAATTCAAGCATTAGTAAAAACTTTGGTTAGAGAAAATACATCTTTTGGGATTTACTATATTGTAAAACTAATTTGATACGTCATAATCTAGATGTGATGCATACTGAAAAAATATTTTTGACAATTTGTTCAATACCGTAATGAACATTAAAGGGAGGACAAAGGACAATACAAAATCACGAGCTGATTTGTAACTTTTTTGTATAAAGAATGAGTTAGATAAAGATCTTTACACCAGTAAATATCTGAAAGCATGTTACACTTTCAACAAAAAACAAAAGGAAAAGTTGTGTGAATGGTTAAAAAGTCTAAAGTTTCCCGATGATTATGTTTTAAACTTAGTAAGGTGTGTGGACATGAGGAAATGCAAATTATTTGGGATGAAAAGTCATGATTATCGTGTGTTTATGCAAAGGCTAATAACAATTGCATTTTAATAGTTGCTATCGAATAAGGTTTGGGAAGCCATAACAGAATTAAGTTTGTTTTTCAAAAGCTTAACATTATCTGAAATAAAGTTGGTTGAAATGGAAAAACTAGACAGGAAAATTCTAGTAATCCTGTTCAAATTAAAAGGGAACTTTTCTTCAAGCTTCTTTGACTATATGGAGCATCTACTCATGCATTTAGCATACGAAGCTAAACTTGCTGGTCCAGTTCAATATCAATGGATGCTTCCATTTGAGAGGTAATTATAGTAAATATTTAAATTAGAGTTATAACATATTTTAATAATAGAATTGCAATAACCCTATTTGCTAATGTAGGTATTTGCATCGCTTGAAGAAAAATGTCAAAAACAATGCTAGAGTTGAAGGTTTGATATATAATGCTTATTTAGTGGAGGAACCAAGTATATCTTATTCATATTATTTTGAGCTATATGTGCACACCAGAGAAAGAAAAGTTCCTTGTAATGACGATGGAAGAGGAACAAGTGATATTGATAGTAACTTATCCATTTTCACATATCCTAAGGAATATATGGAAGATCAATAAGAAGAATGTTAATAGAGGAAGAAATAGAGGCTACCCATGGTTACATTTTATTGAACTGTTAAGAGGTTCAACCTTTCGTGTAGTAAGTTGAAGTTGATTTTGAAATTGATTATTTGGGTTTTCGAAGTTAGTGTCATTCAAAACTAAAATACATAATAATGCTTTTAAATTATACGAGGAATGGTTACGCAAGTTAATGCCCGAAAAAACAAAGGATGGTATCAATAAAGAAGTTAAATACACTTTCCTCGATGGTTCGAGAAATAAGTAAGTTTTCACTTATAATTATTAAAATGGTCTAATTATTAGATCAAAGTGTTCAAATGACATTATACTATGTAATATGATAATTTATTTTTATGTAGGCCTACAAAAATCCAATAGAAAACAAGTTCATATGTGATCTTGCGAAAGGACCTTTGTGAATATCATGGTCATAGTATGGCAATAGCAAATAGTGAGGTTTGCATACAAGGAAAATTGATGGATTACTATAGTAAAATTATTGAGATACTCGAAATTGAGTACTTTGCATTGTCAATAAAGCGGAGTGTGATATTTAAGTGTGACTGGTTTGATCTAACTCCTAATGTTGGTACAAAAGTGCACAGTCGATACAATCTAGTTGAAATCAACTAGCGAAGAAGATTTAGACAATTTGAACCTTTTGTGTTAGCAATGCAAGCGATCCAAGTGTATTATGTCCTTTTTCCCAACTTAAGACGAGATAAGTCAAATTGATTGGCTGTTTGCAAAGTAAAACCTAGAGGTGTTTTTGAATCACTTAGAAAAGGAGAAAAATAAGAGAATTGAAAGTGAAACGTTTCAGGAAGAGGTTTATGAAATAAATGCATGTGTAACATATGATGAGATTGAACCTTTAAACGATCCAAATAATGAATATGTTGAAATTTCATCTTGAGAGGATGAGGACAGGGAGAAATTTGAAGAGGAGCTTGAGTTTGATTTAAATTCTTTAGAAAAAGAAGATGATGATTTTGATTTACAATTAAGTGATCATGATAGTGATTAATTTGTGTTTGTTATAGAATATTATATGAATAAATCTATTATTGCATCAACAATATATTGTTATATATTTAATTTATATTGTTATATTACTGGAATATTTAACAAAATACATATTCTAGGTTAAAAATATGCCACAAAAGAGAAAACAGGAAATGATGCAGTCAAGGGTCAAGCTAACACCATTTGGACCAGCTCTTGCAGGTCCAGGTGAATCATCATCTTCTATAAATGCTACAGAATTTGTACGTCCACCAACTTTTATAGATGTTACAAAATCTATACGTCCACCTACTGCACATCTAGATGGGGGCATTACCTTCTCGATCTGCAATCCCTCTATAGTCACCTTCTGTACCTGATGCTACACCATCCAGCAGCCTTGCTATACTATCCACCATCCCTCCTTCATCCATCACCCCTATACCAATAGAGATATCAGGGGTTACAGATGAAGGAGGCAAACTCTAGCCTGGAGCTAAGGGAGTTGATGGAAGAACTTACATCACAATTGTCAACAGTTTGTGAGTGAAAATACATGCATGATAACAACATAGGTTTATACTAAAGTTATAGGTTTTAACTTAAAAATGATCTAAAATTGCTTATATATTAGGTTGGTTCTGTTTGGAACTTGCTCAAGAAACATGACATCCAAGTTCAAGGAGAAGAATGATCTTCAGGGTTATAAATGGAAGAACATCTCTCAGGCGACAAAGGATTTTTATTATCAAGAGTTTGAGGTACAAAAAATATATTCTTTTGTATTTTTTTCACCTTCTTCATCACAGCTGCTTTCTATTCCTGCGATCGACATTTCGAGGTCCATCGAAATGTGGTGGTTATCACCACGATTTTGCCTATCGAGTTGCTGCCTAGTCCTCTTAGTTTCATGAAGTCGAAGCTTGTGCTTTTAGTTTCACATGAACTCTCTCTAACTAAAACCACCGACGTGGTCAATTCAGGTTCAGAGCTTAGTGGACGAGTCAATTCACACCACTACGTATGTTTGCATCCAGTGCAGGTTAGTTGACGGGAGCATCAGGAGCGGTCCTCCATCGACATTCATTATTAGTGGGTTTCTCAGGATAGTCATCCCAGGTGTGTTTTTACTCTTTTTCACGAATAGTCCTCATTGATGTTGGGTAGAAACAACTACTCTCTGTAGTCTTTAAGTGGGAATACACTCACCAGTGGCTCCTAACTGCCTGTGGAGGTAAGGGGTGGCAGTATAAGACAACCTTGTATTCACTTTTGGTATTTACTTTCCAGTTGATATCTATTTTTAGTTATAGTTTGAATTGTGGTTAAATCATCTTTTCCATGTCGTCTGTGAGGTATGAATCTTGTGGGTTAGATATCAGTTGAGGTTTGGCTAGGGTCAAGTGCGTTTTTCCTTTTTCGCTTTTTTCATGACTTTTTCCTAGGACTATCTTCTGCGCACATGGATTGGGTGTTTTGATTTTCTGAACATGCTAGCTTAGGGTTTGGTCTGTGTTTTGCGTACAACTATTGTCCTGACTCTACAGGAACGTTGTATAGGATAGAGCTGCATTGTTTCTTGTAATTCCTTAGTTATTTGTTTTTCCCATTAGCATTTTCAAGCCCCCTGACAAGCCTGATACTCTTATAAAAGCCATCAGTCTTTTCTCATTGTGTCCCGTTACTACTCCGCTCTTTTTGTCATACACGACTTCCTTTATAAGACAAGGCCTTTAGTTGTTTTGTCTTTTATTGGCTATTACGTGTTTGATCAATAACTTCCAACAATCTCTCGTGATTAAGTTTCTCCTTACTGGGCGCAGAGACCCTTTCTCCCACATGCCACTTCAGTGATCTCCCAGTAGGCTTTCATCTTTGATAAGAACGTATTATTCTGTTTTCACAGGTGCTTCCACTTGGATTGTTTTGTGAGGGTTTCACCATATTTCTTTTATTGTTCTTATGTTTTCTAGTCATGCTCTAATCAGTCATGCTTATGTTTTCATGCTGTTTTTACTTGTGTAATACTGAGGATCCCTTCAGTTGGCATAGTTTTTATTTATTTATTTATTTATTCTTGTTATTGTTGTTGTTGTTGTTGTTATTGTTGTTGTTGTTGTTGTTGTTGTTGTTGTTGTTGTTGTTGTTGTTGTTGTTGTTATTACTATTATTATTATCTTTTTTTAAGTACTTCTTAGGATAGTGACCACGGGAAAGTGTGAGGGCCACCAGGTAGTAGGGATGCCTTTTACTCGCACAGGTGGGATCAGTGCCATTGGTTCGGTACGTGCAACATGTAAGAATAAAAAAGGGGATGACATAATAAGAATGGGCTCTTGGAACATTGGGACCCTCATAGGAAAGTCCTTGGAATTAGTAGAGATTCTAGACAAGTACATGATATAAATAGCATGCATTCAGGAAACAAAGTGGTCAGGAGCTAAAGCAAAGGAGTTAGGAGGATTCAAACTATGGTACAAGGGAAATACGTGGAAGCAGAATAAGATAGGTATCCTAGTGTTCAAGGAACTTATAAACCAAATGGTGGGGATCACAAGGGTTAATGATAGGATTATGGTGGCTAAAATTGTTTTTAGTAATGTGGTTCTCAATGTAGTTTGTGCGTATGCACCTCAAGCTGGTTTAGATGTACAACAAAAACGTATATTCTGGGTGGCGCTAGATGGAGTACTTTTACAAATCCCTAATACTGAGCATATTATCATAGGAGGTAATTTTAATAGGCATATAGGGGCTATTTCAGTCAGTTATACATGAACTCATGGGGGTTTTGAGTACGACACTAGAAATGATAGTAGAACTGCTTTATTGG
This sequence comes from Erythroxylum longipes, assembly GCA_027563885.1. Lineage (NCBI taxonomy): Eukaryota > Viridiplantae > Streptophyta > Magnoliopsida > Malpighiales > Erythroxylaceae > Erythroxylum > Erythroxylum longipes. Next base: position 10,063,615 of record JAOQMS010000006.1, on the reverse strand, counting down.
ACATGGCCATAGCATATGAGTTAATGATAGCAAATTCATTATTTAAGAAAAACAAAGCATACTTGTGAAGTTTCAGAATAGCATAACCAAGAAGCAAATTGATTATCTCCTTGTCAGGGAGAGAGCCAAATCATGGTGTAAGGATTGCAAAGTGCTTCCAGCCACTTGCTTATCAACCTAACATACATTGTTGGTTTTGGATCTAGGAATTAAGGGATGAAGAACACATCAATTTACTGAGCGAAGTTGTAAGATTAGATGGTGGAAGCTAAAAGGGGAGATGGTGGTACAATTTCGGACTCAAATTCGGTATAGAGTTGTATGGTCCGTGAGAGGGAACGCTAATCAGATGTGCAAGGGAGTAACCCCCGTATTGAGAGAAGCCACCACAAAACTCCTAGGAGTATCTAAAGGGCAAGGGGTAGGTAGATGGAATCTTGGTGGTGGTCAGAAGAGGTTTAGGGGACGGTAAAGGCAAAAAAGAGAGCATTCAAAGATATTTTAGCAAGTACAATAAAGGCGAAGCGAAAAACTAATAAAGTAAGGTACAGACTGGTAAAGCAGAAGGCAAAGAAGACAATTTCAGTGGCTAAAGAAGAAGCATACGAGACTTTGTATAGGGATTTAGATACGTTCAAGGGGGCATAAAACTTTTTTAAGCTGCCATGAGATAGGGCACGTAAAACGAAGGATTTCAACCAAGTTTGCTATATAAGAGATGAAGCGGGACAAGTACTCACGGAGGCCCATGCCATCAAGAGTAAATGGAAGAGATACTTTTATGGCCTGTGTAACGAAGGCATCTTGGTCAGCATAGAGTTAGGCAAATCCTCCGTGTCGAAGCATTCTCTTAACTGGTCCCCATGTGAAAAGGTCACAAGGGGAGAAATTATAAAGGTTTTGAGGGAGATGGGGAGCGGAAGGGCAGTAAGGTCGGATGAGATACCTATAGAGGTATGGAAGTGAATAGGGGTTGTCAGTATTGAGTGGTTAGTTCAGCTTTTTAATGTGATCCTCGAGTCAGTCAAAATTTCGGATGAATGGAGATTGTATTAGTTGATCCCATTATACAAGGCCAAAGGGGACATCCAACATTATCACAACTATAGAGGCATCAAGTTACTAAGTCACACCATGAAGCTATGGGAGAAGGTAATTGAAAAGAGAGTCTAGAGAGCTACTTTTATATCGGCCAACCAATTTAGATTTATTCCTAGTAAGTCTACAACAGAAGCAATACATCTACTCTGCAGGCTAATGGAATCCTATAAGGAATCAAAACGAGATTTACATATAGTTTTATTGATTTGGAGAAGGCGTATGACAGGGTTCCTAGGGAAATATTATGGAGGTGTTTGGAGGCAAAGGGCATTCTTATGACTTATATCTGCGTAATTAGGGATATGTATGAAGGAGCATTAACTAGCGTAAGGAAGATAGGAGGTGACACGGAAGCATTTTCTATAGGTGTTGGACTACACCAAGGCTCCGCCTTAAGCCTTTTTTGTTTGCATTAGTGTTAGATGAACTTACCAAACATATCCAAGGAGAGGTACCTTGGTGTATGTTATTTGTGGACAATATTGTCCTGGTGGATGAGACTAAGGAGGGGGCAACTTCAAGTTAGAACATTGGCGAGAAACGTTAGAGTCGAAAGGTTTTAAAATGAGCAGGACTAAGACGAAGTATTTAGAATGCAACTTCTCGAGAAGCCAGATGGTCCATGAGGTGGTGGTAACAATTAGTACTAACGTCATACCACAAAACTCGAGTTTTAAATATCTCGGTCCTTCACTCAGAGAGATAGTAATATTGATGCCGATATAGTCCATCATATCAGATCTAGGTGGGTCCAATGGTGAAGCGCATCAGGGTCTTATGTGATAAAAAGATTCCTTTAAAGTTTAAAAGGGAGTTTTATAAAATGTTGATTCGGCCAACCATGTTATATGGGGCAGAATGTTGGCCCACCAAATGTAGCCATACAAGACAGTTATTGGTAGCAGAAATGTGTATGCTTCAGTGGATGTGTGACATTACCAAAAGAGATAAGGTCCAAAATCGTGTGGTGAGAGACAGACTACAGGTGGCCAGTATTGCCGACAAGTTGAGAGGGACCAGGCTTAGGTGGTTTGGGCATGTGCGCAGGAGGCACTCTGATGCTCTGATACGACGCTGTGAGCAAATAACCCTTAGGGACTACAAGAGGAGAAAAGGGAGGCCATATAAGAACTAGAGTGAGGTAATCAAGAAAGATATGACAGAGCTGGCCCTTACTGAGGAAGTAGCTAGAAATAGAAAAATATGGAGTGATGTGATAAGGATTAAAGATAACCTTTAAAGTTCACCAAAATAGTTGAGTAAGTCATTAGGAGATGTTTACGTTAATGCGTGCTCAACGTATTTACCGCATAGGAAGTCTAACCCAATGTTCTATATATCTCTTCTAGTTGCATGTGATGAACAAGTCTATCTGTCCTACAATTTGTCTTTTCAAGGAAGGTGTATGGAGAAGGATCCCGCCAGGCCATCTGAAACCGTAGGATTGCCATACTCACAGGGTTTCTGAGTAAGGACTCCTAGCCTGACTAGAGACAAAAAGAGCTAGACTTTGTAGCTTATCAAGTACTAGTAGATCTGGACACCATATCAGGTATATTTTCTAGTTTTATTTTATTTTTTTATCCATTTATTTTTATTTTATTTACATTAATCTTTTAGCATGCCAGTTTCAATTATTTACTCTTTAACCTGCATCACTCTTTTATTGTCACATTTGTATGTGAGTCTACCGAAAAAAACCTCTCTACTATGTAGGGGTAAGGCTGCATGCTATCAGACCTCCCCAGACCTCGCTTTTTTGCAGGATTTTGGGCTGGGCGTGATGATGATTAATTCGATAAATATTATAGGTTATAAGTACTTATAATATGTTTTTCCTTTTTTTTAGATAGGATTTTTTTGGATTCCAAATTTGACGCGTAATTTATAAAGTATGGGAGAGGCAAGCTCATACACCTTACAGAGACTTTCTTGCTACAATACATAAGACTGATGTACGACCTCCTTATATATCTGAAGAAATATGGAGTCGTTGGCAGCAGTATTGGACATCACTTGAGGCAATGTCTATTTCAGAGCGTAATTCTGTAAATAAACATGGAGGAATGGAGGGAGAGAGTCTTCTCGTATACATTAGAGGATCTATTACCCACCAAAAGTATGCAGAGAAACTTGTAAGTATCTACACTTTACACTTATATTTTGATTTTTTGCTTGGATGTATGAAATTTGATTTCAATTTAATTTGATGTGTGAATTTTGGAATAAAAATATATTTGTATCATGGAAAATGATAATGTTATAAATGTCTAGTGCCATGTGTGGCTGTATTGTTGAATTACTTTCTTTGTTCAACAGGAGGTAAATATCATAAAAATAAAGGAAATTCTGTCGAATTTTTTGTAAATTGTAGTTCACTTATAATGCTTTTTTTTAAATGTAGGCAAAGTCTATAGGCAGGAAGCCTACACTACATCATCTCTTTTTGCACACCCACACTAAGAAGCACGATAACGTGACCTTTGTCAACACTTAATTTAGAGAGCTTAATATATATGAATTTTATGCTTTAATATTAATTCTTAATAATTATCACTTATTAACATAAACATTGCCTCATAATAGGAACAAAGACAAGAAAGCATTCAACGATAGTCTCAGCACTTTGAAACTATTGATGAGAGTCAGACATATTTTAATGTATTGGGTGGTAGGGACTGTTGTGGAAGGATCTTCAACTTAGGTTCATTTACAAACACATATTATCCTCCACATCCAGTACAACCGCATCTAGTAGGCAATTTGCATTCAATGAGAGAGTCGTTTAGCTTGAGAGCACAGTAGAGAGGCTGGCAACTTAGTTGCAATAGTCGTGGAGTGCATAGCCTAAGTTTGTAATTAGATGGATGAGTTGAAGGGAAAGGGCGACACCTCATCGCAGTAGTCTGAGCATCCATATTCACCAACTGCATAGCTTAATTGTAGCTACTCTCAAGTCATTTTGTATGAATTAGATACCTATTATTGTAGATAATAATTTTTTATTATCAATTAAGATAATCTTTACTTTATATTATCAATCAACTTACTATTTAGACAAATTAAATGTAGAAAAAATTAAAATATTATGAACAGATAACTGTAGAAATTAATTATCAATCAAAATTAAATGTAGGAAAAATTAAAAAACAATATCGGTGCATTTACTAATTACTATTAAAGTTACCAACGGATATTGTCATTCCAATTCCGTAAGTAAATTTACCAATGGCATATAACTTACTATCACTAAATTTTTTGACGAATTTTCAAAAACTTGTCTATCGCTAAATGTAACGACGGGCATCCCAAATTCATCACCAAATTTAGAGACAAACATTTTCTATTTTGTCACTAAACATTACTTACAACTGTTTCTCTGATGACTCATTTTGTTGATAATTTTCGTCGCCAGATTCACTTGCCGATAGAAAACCTTCACATTATATTAGTAATTTTCGCTGCTAAACCCCAATTTTCTTATAGTGTATATATAGAACTAAAAAAAAGTAGGTACGCACAAAATAATAACATTAATATTATATATTTGTGACAAAGAAAAAAACAACTAGCCAAATTTAATATCCTATATTAAAAATAAAAAATAAAGAGTAAAGAGTAAAGTTTTATAATAAAAGCTATCGTACTCAGAATTCATTTTTTAAAAATAATTCTAAAATATCAAAAACTAACAATGGTTCAATTTTCACCAAATAGAATAGAGATTAACAACAATATCCACATTATATAAACATTAAAACCATATTTCATCAATAATTTACAAAATTAAATTTATACATATAAAATCACTCAAACTTGTAAATCAAAAAAATGTTAATTATAACTTAATAAATGAAAGAGAGATAAATTGCAATTGAAGAAAATATGGTATAAAACCATCAAATATGATATATGGGAAATAAAAGAGAGAAAATTTATCGAATAAACTTCAATTCGAATTGAAATTATACCTAAAATGCAATTGAAAAATATCATATATAATCAAATCGACAATTTCAGTTTACCCGAATAAACTACAATTGAAATAAAAAAATGAAAGAAAGATAAAGTATATATAAAATTTAATATGAGTTTCAATTCAAAAATAGAAAATTCAACTCAAATTGAAAATTTATTATACTTATAATCTAATTGGAAATTTTTACTTAATCTTCAAATCAAAAGAGCTACTGAGAAAATCTAAAATTTAAAGCAAGAAAAAATAATGAGACTTCATAGAATAAATGAGATGCGTTTCTTAGCTAGATGAGAATGATGTTGATGGAGGCAAGGCTAACGGAGAACTTTTGAATTTAGTGCCTTCTCTTACCGAATTGTAATTAGAAAATTTTGAATCTTGGCATTTAGCTAGAGCAATTTTATTTTTAAATGTCTGCTTCCACTATTGTTTTACCTTCAAGAAGAAGTTTTTGCATGTATGATGATGGAGCAAACTTTTTTTTTACTAAATTGAGATTGATAGTTGCTCTGTAAATAAATTCTTTTAAATCTTTGAAAAAGAACAATTCTTTTTAAACCCATTTTGCTCAAATGAAAATTTTCTATATCGTAAAGTAACATGTAATTAGTAGGCTTGGCCCTCACTCAGGGCCAACCTTGCCTAAAAGCTTTAGTGAATATGATCTAAAACCTAGTTGTATACCTGGCTGTAAGAAATGATCAATTTCATGCATATATGCCTATTCTACAAATCCATCCCTTGTAAGTATTATTTTGCCAATAATTTTGAGGTAGGCACTGCATGCAAATTAATCATGATGTTCAACCTATATTTCCTACAGCATTATATAACCAATATAAGATAACTACGAGTCACATTTCACTTTTCATTAATTACAGAAAAGTGTAAGAAAAGTGATACCTAGTGCTTGCATGTCAGCTTAAAATAGACTACTAGTTTTGGATCTTTTTATTAAGGATTCGAGGCTAAAGAGAAGTCCTCTGAGGTGCACCAGAATGAAATGGTGGAATTTGAAAGGGGATATGGCAAAAAAATTTAAGGATAGAGTAAGTTATGGAGAAGATTGGAGTTTGGTAGGAGATGCTAACCAAATGTGGGAGAGAGTTATAACTCTTTTAAGGAATACAACTATAAAGATCTTGGGTGTTTCTAAAGGGCAAAGGGTTAGTAAGAGGGAGTCATGGTGGTGGAATGAGGAAGTTTAAGAAAAAGTTAAGTTTAAGAAGACTGCCTATAAAGCTATTTTGGATAGCACCGTAGAGGTGGAGATAGTTAGTAATAAAGAAAGGTATAAACTGGCAAAGAAAGAAGCGAAGTTAATAATCTCAGAAGATAAAAGTAGAGCTTACGAGAAACTTTATCAACGACTAAATACTAAAGATGGAGACAGGGATATTTTTAAGATAGCGAGAGTTAGGGAATAAAAAGTAAGAGATTTTAATCAAGTTCATTCTATAAAAGACGAAGTAGAGACGGTGCTTTTGGCTTAAAATGACATCAAGAGAATATGACAGAGGTACTTCTATAGCCTTTTTAATGAAGGTGTAGAGGATAATATCATTTTAGGTGACCTTAGCTCGTCCAAAAGGTTTTGTAATTTTACTTGCTACCAATAGATTACGAGGGATGAAATTAAGAATACATTGAGGTAGATGAAGGGTGGTAGGATAGTAGGGCCTGATAAGATACTAATAGAGGTGTGGAAGAGCCTAGTGAAAAGGGTATTACTTGGCTGACTAAGTTTTTTAATGTGATCCTTAAATCTAACAAAATGCCGAACGAGTGGAGATTTAGTATGATAATTCCTTTGTACAAGAACAAAGGGGACATCCAAATCTATAATAACTATACAGGCATCAAATTACTTAGTCACACCTTGAAGTTATGGAAGAAAGTGATTGAGAAGAGAGTGAGAAAGGTACTTCTATCTTAGAAAACCAATTTGGCTTCATACCTGGAAGGTCTACAACAAAAGCTTTACATCTCTTTAGAAGGTTAATGGAATGCTAAAGGAAAAGACAACGTAACCTACACATGGTTTTTATTGATTTAGAGAAGGCATATGATAAGGTACCAAGGGAAATCATATGAAGTTGTTTAGAAGTCAAAGGGGTCCCTATGACTTACATATAACTTGTTAGGGACATGTATGAAGGTGTAAACTAGAATAAGGGTGATAGGAGGAGATGTAGAGCATTTTTCAATAGATTTTGGGCTACACCAAGGTTCCTCTTTGAGTCCCTTTATGTTTTCAATAGTAATTGACGAGCTTACTAAGAACATCTAAGGGGATGTGCCTTGGTGCATGTTATTTGTTGATGATATTGTTTTAATGGATGAGATAAAAGAGGGGTAAATGCCAAGCTTGAACATTGGAGGGACACGTTAGAGTCAAAGGGTTTTAGATTGAGTAGGACTATAACTGAGTATATGCAATGTAACTTTTTAGGACATAGGGTCATTTCAAATGTGGAGGTAAAGATTGGATTATAAGTTATACCGTAAGAGGAGTGTTTTAAATATTTAATATATATTTAAGGTCTATCATCAGGGTGGCTTAAATGGAGAAGTGTTTCAGGAGTTTTGTGTGACAAGAAGATACCGGTCAATCTTAAAGGTAAATGATTAAGGTTTGGTTATGTGTAAGTTTCAATTATTAACCCTTGACTGTAAGTGTACGATTCGTTAGTGTAGTACGAAAGGTGTCAATCCCACGAGGAGGGAACAAATCTAATCATAAAATCTAAGGCCAGAAACAAATAACAGAAATTCAAGATGCAATGAAACTAATATGAGAATTTAATTCAATCAATCAAATTGAGAATTAAACACAAAATACTAGTTATTAAGCAATTTGCAACACATCCAAGAATCAACTGAAAGAAACTACCAATTGAGAGAAAGGGAATTTTACCTATCCTTAATGCTAAATTAACTCATTACGAAAAATTGGATTGTTGGTTCTAGACTATCCTAGGGTTGAATACTCTCTCTCAAGTTATAACCATTAACATTAAATCATAAGCCCTAACCAGCTTATGGAGGTTACAATCTCTCAGTTCACAACCTATCCAAAACCCTAATTAGTTCTGAAGTTCTTTAATAAACTATCAGAAACCTATGCAAGATCTCTTTTTGCACAAATTTTTGATCTGATTCAATTCTGGTTTTTATTAAATCACCTAACTCTTGTTAGTCCAATTTAATCATTTTTCATTCGATTCACCCTCTCAGTTTATTATCAAATTATGTAATCACAAAATCAAACCATAATAATATCCAATAAACATGTAAACAATCAGATTCTCATTAATTCAAGAATAAAATTCTGAAGATGAGTTTAGAACATCCTCGACATTCTAAATCTTATCATCAATTGTTCAATCCAATTCTATACAATAATAAAACTGAAAATAATAGGAAATATAATCTAAAATGGATTACAAGAGGCAGCGATGTCAAGAAACCTCCTGATTTACAAGGCAGTTTGAGTCAACTTTTTCTCCTTTTCTCTCTTCCTTCTTCTCTTCCTCTATCTCTCGATGATCTCTCTCTAGGGTTTCTTAAGCTGGCTGATGGAAAAGCTCTTTTCTCTGCCTCTTTTTGTTCTTCTTATATCCTCTTTTGCTTTGGGTAACCTTAGGATTTTTTCGGGGTCCAAAAGGTCCAAAAAATCCTTGAAACTTGACGTTCGTGAGTGTCTGTGCATATGCCTGTCGTAGGCTACGATCGTAGCCTGTGGGCTATTCCTTGGGCTTTTGTCACGATCGTGGGCTGTAGGCCACGATCATGGGCTAAATATGGAGACGATCTAACATTCCATGATCGTAGGCCGTTGTTTTAGCCCAAATGTCTCCGAAACTCCTCCGTCCTTCGATGCTGACCCTAAAACACTAATAATCACGTCAAGGTACCTCAAAAATATAATATTTAAGCTCAAAGATTTATACTAACCCATAAAACACTTAAAACATAAATAATTAACAAACTAACACAATTCTAACCTAAACACATATTAAACTTTGTTATAGAACACGATGCAATTAAACTTATCAACCTTCCCACACTTAAACGTTTTCTTGTCCTCAAACAAACAAAACAACAAACAATAGAAAATCAAAAAGCACATAATGCAATAATGAGATAATGACTTCAAATTCATGAAATAAATTTAAGTTTAATCACAATCATTCAAGTTGTTCCAAATCATTAACATGTAAAATCTGTGTCTGGGAGCTCTAGACTAAATATACATATTAATCAAGACCCAAATGTCAAGTTATTCACCCTTTTCAATTGTACACACACATTAATAATTATTTGTTTATTCAAACTCTGCAACTACTCCTAAGCACGTTTTCATGAAAAGTCAAGCTACTTACAAGTCCGGTAGATTTTATTAGAAATCATTTTTTATTTACTTTTTTTGTGGACACGAACTTTATCTTTTACCCAGAGGCAAACATTAGTGATGAATGTTGTTCTGGTTACTTGACTAAGTCATGTTTTTATTAAGTTGCTTGGTTGGAACGTCATTATAGCCTTTTGACGCGAAGGCACACATTTGTGATGCATGTCGATCCAATTACTCATCATGTTCTCAACTGGCTACTAGCTCTATTTATAACCCGAAGGCCAACGGAATAGTTATTTATTTAAAATTTAAAATTTTTTATCTATTATTATTTAGTGCCTACCTTGTTGCTTTAGCTACTCATTTTCATAAAAAATACGAGTAAAGCTACTTTAGTCGAAAGACCTAAAATTATGAATGAATGTGATAACTTATAGGGTGATAAACTAACACTAAATCCTAATTAACTTGCATATTTTAGCAAAGGATCCAGATCACTAATTTCGTGAGCTAATGAATCTTCATAACTTAATAGATTATGTTCAAAATTAAATCGATTTCATTCCATCTAAGCCATTGACACATTGACACAATTCACAATATGCAACTTAAACACACTTACTTTACAATATGTAAAATTAATACTCAAAGCAAAACACACAACTCTCCTCACACTTAAACAACACCTTGTCCTCAATGTGATAAGGATACATACAAGCACAAAAGGGGGAATGAAACAATATACGAAAGGCAAAAGAATAAAATACTAACAAAAATGAAAAGAAAAGGGTTAGAACACGAAACCATCATGGTGACTAAGTTGGTGATGTGTCGCAGATGGAGACCAAATGCGCTTGATGCTGAGCTGGCTTTCCCATCTTATAATTGATTTAGAGAGAGTAAGAGAATTAGCAGGGTAATGCATTTCGAATCATTAATAGTTATTTATAGAAATGAAACAATTTTAATTGCATAACAATTTAATTCTACCCTAAACGTGCTAATTTATGGTCATTAGCTTGACCTTGTATCATAGGAAACTCAGTCGGGATCAATTATGAGCTGCTTACTTCCACCCTTTTCATTCAACATCAGTTTTGTTTCTTGTAAATAAGCTACAAATTACAAAATGGTCAGAAGGACAATAGTGATTAAATTATGAAAACCAATTAAGCTCAATAATGTCCTTTTCCTAAGTGAATTGTTAACAAAATAGGGAATAACAAAACTTCCTGAATCTTCCATAGAATCTAATAGTTTTTTTTGGTAAAAAGGGTTAGTTGTTCTTGTTCTTTTTTAATCTCCCCCTTTTCTTCTTCTTCTTTTGCTTCACGAACAAAGACTTTTATAACCTCTTCAAACTCGATGTCTGTTGTCATCTGTTCATATTCCTTTTGCCCTTTTAAAGATTGAAACACATCAATTCGCCTAAATGAGTCACCCTCCTATGGATTCTTTAATACATCATTCATGTTGAATGTCATTTGTTCATCACTAATCCGAATCATGAGGTTCTCTTTATGGACATCTGCCTAAGTTTTTTTGATGTTCAAACACTGTATACCAAGATTTTGGGAATAATAGGGAGGGTTGTCATCCTTTTCTTCATCTTCTTTCTTCATCTCTTGGTCTTCTACAAGATGAGGTTCAGTTTAATATTCCACTGGATTTTCTTGCTCTTCCCTATTTCTAAGTATGATAGCCTCATATTGCTCTCGTTGATGTAATTTATTGTTCAGAGAGCCTTCCACACTTCTCTTACAAAATTCACGAGAAAGTTGTCTTACTTGAATCTCCAGGTTGTGAATAGAAGAGGCATGATTTTCTGTTACTTGATCAAATTGCTCTTCCAGTATCTTCTGGGTCTCTTCCATGTCTGTTAGCTTATCCATGATTTTATCCGATTTGGAATCCCATGAACTAGACTCGTCTTGCTTAAATTCTAATAGGTCTTGATCTCCCATGTAAGTACTTACCTTGTTAGACCAATAGAAATCTAGGTGGTTCTGCCACCCCGAAGTGTACGTGTTTATATAAGGATGCCGATTTCCCCAACTAAATTGGGGCTCATTGAAATCCGTAAGAGTCCTTTGCACCCCATAATATATATCCTCTATGATCGTTCTTTTCATCTCTTCTTGATATCTAATTTTTTGGATTCTCCATCGCTGCCTTGTGATGTCCAAATCAATGCGTTTTCGACTTTTCGCCCAAAATTCCTACACTTCTTTTTTCAAAAGATGGTGAAAAAGCCTTAGACTGTAAGAATTAAACTAATTGTATCTCCGACAATGACGCCAAAATATTGCTTAAGGTTTGGTTGTGTGTAAGTTTTAATTATTAACCCTCGATAATTTGCAAATGCACGATTTGTTACCGTAGTACCAAAGGTGTCGATCCCATGAGGTGGGAACTAATCTAATCCTAAAACCTAAGGCTAGAAAAAAATAATAGAAATTCAAGACGTAATGAAACTAATACAAGAATTTAATTCAATCAATTAAATTGAGAATCAAACATGAAAATACTAGTTATTAAGCAATTTGTAACACACCCATGAATCAACCAAAAAAAATTACCAATTGAGAGAAATAGAATTTTACCTATCCTTAATGCTAAACTAACTGATTATGAATGGTTGATTACTCTCTCTCGAGTTATAACCATTAACCCTAACTCATAAACCCTAATCAGATTATGAAGGTTACAATCCCTCAATTCACAATTTTGATAGCATAATTTTCCCCTAATCCCTTGAGGTGATAATTCTTTAATAATTATTATGCAAGCATAATATTGTCTCCAATTTTTTTCCCTTCATTAAAAATAGCTTGATATTTGCTTATAACAGAGGTAAAGTGTGCTTGATCCTATTAGCCAATAACTTGGGTATGATTTCATAAGATATTGCAACAAGCAATTGGTCTAAAGTCTTTTAAGGAATATAGAACATGGACTTTAGGAACTAGACAAATGTGAGTGAAATTCCATATCTTAAGCATCCTTGCTTTGATAAAGAATTCTTGGACAACCTTGCATACATGATTTCAAATTATACTTCAAAAAATTTGAAAGAGAAAAAGTACTCAACCCTTCATGTCCTGGGACTTTGTAAGGATTGAATGAGAAAACCACCCCTTTTATCTCTTCATTTATGAATTCAACGGTGAGCATGCTTTTATCATATAATGATATGACTCTATGGATTATGCCCTAAGGATTGTGTTTTTTTTAATAAATTGAATGGTATATTACTTTAGATAAAACTATTACACCATTACAAAAAATAATGAGTTCAAGGCTAGATAAGCCTACTGTTAGATTACAGAGTATCTAAAGGATTCAAGAAGTAAAGATCATAAAACTAGATCATAATTGAGATCATTAAATCACAATCACCATCTATTCTTCATGTCTAAAGAGGGGGAATGATGTGTTTGCTTTGCAACTATACCATCTCTTATACGATTTATTATTCTATCTGCTAACTAATGTAACAAATATACTGACCTTGAGGATTGTTGAATGATTCTTCTAGACTTGATATACCTAAGACCTTAGAGAAGTAGTACATGCCACAATTTTGAGCTTATTATGTCCCTTAACTAAGTGTCCCTTATTTATGTGCAGCCTAGAGATCCTATTTCTATTCCTTCTTGTGACCAATGACTTATTGAAGAAGCTTATGTTTACCTCCCCCTTCTTCAGCCATATAACCCTTGACTTTTGCAAAAGTAATGAGAGGGATCAACTAATGCTATCATATAGGTTTCCAAGCCCTACTTCTCCTGACTCTCTTAAAAGAGGTATCAGTTGGAGAAGTATAAAATATGTTCTAAAATTACATAAGAGACTCACTAGCTTGAATAATACTTTCATTAGTATTCTTACATATATTACTCTAAAGGGATTTGAGCTCCTATTTTATTCTTATTATATTTTTAAGAAATTGATATGTAACTCAAACCTATACTTGATATTTCAGTCCCTCACAAAATGCTTATTGAAATCCATTACCTCCACTAAGATAGATGGAGAATTTGAATAAAGTAGGGCCTCTTATTTCAACCACAAGATCATAGATTTCAACAAGATCATAGATTTCCATAAGGGTATGATCTGAGCAAAGATTATTGTTAAAGTGTTTTCGACTTGAGTTGAAATTTTGGAGCCACTAAAGGTTAACCAGAGCTCGATTTAGTTTCTTCCTTCTTTTTCATGGGCCCTTTTAGTTATTTAACCATATGTAATATTTGCCATTAGAAGTGAGATCAAAACTTCAAGGTCTTACAGATGTCAATTCATGATATAGTCTCCTTAAACTTTTATCCCCTTCTAATTCCTTAGAGATTATCGTGCTATTAAAATCTTCAATAAGGAGTCAAGGTTCATTCATTACATTCTTAAATTACACGAGATTATTCCACAATCTGGTTTTTTAGAAACCAAAATTAGATGCATAGATGAAAGTGAACCAAGACTTACCTCATCATATAACTTCAGCTAGTATATGGATATATTGATCTATACATCGGTAATGCAATATTGAAACATAATCAGGATTGTACGCTAGTATAACATTACCTTGATGATGCATGCCATAGTTTGTTATAAGCTGCCAATGGGGCTTAAATATCTACAAATCCATTCATTTTTCCTTTTTTAATTCTTTTTCCGAAAGAAAAAATTTTGGTTTTATTGTTTTGATGTATTCATATGCCACCTTCTATGTAGCATCCCACTACCATAGGCTACGTTCCTAAGCTTTTGGAAACATAACCGACAATAATGGTATGCTAGAGCAAGAACACAACTTTAACTTACCCATGGCATCATCTAACATACTCGAAATCGTTATCATTTTCTCAATAAAAACATTCACTTCATTCATTGATAAACATACATTGTTCTTCTCAACAATTATTCACAAAACTCTATACTGGTTCTAATAGAGTTTCAAAATGACAACGACTATTTTCCTTCGGGAGTCAGCTGATAGACCTCTGATCCATATCTCTGTCCACGGAACTTTATGACTTAACTATAACCTAGGTCTCCTGTCTCGTACCTGAAAAGCCACGGTGTAATTTTTGATGAGTTTTGCGAACTCAATGAGT
>JAOQMS010000006.1:10035384-10045917 GCA_027563885.1 Erythroxylum longipes | reverse complement strand
CTTTATAATGTACACTTTTAGGTAGGAAGAATACGCTTGACATTAAATTATACATACAATGATAATTTATAAACTTACTATATTACTATTATTATATAATAACAAAACTATATTATATTGAAAATATAAAAATCTAATATAATAAGTTTATTCATATAATTACAATAATTTTGTTGTATGTTAATAATACTTTTATTTTACCTATTATTAATAAATTATATTAATTTATAAGTTAACATATAATTTATTATAACGTTATTTAAATTACTACATATAATGCATATAATTATCTTTTTATAATTTTTTATATGATTAATTTTGATTAAATATAGATACCCGTACATATTTACTTATAAATGTAACCATATATATTGTATAATATTTATTTATGTAAGCATATGATAAAATATAACTTGTGCTAGCATTGAACAATATACAATCAAATACTTCTATATCATATTAACTACACCAAATCAAATTCCAAACCGAACATCCATGAACCGAACAACACAAATGACATTTATTTCAGATACATAAAACACAACCTATTCAATTCAATAGTCAAATTTTCAGATCATATTCCAACTCCAATCAAATAATTTCATACACAAACACAACCGAACCCAACCAATTCAATAAATCCACAATTCCACATCCACTATCCAAATTCCAAATTCCAAAATCCCAGATCACGCAACAACACAAAAAATACCATCCAATCCAAGTCTCCAACAACCAACACCTCGCATTATCCAACCAAATCTATCACAAATTCACAATCCAACAATTCCAAATTTTCAATCCAAGTATCCAACACAACAAAAATTTTAATTAAGCATAAAATTTTCAAAATCAGAAAATAATTTTCAAAAGACCAACTTCGGGTCTTGGACGGTTGGACCTCTTGGTGGGTCTTCGGATTTTTGGCACAGGTCAGACCCCTTCTCCGGTGGCTTCAGACGCGTCTCCGGTGGCTTCGGTGCGGCGGCTTTGAGTGGAGAACGTGGTGGCCTCTTCGGATTTGCGTGGAGGAACGACGATGAAGGGAGGAACAAGAACGACGGGAGCGAAGGAGGTGAGGGCGAGAGAGAGCATTGGCGGCGGTTAGACCTAATGGCGACGGTGAGGCGGGCGGCACGGGGATGGCAGAGGAAGCGGCGCGGCACAGAGAGAGAAGAAGAGAGGAGAGGCGGCAGATAAGTGAGAGACGAAGAAGAAGAAGAAAAAGAAGGGGTTTTAGGGTAAAAAAATTTTCAATTTTACAGAATGGTCCCCAATTGTTAAAAACTTTACGGTACCGGCCGGTATTTGCCACTGGTACCGATAGCTATGAGTATCGTACCGGCCGGTGGCCGGAACGGTATGGTATTCATCTACCTGATTCCATGTGTTTCTATACCCTCCGGCCACCAGAACGTAAAACTCTGGAGTGATTGGTGAGAGAAGTTTTCCTGCAACCTTAAAGTGAAATCAATGGACTCGACTTGAGAAAAGCGGATTCAGACCCACACTTACAAAAGCGGACAAATGAAGTTGACTCAGTCTGACATGAGTGGAACAGTGGAGGTAGGTCATAATTCAACATTAGTTGTCGTTAGAAGGTGCGTTATTATCTTTTACTCGAGCCCTTTTTGAGAAGGATATCGTATTGTCACTATTATACACCTTGAAAGTCTGATAAACTTTATACCTCATGCCTAAGTTACTGCCTTATTATCTGTGAACACATCAATTAGTTTAAATGGTAGCAGCAGTGGGACGAGCAGAGTGAAGCTATTGTAGGAATGCTGTTGAATTTCAAAGCTTAATGTAACCATTCTTGATCATCCACTCCATGCTCCAATGGTTGTTTACGTTCTTTAAAGTCCAATAAGCCCAACCAAAACTTGCACGCCCGAAAACCTCCAACTGGGCATTAGCAAATCTTTGATAATCCTCTTTTGTTGCTCCTCGAACTTGCCACTCCGCCACCCATTCGCCTAAAAATCAGAGACGATCATTTAAACTTGAATGGAAAAAGAAAATCTAGTGCTATGACCATTAGAACACATGTTATGCTATTCCATGGCGTGCTTACCAACAAAAGTAAGAGGGCCATTTGAGCTTGTGACATAACTCAACTGCGCTGACCGATTTGTGTTGATGAAATCAATGTTCTGTTGGACAGTCATAGTATCAAATATACTGGAGAACAGATTGTAGTAATGGACATCGATCACAGTTCCGCTTAGGCCACTGGCAAGAGGGAAGAACTCTCTGGGTTCAGCTGGACCTAGCCTGTTGGACATCACTACAAAAGCTGTGGACGAATGCTTGCGTACAGCATCATATCCTGCTCGATAGTACTTGTTTAGGGCATCTAGAGAAGCGCCAGGTGCCAGAGGTTCGTTTATAAGCTGCACCGCATATAGGCTTGAACTCTTTGCATACCTATATTGAGACCAAATGAATAAAAAGAAAAACAATAACTCAAAAGGAATGGCAACAGTTGTTTTCTTTGCAAATGTAATACTGATACCTGGCTGTAAGAAAGTCAATTACAGCAACTGTTTGTTGTATATTTGCAGCTGTTTGGCCCCATTCTTGAGAACCATCTCTAGAAGAGCTGTGTTCGAATCCGTTCTGTGAGCCAGGGGCTGCATGTAAATCGATTATGATCTTCACACTGTATTTCCTGCAAACAATTGGGAATTCCTATGAAACATATTGTGATGAACCCTGCCTAGCTATTATCGTCATAAATCAACGACTTGATTGCTTTGAAGGAATGATTCCTTATTGAGCCTAGAAAACGGTCTAAAATAATTAGACGTGGAGACAAAACGGAAATGGACATACTCTGCCCATGAAAAGGCATTGTCTAAGGCCTGCAAGGATCCTCCAACATAAGGTCCTGGAGGTGAGTCACCGCTTGCTATCCACCAACCAACAGGTATTCTGGCTGCATTTAGTCCATTTTGGGATATGAACTTAAAGTCGTCTTCAACTATGAACGTGCTCCAGTGTTCCTGATATATGGAAAGAGGTGGACAGTCAACACATTTTGCTAAACAAGATTGAATATATATATATATATGTATATATAGCTGGACTAGTCTGTTTGCGGATGAACAGAGGTGGACTATCTAGAACTCACAACTTGTCCTTATACTGCCAACTCGGAAATGGCATAGCCTGGCACATTCTAATTTTTGGAGGCTAGAAATGCAATTTAAAACCAAACATCCAACATTTGGTATGTTCTTACCCTCATAACTTTTGGGGCTAATTCCGGACCATAACCATTAGTCACTTGAAACTCCCCCTGTAGCCGTCCAGAAATGGTCATCACAAATACGGATGGATCATCATCTCCCCAGTTACTATCCCCTGCATAATCTGCTGTAACCAGAACCTCTGATTTCACCTGCAAAAGGACAGCGATAAGACCTTATTCTTTCGCTACCTAGCCTACGGACATATATGCAATAGCTTGGCTTTTCCGAATCTATCCACCTTTTAGCGGGTGGGATTCAGACAAGAATTACTGGTGACATGCTAATTTTATTCTAACTTCCATAGTATAGACTCGTCGTTTCCAGAGAAATATGCATGACTCGTCGACTGACAACAGGTGGTTTTTTTGTTCCAATGTTAAGGAAAGGCGAGACTGTTCATCGGACTAACAAACGATGGTGTTTAACATGGTAAAACTATTTTTTTACATCTACCTGCAAGAATAATCCATTGGATGCTTTGATTCTGACTAGGCTCTCATTATTAGCATTCCTGATAATCTCAAACGTCTCTGTCCTTCCGGGACTGCTGGAAACAGCTACTATGTCAATGCCATTACCGTTGCTGTCTAATCCCACGAAATGTTTGTCAAAGACCCTTAAGTTGAAGATCCTCTGATTGATCCTCCATAACTTCATAGACAACACATATTTAACTTCTACATTAAGAAAGCTTCTTCACTAGTAATCAATGGAAGTAAGAAGAACCAGGAAAAGGCAATTACTTTAAATGTCTCCCAGCCAGAGGCTGACGACCGATTGGCTACTATTATAGTTCCACCACCAGCCTCAGCTGCTAGATATTTCCCAACTTTAACTGATTTCAACTGAAGTCCAGTTCCGTCCTAGAAAAGATCGACATTTGTCATGAAAATAACCATTTAGAAGAAATACTAATGCACCCAAAAGAACGTTGACATAAAAGAGAAGTAACGACTCCAATGCACAACCATATACGAACCAAGAAATCTTTGTTGGGGATGCCATTAAAAAGAGAAGGTTTAATCCACCCTTCTGCAACAAGCCAACCACCAAGATTAACTGCTTTGATTTTAAAGTTGGGATTGACTCTTGCATGAGTAAATCTGGACATCAAAACTAAGACACATAAAGCCAGTAGCTCCCTTTTTGGTGTTGTCGCCATTCCTATCTTTTCTCTTTGGCTCGAGCTTTCCTTAGGCCCGCCTTAACGTGAGAGTGGATGAGAAGTTGCCAAATATATAAAGTGATTAGTGAACGAAAATGGAGGAAGTCAAGTTCTAGAAACTCTGACCATTCTGAGGGGTTGAGCATTCCGTGTCAGTCTTAGTTGGGTGATTAGGAAATCCATAACTTACAGCTCCCCTTCCCTTTTTTTTTTTTCTGTGTCGGGTAAACGAATATTATAATGCATGCACATACTCCATTTATGTTAGAGGTGATAGGACCTTGAATTCCATTATCAGGTTTTATGGTTATGCTTATCTCTCCATGTATGGGATTTAAATTATACCGAGCAATTTATACGTTATCTACAATATTTTGTATCATTCTTTTTTCGGTTGTATATCTTCCTTTAGAGTACCAAACTAAATAGTATTTATCTCACTCTCTCAACCTTGAACTCGAGTTCTAGTGCCCTGTCAAAAAAATATATATATATAAACATGAGATACCCTTAACTATTTGGGTTGGTATTTTAACATTGAGAGCCATAATCTTTGACTGTCTAACTACCCTTTAAGTTTGTTCTTCGAACTCTGTTTAGTTGAGTTTTAAGTTATCTCTGTTTAGTTGACTTTTAAGTTATAGTTGAACTCTTTGTTTTCAAACTGGTCAAATGGTTGAATTGGTACGCAATAGGCATTTAATATTTCTAGAATTGAGCCATTGTATATGACTTTTTATGTGAATAATTTGTCGGCGTTGAGAAGTGAAAGAAACCTTGTCCAAATAGGATGGATTGTAAAGCATGATTTTTGGCTGCCATGTTGTCAGCTGCTTCAACTACTTGAAAGCTGGACGCTGACTTTCGATGGATTTGGTTTTCACCTCGACTAATTAGAGTAGGGAATGACAAGAATCTCTTCCACCTGAATAGATTGTAACTGGTATATTATGGAATAAGCTGAAAAGGAATGAATAATGATTCTAAAATGAATTAGGGTGACTGGACCCATTTTAATGCTTCAACTATTGTTATCATACAAAGGAGGCAAAGACCTCCAAACTATTTGATAGACAACTTTTGTACATCCAGGTTGGTCTTCATTGGATCTGGTGTAGATGGTTTAACAGATCTATCTCTTAGTGTACTGAGAATAGGAGTAGTTGTGTAGAAAAAATGCCTATGAGCATGAAACATCTTCTAGTAGTTAGTGATCAATTCTATTGGCATCAACTTTTTAAGTTTCGTTGGTGGCAACTATTTTTGGGATCTAAATAATAGTAATATGATCATGGGCTCAATTTGCTACCATATACATAGCATCATATGTTGGAATTTGAAAAATTAAGAGTTACAACTTGGTTTTGTAAACGATGGATCATTTGGTGGTTATTCATGGTGTAGATAAATTAGACACTTGTCTTCTTATTTTTCTCATATTTGGTGTAATATTCCCTTCTTGTTAGGAAGAAACACCACCTTTAACATCCCTACTATCATCTTGACCACTGACAAAAGAACTTCTATTATCAATTTTATAATTTATTTTTTACTTTTTATTTTTCTCACACTGATACTCTTCAAGCAAAGTTTTTATTTATTATTTCATGTTAGTGTTTACTTTCTTCCAAGAGTCAACATCATCTTTGATCCTAGCTAAATGTTTCCTTAATCTTATTATTCCCTCACTTTTTAAATGTTTGTTATAATATAAACAAATGATATGGATCTTTATTCCAGGAACTTATCTAGCATGAGCCTAAGCTGGATCTTTAAATCTTTCTAAAGTAGTTGAATTATTAAGAGTATTTAAACTTTCCTCTATTTATTTATTAAAATAAATGAAGAAACATATCAAAATTAACTTAATAACATCATATCAAAACAAAGTCATGTAAAATAACATGAAGAAATAGAGCAACAATAGTTTCGTAACAATCATACCATATAGACATATAAGTGAACTTCATCAACTTATATAAATAATTCCTTAAGAAAATTCGATACTAAGCACATTTTATTCAAAAAAATTCTTATGTTGTTTTATTACACAAACTCACAGTATAACCTATTTTGTGTGAGTACAATTCAACTATAAAGTCATAAATATAACTCAATTTGTATGATTACATAATTCAATTATAAATTCACAACTATAACCTATTTTATGTGATTATATATTTCAAATACAAACATGTAACTATAACTCATTTTGTATGATTATATAATTCAATCATAAACTGAAAACTTAAACTTATTTCTTATTCAATCATAAACTCAAAACTATAGCTTATTTCTTATGATTACACAATTCAACCATAAATTCATAACTATAACTCATTTTGTATGATTATATAATTTAATTGTAAACATAATCATAAACCATTTTGTATGATTACAAAATTCAATCTTAAATTCACAACTATAACTCATTTTGTGTGATTACATAACTTAAACATAAACTCGCAAATATAACTTATTTTGTATGATTAAGTAATTCAACCATAAATTCACAACTGTAACTCATTTTGTGTAATTATATAATTCAAACACAAACTCACAACTATAACTCATTTTGTATGATTACATAATTCAATCATAAACTCACAATTATAATTTATTTTGTATAATTACATAATTTAACCATAAATTCATAAATATTACTCATTTTGTATGATTGCATAATTAAACCATAAAGTCATATCATTTTGTATAATTAGATAATTCAACCATAAACACAAATGTAACTCATTTTATATGATCACATAATTCAACCATAAACTCACAATTATAACTCATTTTATGTAATCACATAATTCAATTATAAATTAAACCATTTTATACGATTACACAATTCAATTTATAAACCATTTTATAGTAACTATTTTGTGACAATATATAACGTAATTTGTGTACAAAATAATTTTAATCTTTCATTCGCTAATTTTTTACTATGATTTTGGAGCTAATTTTAATCTTTCGTTTACTAATTCTTCACTAACTTTCATTCTCTATTAGGACAATATTTCATTCACTAATTTTAATCAACATAGACAAAACTACAAAAGACAATACAATATTTTTTAAATGAGACAACATAATATTTCTTTCAAAATTTCATATCCAAAACAACAATAACTCATTCCATATTTCTCAAATCCTTGAAGCACATACGTAGACACAACAAAAAATTTCATTCTATTTGATTTTTTTCAATAATCAACATATTCAAGACAAATAATAGACAACAAATACAACATAACACACGATTGGCATTTGGAAACCTTAAGGCAATTGGGATGGCAGAGGACAACAACATATAATGACGACAGAGGATAAGGAAGAGGAAGATAATAAGTTGCACGGGTTGTGTATAGAGGACAAAGGTGGAGGATCGAGGACGATATAACAGAGAGTTGTATATAGGGCTAAGTAACAGACTGTGTGGACTATAGAGGTCAAAGGCAGACTGGTTGCAAGTAGGACAAGCTACAAGTTTGCGACTATGACGAAGGAGGAGACAAATAATGCAGTGACTGGAGTCTGGAGTAGATGTGAGTGAGGCTGAGGAGTTGAGAAAATTACAAAAAGAGTGAACAAAAGGTCATGAAAAATGTTGGGGGGAGAGCGATTGAGTTAGGGTTCAACAATAATTTAAGTTAGTTAGTTTGTTTCTTTTCTTTTTTCTTTTTTGCAATTTGGTCTTCTAATTTCTAAAATTTCCAAATCTAACTGATACTCAACTAATATTTTGTATACTAGTCAGTATGATACCGGTTCATTTAGTATCGATCAATATTGTATGAAACTCAGACCACTGCTTAAAAGAGATATGTTTGGACTGCTCACCTAACTAAAAAGAAACTTCAAGGCTTACCTTTTTCTAAAAAAATTAATTGCAAAACCTTCATCTTATAAGCACATGGAATCTATTTGTGTTCCCTGGAGCACCAAACGAAATAGATAGTTCTCATCATCCCTAATTGCTTATTATATTATTTATAATTTCCTTATACTAAGATTAATTGTATTTTTTACAAAATACATGTAAGAAAAATCTAAAGTAGTTGAAATAATACTAAATTCCAATTATGCACTATTGTGATACAGTAAAATTTATCAAATGTACAATTCAATCAAAAAGTAAAAATTTGCAGTTGTATAAAACAAGTTTGAGTCTCTAATACGTAATGGTAAATAAGTAATTAATATATAAAGCAACACTAATTCTTATGATAAAAAATTAGTCATAAGCATTACTTAGTTTTTGATTATGAAATATGTTTACTTTGTTTGACATATTTTTCATTAATCAAATAGTATGTCAGATAGATAAAAGATTGGTCTTCTTAAATGGGCAATTGACTCCAATATTTATGAAGAATGGACAAGAGACAGGTTTTAGGTTTATTATCAAGGTGATAATAAAGAGCTAAAGTAAGAAACTTAAATCACAAATATCAACTTAGATGATAAGTCATAAGAAAATTGGTTTGGAGTAATCATATGGTCACCATATCGACCTTAAATTGCTAGGTGAGAGTTCCAAAAGATAAAGATAAAGTTAAGAGTAAACAAGTGAACTTAGGTTATATATGAAGTATGTATGAACCAACGTCTATATAGTTTTGTGTTTATAAAGGACATATGCTCCAAATTAATATAAGTTAATATTGTAGCATATGACTCTTACCATATTTGCAGTAATGACTACAAAAGGATTTAATGCAAGTTATAAGATTTTATATTACATTATAAAAGACCCTCGAGGTTAAGTGAACCTCATAATATACCCTTATAACTCTTGTCTAATTCTTAAGGATTAAATTAAAGGTTCGCTACTTTAGAATGTTATCAAAATCTTATGTTTGAGACGATCTTATGGGACACTTCTAGCAAAGTAAATTCAATTCAATTCAAGAAAATTGAGAACATAAGAAGGTCCTTTTCTGATCATTAACTCGCATAAGAATTGAATACATTTATGATATGATAAAATAAATGAGATCAAAGGAGACTAAAGCTAAGATATAGGATATAAAAGCTACTCAATAATCGATTCAATAATCGAGATTCATATATTCCTAATAGATAAATGATTATAAGCTCTCATTAGTGGCAAGGGTTATTATATAAATCCAAGAACATGTTGAAACCTAAACTCATCATGTATGAGTGGAAGATGAAAATAAGAGGGCACACCTAATAAGTTTAAGGTGTGAACTTTCAGTTATTAACTGTTAAAAAACAATTAATATTGTCATTTTCAGTAAATATGAGATAATGATCAACTAAATGATTGATAATAATCATTGGAAAAACACAAATATGAAATTTTTTACAAATAAAAAATAAAGATTTTTCAAGAATCTTTTAATTAGTAGAATACAATCAAATCTAAGTAAATGGTTCGATCAATGTTGCATCTGGTTTGAAAGATGATGTATATATGTATATATCTATTTGCTAGATATTTTCCTATATGGATATTTTTATCAAGTCAAATTTTCTTAAGAGGTTGAAGATTACATTAAAAAATATAATTATTTTAAAAATAAAAAATCCAAAAATAGGTTGACAATATTGCATAGTTACTCGATTGAAAGTAATAAACAAATATTATACTAAAAGGCTAGAATTATATTTTGAACCTCAACGTTTACAA
Organism: Erythroxylum longipes; assembly: GCA_027563885.1. Lineage (NCBI taxonomy): Eukaryota > Viridiplantae > Streptophyta > Magnoliopsida > Malpighiales > Erythroxylaceae > Erythroxylum > Erythroxylum longipes. The sequence goes on along the minus strand of JAOQMS010000006.1, from coordinate 10,035,830 downwards.
TAGAATACAAAACATAACATAACGTTTCAAAGTGTTCAAATTCAATCTCAACATTTTTGGAAGTGTTTGGCAAACAATTGATAAGCTATTTTTTAGCTTATTGACCATCTTAAAAAGCTATTGATGTGTTTGGTGAATGACTTATTGGTTAGCTTATTTAACCTCACTAAGCTGATTTCTAAAAGCTTTATAAGATGAGCTTTTGGGATTAGCCGTTTGCTTGATGACAGTTTACCCTCTACTTTACTCTACTTTTGCTTTTGCTCTGTGTGTTTTCAAAGTTGGCTTTTTTTGATCATACAATTATGTCATGAAGTTTGAAAGAATATAATAAAGGCGTTAATTAAACTTTTTAATCTTTATTTAATGTTATAATATTAGTTTACATTTAAAAATATCATAATATTAAGTTTTTGAACATAAAGAGTCACATCAAATTAATATTT
>JAOQMS010000006.1:9977290-10010433 GCA_027563885.1 Erythroxylum longipes | reverse complement strand
GTGAAATGAGGAAAAAGTTGGTTTTAAAATATTGTGATTTCCTTATGATGCTTTATAAGTGAATAATGATATGATGCTGTGTGAAGTGAATGTAGTGATCGATAGTAGCCTGCCCTTATCGTAGGATATGTACCGAAATGACCTCCGAGCATCCCAGTGTGTACCCTGCGGTAAGGGGGCACTATATGGTGCTATCTGACTAAGCCAATAAGGAGATAGACAAGATTTTAAAAGCTTTTTTGTGGTTAGGGAAAATAGAAAATTGTAAGCAGGCCAAGGTGAAATGGAGTGAAATCACAATACCAATGAAGCAAAGGGGATTAGGTATCATTCCAATTTCACATATGCAAAAGGTTCTTCTTTGTAAGAGGATATAAAGACTTTTCTTTAATAAAAAAGCACTTTGGATTAAATGGGTGAACACATATCATCTTAAAGACCTAGATTTCTAGCAGGTTGGAAACTCAAAGGACTTCTCATGGATTTTCAGATATATGCTCAAGTTGAGAGATATGGTTTATCCACACATTAAGCATTAGTAGGGAGATGGTGATGATATTTGGTTCTGGTTTAATAACTGGACTACATATAGCCCATTCATTTAGAGAGAAGAAATTGCAATATGCAAAAATAGAATTCCTCTTACTGCTAGAGTATCCTCACTTATTCAAGATGGAGATTGGGATAGAAATTTCAGAGGCTCTTCCTTGCTTACAGATTAATTACCACTTAACTCCACATTATATGGAACCACAACTCCACACATACCTCTACTAATAGCTCTTATCCTAAGTTACTTGTATGCAATAATGAGGCTGTTTCTTGGTTTGATATTATATGAAAGTAGTCTTTAAATCTAAAAGCCTTGGTTTTCTCTTGGCTAGTGCTCAAAAATAGACTTAGAACCAAATATAAATGATTTAGGGAATATGATTTGATATGTGTTTTGTGCACACATATAAGATCATTTATACTTAAGTTGTAGCTTTTGGAGTAGAGTCATGTACATGTTACAACTTCCTAGCTACACATTCGATTGGATGGAGACACTTAATATGCTTATGGCCTGTAATAAGTAAGGCAAATCAGACGGACTGCTTATCAAAATGGCTTTTACTACTACCATCTATTCCTTATGGAGGGAAAGGAACAAAAGATTGTATAAGGGAATTGAAGAAGGAAAATAACAGTTAGCAGACAATATAGTGAATTAGATACAAGTAGCTTTTATTTCCTATAATAAACAACATACACTTATCCAAGGATTGAAGAACAACTGGACGCTGAAATTAATTTTTACAATGTATCATTGTAACTATTAGATGCTCTAAATTTGTAGTCAAATCATGTGACTCATCATAATGTTGTTTTGTAGCTTTTGCTAGTATTAATACACTTCTTTTTCATTTTTTTAAAAAAAGAGTCATAGTAAACAAATAAAATTAAATTATTGAGAAAATATGTGAAACTTAATAATGAAAATAATATATCTTTCTTAAAACTTCAAGTTGTATTAAACAAATATCATATCATTTATTCTCTTATATTATAGTTTATTTCTTTTCTCAGAATGAATAAATTCAAACTTGTTCTGATTCCTTTCACAAGTAATTGCACTCTTATATTAACTAAGAATTTGAATTAGAACCTTTGTAATTCTAGAACAACACTTCCAAATTAATCCATTAAATAACTATAAGACAATTAAAAAAATCTTATAAACAAAATGAAATGATAATTAATTTACACAAATAAAAACTGAAGAAATTTATAACTAGGTTAATATTATCTATTGGACATATTTAATAGACATCCTAAAATTATTGCACGCATCCTTGTATACTTTCATTTGCTAAGGGGATCTTGCATCATCTTATATGAAACAAAATTCTCCTATAGCAAACTATAAAGAGTAAATTTGTTTTTTCATCTTCCATTAATGACTGCAAGACAAGATATGTACAAGAAAAGCCTTTTTTTTATGTTAGTCTTAATTGGTTTCTTCGCTCTCTCTACAACATCATAAAATAATCCATTATTACCTTCTCAATACTATTAGTTAGAGAAAATACCTTTACCAAATGTTCACAAACTCAGATGATAAACTGATATTAGAACCAAAACTCATGATCTTCCAGTACATTTTTTAAAATCTTCATTCCAACATTAAACCTAACATGCTAAGATGTAACTCACTTATACTTGTAGACAATTGTTTTATCTCTTTCTTCATTTAAACAAAATATTGAAGTGATAATAAATTAGTTGCAAATCTTATAATGATAGGATAACACAAGTCCCTACCATTTGTAAAGTCCTTTCTTATTAACTTTAGAACTTATGCACAATATTAAATGAACTTAGTCATTTTTCTCACTTTCTACACATTTTCATCAATAATAGGAAAGTATCTAACATCTCTTATATTAGGTCAATGGAATATACAAGAGTCTAAGAGAAAAAGTTGTATTTTCTTTACAATATCTTGCCAACCAATTTATAAGCAACATCATTGCCAATTATGAACAATACATTATTTTCAGGCCCCAACTTCATAAAATACCTCTAACATAGTATCATTATTCTTTACCAGGCCAGATATATTGATTGATAAAGAAAAACATTGTACCTTTAATAAATAATTCAAAAAATCTATAATGGGATCTTATCTTCTATTTTTTTCAACTATTACTCTTGATTGAACACTCATAAGTTGTCCAAGCCATTATTAAGTAACTTTTTATTTTACTAATAGAATTAATTATAATATTATGTATGTAGTCATCAAATAAAGGAGCTTTATATTATAGACTATAAGAGGCAATAATATCCGTTATAAGCTGGAAATAATAAGATTGAGCAATATTAAATGATACATTTGCATCATACCACGATCTACTCATTATTCTGTCCATATTATAAGCTGCCAATTTAGAGTGTAATGTACTATGAATTGAAGGTTGAGATTTTAGAGTTGTCCATGGAGTAAAAATTTAGATATTTATCTTCTTCTTTCCTTATATCAGTTGTAATAGTCCCCTCATTTTTTGTAGGAGTAATAGCTTTTGTATTTTCAATATCACCCTTATTAATGCAAAATGAACTTCCACTTCCAAGTTCATGTTTAAGTCTTTTCCTTTTTAATTTTTCATTTTGATATTTTGCAAGCAGTTTTCACCTATCTCTTCACATCATAACTACCTTTGATGCAACGTTTCACATTTGATCCTAGCTAAATGTTTCTTTAACTTAGTAATTCTCTCACCTTTCAAATGTTTGTTACAATACAAATATATTGTATAGTTGTTCGTAGTAGAAACCAATCTTGAATGAGATCAAGTTAGATTGTTGAATCTTTTTGAAGAAATTGAATTTGTAGGTATACTTAAACTTTCCTCCATTTATTTGTAAAAAGAAAAGTAATAACTTTATGTCAAGACTGAACTTCTTTTTACATAACTTTGTAGAAAACTTAATAAACAAGTCATAACTCAACTTGCTAAAACTTATTGCATAAATCTAATTTTCAAGAATATGACTTGTAGTCTATGCTTATTTAATAATTTTGAGGTTTGTTTTCAATCATAATTCATAATTGCGTGCATCAGTTCAAAAAGTAAAACAAAACGATTAAGACAAAAGGAAAAGCAAACTTATGGGTTTTATAAGCTCATTTGAAGTTCTATTCATATTCCTATATCCATTCCAATATAAACCAATAAAAGGCTAAACCAAAAAATAAAAGCCTTACACAGCTTAGAAAGTAGAACAATAAGTTATAACACAATAAGAATCATTTACTTTCTTCATTTGTTCTTACTTTCATATTAGCCTAATTCCCAAAACCATTTTCAACTTTTAATTGTTTGAACTTGAAAGCACCTTACCTAGTTGCTAAGACATATGCAATGACGATGACATACAAAGAAAAGGCATGATGCTCAAACATGATATGGAGGAGCGACAATTGCAACACTTGACTCTAGACTCTAAAGAGGCGACTCAAGCAAGGTGAGTTGAGACTTAGGCACAATGCTAGGGAGGTGAGTTGATACTTGAAATTGAGAGATTGAGATTTGGTAAAGGCATGGATCAGAGAGGAGATGACAGGTAATAGTGTTATATTTTCTAATCTATATCTATTCTTTATAAAATTCAACCCTTACTTATCATTTTATTGCTTACAAATGATAGATGCACTTGCTTAGTTTGTGAATAATAACTTTCTAATAGGAAAATTTTTATTTCTATTAACAAATATATATAAAGCTCACCAAGAACCATGGTAGATATTTCTATAGATTTTGTGATAAGTTTACCAAGGTCGAAGAAGGGTAAGGATTTTATATTTATGGTAGTTGATAAGTTCTCTAAGATGATACATTTTCTTGCTTGTGATAAAATCAATGATACAAGTAATGTTGATAATTTGTTCTTTATGGAAGTATTATGACTATATAAAATTCAGAAGTTATAGTGAACATAAATATCTAAAATTTATAGGGTAATCTCCTTAGATATTTTTGGAGGGTTTTCTAGGATAAATAGGAAGTAAGTTACTATTTTTACTACTATTTATCATCAAACTGGTGGTCAAACTAAAGTAGTAAATAGGAATTTAACTACATTATTTCATGCTATGAGTCAAAGAAACTTAAAGAATTGAGAAGATTTCTTATCATTTGTTGAGTTTGCATATAATAAGAGGCTGGAATCTATTGAAAGTTGTTTATAGTTTTAATCTACTAATTTCTTTAGATTTGTTACCTTTACTTATTAGTGAAAGAGCTAGTTTAGATACAGTGAAGAAGGCAAAGATGATGATATAGGTCTATGAATATGTAAAGTAATAGAGTGAAAGGAAGAATGATTATTATCTAATCAAACATAACAAGGGTAGAAGATGTGTTATCTTTAAACCTGGTGATTGAGTTTAAGTGTATATGAGGAAGGGACAAGTCCTATTGCAAAGGTAATCAAAGTTACAACCAAAAGATATTTCAGGTTATTGAGAGGATTAATGGTAACACCTATAATCTAAATATTCCAAGTTAGTATAATATTCGTGCCACTCTTGATGTTGTTTGTCTTTCTCATTTTGATGTAGATGATGATTGAATATGGAATCCTTTTGAAGAGAAGATTAATGATGTGAGCTCGTCTAGTTAAGCTTTAAAGGATCCATTACTAAAACCTAATGGACTATTTATAAGAGTTAGAAGTAAGAAGGTTAAGGAGTCTTTAAATAGGCTTATTTAAGACATAAATGTTGACTAAGCTTCAAATAGCACTTCAAGAATAATTTGAGATGCTTGTTAGATTTACAGGAAGGTAAATTATTGGTTAACTTGATTCAAGTTAAAGTTGGAGAAGACTTAGACTTGAACATGGTCCAACACGATTGTATGTAACTTTATAAAAAATTCAATTATGGGATACGGTCTTAGCCATGAGTGTGTCTTAAATTGTGTCCAATTTCTTAAAATTATGGAAGGATCCATGGCCTTAGACACGAGTATGTCCCAAATCGTTCACAACTTCACAATATTACAGGAAGATCCACAGTCATATTGTGTAATTTACAAAATTATAGATAGACCATGATTTCAAACATGACTACATCCACTTGAAACTTTAGTTTTTTAAAGACATTTTTCTTTTAATTATGGAGATTTTAGAGATATTTATTTATTAATAGTTGTTACTACTTCTTTCCTTTATTCTTTATTGAAATTTGAATTTATAAAAGAATTCTTTCTTTATGAAATTCAAATACTTAATGAATTTGATTATTAGTTCTGCATGTTAGGGAGTTTTTATTAACCTTGAAAAATTAGAGAGACTATGCAGAAACTATATTGAGCCTTAAGTTATTGGTATAAGAAAGAAAGGAAAATTTTGAGTTATATTTGGTAGTGCTTATGTAACAATTGAAGAAAATTGGTGGCATACAAATTGCCAAGGTTCATTGACCTTGTACAACAATCGTATGAGTTCTTCTTCACTTATATATAAGTAAGATAAATGTAAGAGTTCCTCTTAATTATTGACAAAGAAGCTATGATATTGAGGGTTCCTTTAACCATTAAAAGTAAACAATAGTGAATTTTTGAATAGAGTTTGAAGAGTTAAGTATAAGTCAAAAATTACTTGGTTGAATCATTATAAATTAAATTTTATTTCTCTTTTTATACTATTGTTTATTATTGAGAATATTATGTGACTGTCATATATGAATTTACTATAATTATTTATTAGAGTTTGTAATTTATTAAGTTTAAAAAAAATGTAAGAATTGTACAACACAATCTAGGGTCCAATACTATTTATCACGAAATGTTTTTATTTAATTGTACAACCTGAGATATCAGTTGAAATGGTACTTCTAATAAACATATGACAAGATAAAAGTCATTGGGAGAATAACAATACGCAAAGATTCATAATTCAATCTAATCAATTCAATAAAGGAAGAAAGTTCAATCAAGAGATCAAGAAACCAATTCGTATTCTCCTGGCTTGACAGATGTTAGCCTTCAAGTTGCACATTTAAGAGTAAACAAGGATGTATGAATTAGACTAACTACTTAAGTATAGAAGATTCCGATACGTGTGTTCAAAATTCAGGAAAGCAATTTCTAACATTATCACCAACAGGCACTGATCAATTTACTATTGTTTTTCTCACCAAAGATTAATACACTCAGCCGCTGAATTTACTTAACAGTCAACCAACATATCATACTTCTTCCCCAGAGGGTATAGTATAAACTCAACACTCTGTTGGAGCCATTCATTATGGTGTACCAAATGCACCAGAGAATTGATACTAGCTTATATTCTACTTTGTTCATTGATATTTGTGGTTCTTTAAGTCATTTACTAGTTACAGTTCAGTTAGCCAGCACTTTATTAAACTATCAAATGAGCAGGTAATTCCAGTTATTCATATTGAAGAGGTTAAGCTTTAATTTCTGACCGTATTACATGAACCGGTGTTCGATATATATATATACTTCAAGCCTTCAATCTCATCTCTGCCAGCAAGCTTATCAAGGCCGTTAAAAGCGTTTTGTTGGTTTCATCACGTAGTGCTTAGAATATCAATAAGTACAATATGATTTGCTAGGCTGAACAATTAGGAGACTTGTATTCAATCTTCATTTATTTGTTTTTTTGGTTCTGTGCACCAGATGACTGTAAATAATAAAGCTGTATCTTTTTTTATTTCTGGCATTTCAGATTGGCCATCCATCTTTGTTGAAGTCGCAATACTTGAATAAGTCATATAAAGAAATTAATGTAATGTCTTAAATGGCTGTTATATATATCATTTGGCAAAACAAAGAAGGCTGCTATATATATCATCTGGCCAAGCAAAGAATGCCGTTATATATACCATTTGGCAAAACAAAGAAGGTTACCTTTTACTCGTTGTTCAATGAAAATACAACCACCTTTCGATCTAGTCCATATAGACATTCTAGGTCCAGTGTTATTTTCTTTACGTGATCATAGTTTCATTCTGACTGTTGATGATGATTACACAATTTGGTATTATCTTCTAGCAAATAAATCAAAAGCAAGAAACTTGTTGAAGGTCTTTTGTTCCTATGCCAGTACTCAATTTGGCACTAAAGTCAAGGTTGTTAAAGGTGATTATTGACCAGAGTTTACTGTGAATTCATTTTACGCATAAGGAATGATAATTGAAACCAGTTGTGTAATGACTTATCAATCGAATAACATTGTAGAAAGAAAACATCAAACACATCTTAAATGTAGCAAGGGCTCTCAAGTTTCTAACCAAAACTCACGAAAAAATTGTTAATCATGCATTCTCGTTAATTAATAGTTTGTCATCTACATCTTTAAATAACTCCTCTCCTTATCTTGTACTTTTTTAAGAAAAAAATGACCAACATTAGAATTTCTCTTGCACTTATAGTCATCAAGAGGTGGCATTTAGAACAGTTGTAATGCTTTTCTTCGTGGTGTTTGGTTGTGGATAAGTTGCAAACTTCAAGTTTAATGCTTTGGAGGCAAATCTATGTAAACTTATCCACAACCAAACACCATTCTTTTTGTGGGGTCAAGTAAGCAAGCATGCATGGTATTATTAAATTTGACCAATACCAAACGTACTAAATGTCCTACTGTTGGAGTCTTAGAAGTCAAGAAAGATCAAAATGTAGTTATGACAGTTAGAGTTAGATTTTTTTTTCCTGTTAATATCCGTTGATAGCAATGTATAAAAACAATAGAGGAAGATCAAATGACATTCATTCAATTCATTCCTCAACTCATCTCTACAAGTTTATTGTTCTCTTAAGTACATAATATCGTAAAAATTAATAATGGTATCAGAGCATTATTGAAAGTATCTTAAGGGATCTGTGGAGAAGATTTGAAGGCTTCATCTGAACAAGAAACTGGTGTAATCACAGAACAGTGCAGATATCAAAATGGAGGGAGTTCCAAGCATGCAGGCATCATTCTTTAATGGATAATCCTATCAGATGTGGGCTGTGAAGATGCAGACATATCTAGAAGGCCTGGTTTTGTGGGAGCCAGTAGAATAAGAATATCATGTTGAACCATTGGCAGATAATGCAACTATCAATCAGATGAAGTACCAAAGGGAAAGACTCACCAGAAAAGCAAGGGACTCTATTATGCTGTAAGTCCTTCTCTTTTTACCATAATTATGCATTTAAAATCTGCAAAAGAAATTTGGGATTTCTTGAAAGCCAAGTATGAAGGTGATGAAAGGGTAAAGAGCATAAAGATTATTAACCTGATGAGGGAGTTTGATAAACTTCAAATGACAGAAGATGAATCTGTCAAGGTCTATGCTGGGAAGTTGCAAGATCTTGCGGATAGAATCAGACTTCTTAGAAGCAGATTTGAAGATAAGAAGTTTGTCAAGAAGATGTTGATTTCTCTCCCTGAAAAATTCGAAGCAACTATCATATCTTTGGAAAATACTAGAGATATGACAGAATTGAAGTTGTCAGAATTGCTGAGTTTCCTGCAAGCCCAAGAACAAAGAAGAGCACTCAGATTGGTAGAAGCAACTGAAGGTGCCCTTAGGGCAAGTCAGAAAACCAGTGGTGAAAGGAAGAAGAAGAAGTCCTGGAACAAGAATGGGACAGAAAACAAGAAGCAAGAAAATCAAGAATCTATAGCATCTTTAACTCAGTCCCAAAAGGACCCCTGCAAACATTGTGGTAAGACAAATCATCCTCATTATAAATGCTAGAGAAGGCCTGATGTTAAGTGTAGTAAGTGTAAAAAGCTTGGACACATTGACAAGTTCTGCAGGAGCAAGTATAGAACCCTGGAGAACCTCAAATTGCTGCCAAGAAGAAGGAGGATCAGTTGTTTGTGGCTTCATGCCAACCAATATTTCTACAGATAGTTGGCTTATGGACAGTGGATGCTCCAACCACATGGCAAGCAATTTAAGCATCTTCAAGAATCTGGACAAGAAGAACACCTGTAGAGTCAAAATAGGTAATGGCCACTTGATTTCTGCAAAAGGAAGAGGTGCAGTGGTGATTGAGAGCATGAATGGTCCAAGAACACTTAAAGATGTTCTCTATATGCCAGAACTAGAGCAGAACCTTCTGAGTGTATCACAGTTGATTGAAAAAGGGTATTCAGTCCTTTTTCAAAATGGTATCTGCACAATCTCAGCTCCAGATGGCAGAATTCTGTTCAGGATAAATGTCAAGGATAGAATCTATGTCCTGAACCTTTTTGAACAGCATCAAGTAGCACTCAAGGTAAGCATCAAAGATGCAAGTCTCTGGCACAGGAGGCTAGGCCATCCTTATTGGAAGAGTCTTAAATAGCTAAGTGAATCAGAAATGGTGCTAGGAGTTCCAATTCTCAAGGAATCACAGCAGGTGTGCACCACCTGCATACAAGTAAAAAAGGTATGAGAACCCTTTAAAGATAGCAAGTGGAGAGCACCTGAACTACTTGAGTTAATCCACACTGATGTGTATGGACCTCTACCTATTGACTCAAGTTATTTGTCACATTCATAGATGACAAGTCAAGGTACTTATGGATTTAGTTCATGAAATCCAAGGCTAAGGTATCAGAAATATTTGAGAAGTTCAAGCAAATGGCAGAAAATCAGAGTGGGAAGAGGATAAAGATACTCAAAAGTGATAATGGATCGGAGTATTGTAATTAGAAGATGAAGAAAATTTATGAAGACGGACTTACTTATCTCAACAGAATGGGGTGAGTTAGAGGAAGAATAGAACTATTTTGGAGATGTTCAGATGTTTGCTCAAAGAAAAGTCTCTTCTTAAGCATCTCTAAGCTGAATCTGTTGCTACTGCTATGTTTCTTCTCAACAGACTTCCCAAAAAAGCCTTGGAGAAGAAGAAAGCATATGAAGCTTGGCACATAAAGAAACCAAACCTGAAAAATCTGAAGGTTTTTGGCTCTCCATGTTTCATCTATGTACCTTAACAAAAGAGGAGTAAGCTGGACTCCAAATCCACAGCAAAAGTCTTCATTGGCTACTCAGAAGTGACTAAAGGATACATAATCCTTATTCCTAGCAGAAAGGAAGTCAAGGTCAGTAGAGATGTGACTTTTCTAGAATATGAGATATTAGATTGGTCAAGTCCAGAAGGTGACAGCATAGAAATGGAAAGACACCTGATTAGATGAGTGAATCTGCTAGAAATTCCAATAGAAGAGGAGTATAAAGATGACGGTGGTCCAGCAACTGAAGTAGAAGGAGCTCACTCACAAGAAAGTAAAGAGGAGTCAACACCAGAAAACCAATTTGATGATGATCTTGAAGATCAGGTGGATCATATTCCTATAAGAGGTACTAGACTCCTTTCTGAAATTTATCAAACTTGCAATGTTACTCTTTGTGAACCAGCAAGCTTCAAGGAAGCAAAAGAAAGCAAGGAGTGGCTAGCTATAATGCAAGAGGAAATCAATATGATTGAACATAACCAAACTTGAGACTTTGTAGAAAAACCAACTGACAGGAAGGTTATCGGGGTCAAATGGGTCTACAAGACCAAAGTAAATCCTGATGGTTCTCTAAATAAGTTCAAGGCTAGATTAGTGGTTAAGGGGTATTCATAAACAAGTGGAGTGGATTACTCTGACACATTTGCACCTGTAGCAAGGTTGGAGACCATCAGACTTATACTGAACCTATCTACCAAAAGAGGATGGCTTGTGCACCAATTAGATGTTAAGTCAGCATTTATCAATGGAGAGCTGAAAGAGGAGATCTATGTTGAGCAGCCAGAGGGTTTTGCAGTAGAAGGAAAGGAGGAGAAAGAGTATAGATTGAGGAAAGCCTTGAATGGGCTGAAACAAGCTCCTAGAGCTTGGTATGATAAGCTAGCTAGTTACTTGTAGCAGATTAGATTTATTAAAAGTGAGAGTGAACTCACTCTCTATGTGAGAAAGCAGGAGGACATGATCATTTACATGTCAATATATGTAGATGATTTGTTATTGATAGGAAATAATGCTAAGGATATTTAAGGTGTTAAGCTCAAATTTAATAGTTTATTTGCCATGAAGATTTGGGATTAATGACATACTTCTTGGGAATGGAAATTTGTCAAAACCAGATGGAGATTTCCATTTGCCAAAGAAAGTACATTAGAGAGGTTCTGAAAAAATTTCACATGCTAGAGTGTAAACCCGCAAGCTCACCTATGAACTGTAAAGAAAAATTATAGAAGATAGATGGAAGCAATGCTACAGATGAAGGTAGATTCAGAAGCCTCATTGGTAGCTTAATGTACATAACCTCAACAAAACTAGATATTCAATTTCCAGTAAGCATGCTCTCAAAGTTTATGGCTGCCCCAACTAAACTTTATATGATAGCAGCTAAGAGAGTTTTAAGATACCTCAAAGGAACCTACAATTTCAGTCTCAAGTATGGCCGAACAGGAAGCATGGAGTTAAAGGGTTATTCAGACAGTGATTGGGGAGGATCTTCAGATGATATGAAGAGCACCTCTGGATATTGTTTCAGCTTGAGATCAGGATGTTTCTCATAGGGATCAAAGAAACAGTGTGGTAGCTCAATCAACAGCTAAAGCAGAGCTTATTACAGCTACTGCTGCTGTGAATCAAGCTATATGGCTTAGAAAAATGATGGAGGAGCTGCACATTTTGATGGAGAAGAGTACAGAAGTAATGTTAGACAACAAAGCTGCTTTAACAATTTCACTAAATCCAGTGTTTCATGGGAGGACAAAACACTTCAAATTGAAGTGTTGTTTTCTACGAGATATACAACAAGGAGGAGAAGTACACCTAAAGTAATGCAAAACAGAAGAACAAGTAGCAGACCTATTCACTAAAGCACTACAAGGGAGGAGGTTCGAGTATTTGAGAATAAAGGTTGGACTGTTTCATGACTTCGAAGACAGGAGGAGTATGTTGGAGTCTTAGAAGTCAAGAAAAATCAAAATGTAGTTATGACAGTTAAAGTTAGTTTTTTTTTCTGTTATATCTATTAATATCCATTAACAACAATGTATAAAAACAATAGAGGAAGATCAAATGACATTCATTCAATTCATTCGTCAACTCATCTCTGCAAGTTTATTGTTCTCCTAAGTATAGTATATAATATCTTAAAAATTAACACCTAGATCTAGACATTCCTTGAATGGTTCTTAGTTCTTCTAAACGATATCCTAATTAACTGGAAATCTGAGAAGCAACTCAGAATCAATATCATCTTCTGATGTTTGAGTACAGGACTAAGGGAGGTTCAGCTTGGGAAGTATATCGATTAATTTACATGCTACTTGACCTTTGAAAGTTCTCTTTTGCATAGTGTATTGTTACTTTGTGATTTATATTGTCTAAAGATGCAATCCTATTTTCTTCTTTTCCAAAATAACTGGCAGACATTATACTGCCCTTCTTCTTAATGTTTGTTATCCAAGTTAGTACTTTGAGAGTATTTCTTCTTCACTTTGAGGTAGCTAGGCTAGGATATTTAGTTAGCTTAAGCCATACACTAACTATTTTAGTATCTTATGAAAGAAAGAGAATGAAGTACTATAATTTTCTCTTGGGTTAGAATATTGGGATGAGGAAGTGGTGGCTGGGCAGTTGGATATGCTGGGGGAAAATAGTATTGATGGAGGGACATGAAGGGAAAGGTAAGAAATGGTTCAAGAAGGAACCAGCTCAGTGCCCTCCATTAAAATTATCTTGTTAGACAAGATTCAAGATCACAACCCTAAAAGCATTTCTTTTTACTGCTTTCTTCATACTAGTAAGTAACTAAACAATGTTGGGAAGCCAATAGAGCATAATTATATGGATCTCGTTCTCGTTTGGAGTGATTATAGATGGCAAATGCTGCTTCCAAGTAACAACGTTATAACTGTCAACAAGAAGCAAGAAATATAGAATGTGCCCATCATCTAGCTGATCAGGCAGAGAAGACCAAGATCCTCTAGACATTATTTTCAAATAGGCTGCTGAGTTAAAAAAAGGTTTGTCAATTTATTTATAAAATCTAATTTGAATTATCATATAATAAAAATCTAATTTGAATTGTGTGTGTTGGCATGTCGGATAAAATCGGTGTGTATTTGAATATGAAAGATCATTTAAAAAGGAGGTGTAGGTGGGAGGTATCGAGGACATTGAAGAGCTGCTTTTGTTCGGTTTGTGATAGACAACTGTTAGGAGGGTCTGATCCCTAATGCTTCGCCAAGGCCGTCACCTACTCAGCTACTCACCCCTCCCTCCATCCATACCATAATTAATGACCCTCCTTAATTCCCCTATCAAATTGTCCAAAATTTGGGCATATCATCTCTGCTGCGCCTTTTTTAAGCCTTATTTCTGTACTTGTACTTTTTCTATACCTTAATAAAATTATAATAAAATTGACATCTCACATATTTTGATATTTTAAAAGACATTTATTTATATAAATCTTATTATTTTCTGCTAAAATTTTAACTCATGGTATAATATTTCTCTTAAAAATTATTAATAAAAATGTTTAAAACTAATTTACTAAACATAATAATTTCTTTTACAGTATTATATTATAAAAAATTTATTAATGAGTCAAACTATATGTATAATACATATCTTTTATCTTTAAAAAATACCTCAAATTTTAAGGTCAATATAATCCTATTTTAAAATTTTATCTTTTCTTTTACTTTGAATGGAGAATGATAGATATAATATTATCATTTACTTCGAATCTTAAGAATAAGAAGGAGGATTTCCTCTCATCTGATATTCAAATCATCCTGCAAAAGTGTGTTCAGATTTGTAGATGAAGAGAATAATAGTTTAATGTTTATCCATTAAAAGAAAAGTGGACTTTCCCAAAGCCTCCAATTTGCTCCTCTATTCAATAAAACCTACAAAACACAACAAAAAGAAAAAGCCCAACTCCGATAGTATTCAAAAAAAGCCCACACAAATCTTCTGTCGCTTGTATGAAACTTGTCACAATGTTGTTTACCATGTTCTTCTTACGAAGAAAGAGCGCATTTAAGTTACACAACTGGCAACGATACTTTACAAGAAACTCACGAGCATTCCCGCAAACTGTTTTGTTGTTATAAACAGAAACGGACGTGTTCAAGCTCGATACTTCTTTTGCGTTAGGGCGGGCTTTAGGAAGTTCATGTCATTTTGCGTCAACTCTTTCTCGTAATAAACACACTGCCCTGTTGCACTTTCTCTCCTCTTCCTCGTTTTCTTTGCTTAGTAACTATGTAACACAGGTGATGCCAACTACCTTTTCGCTATTATCTATAGTTTGTGTTTTTCTTGCTTTTCGTTCTCCCTATTTCTGTTTCCGGGTTTGTTCTGTTATGTTCTGTTCTTCTCTTTGTTGGCTCCGCTTTGTGGCACGTAGTTTGCTTTCGAATTATTTGAGAATGGGCTTTTCTTTTTAGTCAAATTATAGATTCTTTATGTTGTTTGGCCTTTGATTGGCTTATTTTGACCAGTTTCTGTCTGTGATGCTGGGAACAAATTTGTTACAAAGATCTATCATTATTCTCATGGTTTGTGCTGCCTAATTTATCCGTTGGTGTTTATTTAATTTGACTTTCATAGTCATGTAACTGTTTGCACTTTTCTGTTCATTTTGATATATGGAAAAAGAGGAATATACCATCTCCTCTCCCCTTATTCCACTTGAGCTGGCATTGGTTAATGTTAAAGTTTGTGACCTAAATTCTATTTTAGTTTGAACCGAAAGATTTATAATGGAACAGTTATGGAAAAATTAAATTACAGCCTATACAGGGCCTATTTAAAATTAGAGTTTATTTTATATATCTTGTTTTATGCTAGGGTGAGTAAGTAATATTTTTGTGAGCTGCCTTAAGCTCTCTTTCACTGTATTAATCCTTTTCATAATGAAACTCTCCTCTTCTGCCCGTGATTTTTCTCCCCAATTTGAAGTTTTCACATAAAATCTGTGTTATTCTTTTGTTTCTATTGCTTGCTATAGTGTTTTGTCTTTTCAGTTAACATGAAGCTTTTCTATTTACTTTCCAATTACCAGATATTCAAGATGGTAAGCGCCATGTTTTACTGTTTTACCAAACTGTAGGAACATTACAGTCTGATGGAGATGTTCATCACTTTGGATTAAGATTTAATCATGATCTTGGGACTTCCTCGGTGAACTTGATTTGAAAAGGTTTTTAAGCCGGTATTGGAGTACCATGGAAGAGTTTTAACAATGGTGAGAGGAAATATGTTGTTATTCAATCCTGTTCAGCTTATCCAATTTCAGTGGGTGATCTAGCTTCATCACCATCCCATATTGGCGCCAATGAGTTGCTGAAAAAATCAAGTAAACAATTTTATGTTGGTTTATGCCCTACAGTCAATCAATTTGGTTATAATTTAGTGACAAAATAATTTAAAGATATTCTTTATCTTGTACAGTTTTAGATGTATTTGTTAAATTTTATAGGATATTTATACATTATAATATGAGATTCATATTATATTTATGTATTATCCCTAAATTATTCCTAGTCATTATTCTATTAAAACTGAACATTAATTAAATACAAAATGACTAGCACATTTTATGTTTTTTTTTATGAAGGAAGTAGCTAATCTCGTAGGCTAATGTATGGAGATACTTAAACAAAATGTGTGGTAGCTTGTTAGAGAATAAGTTTATTGAGCAGGCCTAATATGAGAAATTTATTTGGAATATTACTTGTATGTTTATAAAATAGTCATTATGATGATTGTATAAGTGATCATTTGACTTAAGGTCACCAAAGTTTTTTTGTATAGGGATTACTATGTTTTGATACTACTTATGATCTATTTAATCATAGGTCGATCAATCAGTAGTCATTGGATGTAGCATGAACTATATGGAGGTAGTTGTATGATCAAGATATGATTCATTACCCCAAGGTAATTAGGGAGAATATTTCGTTGTTCTCAATTAGTACTGATTCGAGAAATCTTTGGCCAAGGTGGAATGACCTTTTATAAATAATTTACAAATATCATTAATTGAATCGATAGCTTTGATAACTAATGACAAAGAACTAATATGATTGGACTCAAAATAGAGTAAGAATTAATTATATGCTCTATGTCTAATCGGAACATTATATGATAAAATAATTGAATTATATGGAAAAATTATGCACAAAAAGGTTAGTCAAAATCACTTTAACATACTTAAATATTTGAGTGATCATAACGCGTTGCTAGACTCCAATCTCGATATATGATTATAAATTATTTAATTGATAAATTAAAGATAAATTAAAAAGAGTTTGAAATTCTAATTATGAATTTGAATTATAATTTGCAAATATATTTGGGAACCTAATGGGTCTCACATAAAGAATAAGTTAAAGAAAGCAAAGATAATTTAATCAGGTTGGACTTGATTATAAAGTTTAAGAAACTTTATGGTTAAATATAAGGTATTTGATAAATAAAGATCAATATAAGATATTGAATCTTACTTGGGTATAATTAGAATTTAATTAAAATTATTTATAATTCTCATTAAAGTTTAATTGAAATTAGAATTTAATTTCAATTAGATTGCTAAAATGTCTCAAACTTATTATAAATAGGCTTAAGTTCTATGAAGCTAACACTTCTTGCTTAACCCTCTCTATAAGTATTACAGAGTTTTCTCAACTTATTATATGGATACCGTTAAAGGTCAGACATTTATGCATCTACGGTAGTTATGATGGATCGATTCAAGAATGTTTCGTAGAATACGATAAGAATATGATCAAGTTTCGAAATAAAGTACGAATTTAGATTCATGTTTTATTATGATTTATGTATTAATCATTATATAGAATTAAATTGATCTTGATTTTCAGGAAACTAATTTGTAAAAAAATTTCATAATTATCCCGATTTTCCAACAGTTGTATCAAAGTCGACTTAAATTTCTATAATTTATTTAAATCATGTTTGATTGTTATTGATTAATTTTAGAATTGATATCGCAATTGCTGTATGATGGATTGAATTTTCTAAAATCTTTTCTTCAATTTAGAATTGAAAATTTGTTTTTGGAGAAACAACAAAACATCTTGAAACCAGAATATGGAAATTCAGTTTTAAAACAAATAAACCCAACCAGCATTCGTGCTTCTGAATCTAAAATTTTTGAAAAACTCTAATCTTTCTTTTGGTGTTTTCCTTTTATTGTTTGCATGTTGGTGGCTACTTGCATGTTGTCTATTAATTTTGCGATTGTTGTAGGTTCTGGAAAAACAAGATAACTAGGGGCGTTGGAGGATGAGTTTTGTGCATGATTAAAAATCTTGGTAGTCGGAGAAGTCACTGGTGAAAAAGAGGCAATAGTCGCCTAGGCGCCCATAAGCAGTGACGGTTTTGGTTATGTTGGAGAATGGCATCTTTTTGCTTAGAAATTTTTATGTCATTTTCTGTGTTGCCTAATCTGCTATTCTGGAAACCATCTATGCATGATTTAAAATTTGGTTGGAGTTATTTATGCATTTGGGTGTTATTTGCTGGCGCTAGCGAGGAAGACTGCGACGACAATATCACTGGCAGCGTATGACGTTGCTAGTGAGAGGCGATTGGAGAAACCCGTGGCTAACAGCAACTGCGGCGTGGGACGTCAGTGGATCAGATGTATCCCAGCAGCAATGTGGAAACAACCAGAGCAGAAGAAAGTGGTAGCGACTGAACAAAAAAAAAAGAAAAACCTAGCTGGAAGAGGAGGACGATCGGCACGTGTGTGACACGTACACACTCTCTAGAGGCAGACGTATGTGATAGGTGTGAATGCACACGCCAGTCAACCTCATTTACTGCACGCATTGTACAGACGTTCATTTCTTTATTTGGTTTTTAATATTTTAAAGCCTTAATTTCAATTAAATTATTTTAAATCCCTAATAAATTTTAAAAAGTGTTTTCTAATAGTTTGTAAATTGTTTTCAAAGGTTTATTTTATTAGGATTATCTTTTGGAATTTAGTTTAATTTTTCAATAGTTAAATTCTTAAATTAAATAAATTATCAAGTCAATTCTAAAATTAAGGTAATTATTTTTCTTAATTTGATTAAGATTAATAATTAGATTGATTCCTAATTATTTTTAGAAAAGTAGTTTCTAAAATTAGAATTAATTATTTTCAATTAGATTGAAATTAATTTATTAGATTCATTAAAATTAAGAAAATTATTTTCTTAAATAATCAAGAGTGTTTCTTAATTAAATTTATTCATTTCAATTTGATTGAGATAAATTAAATTTTATGACTTTTTTGGTTTAGAGAATTATTATTAAATTTATTTAGAAATTGTTTCTTTATTTATGAATAATAAGTTTCTTGATTTTTTAGAACAAGTTTTTTCCTTGATTAAAATTTGAAAAGTGTTTTCATTTATTAATTGATAAAAATGTGTTATCTTTAATATTTTAAAATATTTTTCTAATTTATTAAAGAAAGATTTTCTAATTAATTAAGAAATCAATCTCTAAATAAATAATATTAGAAGTAGTAATTTTTATTTAGATTAGAAATAATTTTTACTTGGATTAGAAAGTGTTATTTATAAGTAATTAGTATAATTAATTGAAAATTGTTTTAAATTAAATTTTGTTAAAGGAGTCAATATAATTAGAAATAGTTTCCAATTGAATTTGAAAATTGTTTTCAAATCAAATCAAATTTCTAGATTATTTAGAAATAAATGAGTTTAATCATATTTAATTTTTTCGAAGAGTTGGAAATGTTATTTTAGATTATGAAGATCAATAACTTGAATTAAGCGAAGCTTGATGTTTTATGCATATAATTTGATTATGAGTATATAAGATGCATACTTTATTTATATGGTTGATATTTGTATTAGATTCATGTTAAACTGTATATTTTATATATGAGATATTTTATAGGCAATTTTATATTTGATGACACGAATGAAATTAAATCCCTTGTTAAAATATTAAGTACACGTTGAGAATGTGATTGTTGCCTTCCATTGTTTTAAGAATAAACCAGAGTTATGTTTATTATAGGCTTATTGAGCGAACTCAATGCCACTTTAACCCGTACATGTTTAGTCTTATACTAGTGGATTCTACTTAACTAAATTTGTGTGATTTGGATGAGCAAACCTATGATCACATGAATTTAGAGGCACAGCTAGAAATAACGTATACGATATGTTTTGACAAGAGTTGTCACCTAACGGATCTAAGTCATATAAGATGCAATTGATAAAATTGTTATCTACCTAATTTTAAGTTTAGTTGGTTTGTTAAACAAACTCAAGATCAACTATATTTGAATAGGATCCTATCCCACTAGAAAGATTAAATTAATCTTTCCGAATAATAGCGAGGGCTATTATTTCAAATAATAATAGTGGGAGTAATCAAATAAATGATTGAAGTCGTAATCTCATTTGATAGTTATGACATATAATTAATTGTTTTTTTCTTACATTTTATATTTTGTTCTAAGTGGAATTTACCTTGTTTAGTATAGTTGATTCTAAGTTAGGGAACCTAATTTCTTAAACATAGGTTATGTTTGATAAGAGTTTCAAAGTTAGAAAATAAAATTATATGTCTATTATATAATTTTGCTATAATCCTTATTGAGGATTCGGTGACAAAGTTTTAGAGATACGTCAAAATCATATAGATGACAAAATGTATTGACATTTTGAGTTGACTAATGTCTCATAAACTTTGGTGACAAAATATAAGATGTATGTCAATACCATGATAGCAAAATGCAAGAAGTTGCAAAGAGTAGAGCTGCAAGTTATACTATCTTGTTAGAATTGTTTCACTTAATTTAGCCCACTAAAGGCAAAAACATGAACATCAATTAAAGGCTCTACTATAATATGATAATAGTTGTCATAAAAAGAAAATAATTGCATGAATTTTCTTACCTATATGAGATATGATGGAGATTATAAGTATTTTTAGTTCATGTTTGTGAGTATTTGATACTGCATTTAGATTCAATATTATTATAATGTTCAAAGCATGATAAAAAATATATTATTAAGTAAAAGTAATTGATCCACTTTATACAAATAGTTTGTATATGTTAGATCAAAAGAGAATTATGCTTAACATAAATAGCAAGGAAAAGGAGCGATTCCCATTACCTCTTGGAGAAACTTCCTTGTTCGCACCATTCTTTCATACCCGTTCTCTATTATCTGTTTTCTTTATATGTCTAGTTGCAATGAGCACCATCAAAGAAGATGCATTTAATCCATTAACAACGACAAAGTGAGCTTCATGAGAGATTCGCCAAAGCGTGGATCCAGTACGGTGGACATGACAGTGCCTACCAGGTAGTGTTTTCTCTATCCCTTTTGGCAACTTCTTCGTTGATGATGGGTAGGGCAAGCTGCAGCTCTTCGGCCGTCAAAGGCGATTCAGCATTCTCAGGTATCTAAGTGTATTACTTCTACCTTGTCGTTTATCTAAGTTTTCGGTGTATAGTGTGTGTATGTTGACAGGGGTCATCGCCATGTGTGGCTCTCGAAAGTCAGCGGAGGTAACGGTTGTCTGTTCAAGCCATCATTGGTAGTTACCTTTATTAGTTATGTATGCCTGTGATTATGTGTTTTTAGTATGTATTATTGTTAGTTCCTCATCGTGAAAGCCCGGTAGGTCGAATACTTTCTGCATGCGTCCATTTTCTCGTGAGCCATGAATGTTACCTAGGCTGATGCGTAATGGTTGGAGCTCTCTTCTCCCCAACTAAGCATAAGACGCGTGTTGGAGACGATGATGTGGTTATTGCTTTGCAATAGATATTCAGACACTCGCTAGAACATCACAAGTTTGCTGAAAAGTTTACTGCCTCGAGCATCCTGACAAGTCTAAACTCGCTGGATCATCACATGTCTGCTGAAAAGTTTACTGCCTCGAGCATCCTGACAAGTCTACAGACAAGTCAGTTGTGAGACTCGTCCCCAACCTGACGATTCCTGATACCTCTAAATAACTTTTTCCGTTGTCATCAAACCTTACCAGTACTTTTGAGCGAGGGTCATTTTTTACTGTTACGATGCATGCCTCACCAAGTCCTTCGCATTTATTATTATTAGTTTGTATGTATGTATGTATGTATGTATGTATGTATTATTATTATTATTATTATTATTATTATTATTATTATTATTATCTTCTTTTTATTGAATTTCTTATTAGTTTCAGTTTTATCTTTATTATTATTATTATCTTCTTTTTATTGAATTTCTTATTAGTTTCAGTTTTATCTTTATTATTATTTATTATCATTATTTTATTATTAGTATTTGGTATTTGTATCATTATTATTTGTAGTTATTTTATTTGGTTTTGTTTTATTCTTTTTCTTTATGTACCTATTTAATTTTATTTACCTCCACTCTTAACATTTTAGTTTTCATCTGCATCACTTTTATTGTCACATCTGTATGTGGGTCTACCGGAAACAGTCTCTCTACTATGTAGGGGTAAGACTGCGTACTATCAGACCTCCTCAAACCCCGCTTCATTGCGGGATTTCAAACTGGGTGATAATGATGAAATAGCAAGAAAACAAAGCTGGATAATCGAGACTATCGTTTTATGCCATGTTGGTTAAATCAACAAAACGAGAATCATAAAGTTACATACAAAGATATGTGTATCATTTTGATTATGAATCGTATGAAACTTGCAAAAATTGTTAAGTTGAACACTAACCAAATCAACCTTTGGTGAAAGGATGATGACGTTATTAAATTGTTAAATTTATACATGTGATGTATTCGATGGAATAACAATTCATAAAAAAGATAATACCTTTATTTCATTGAATTAATAATGACTTTATATAATATAGTCATATGTTTAAATGAAATAATAATTTAAAATTCTGAAAAGTTTAAATTGTTTAAATATAAGTAGAAATTAAGCATTGAGAATGTTAAAGCACTTCAATGAGATTGATGTGGCCAGTTTTTAAATTTTTAGTTATCTATAAGGAATGATTCTCTAGTGAATTCCTTCATAATTAAATTCATAAGAGTATGAATTTATGTGAGGAGGAAAATACAATATGAGATGTTGTATGATGCAATATTATTTCTTCTATAGCAATACATAGTACAATGAATTATCTTCAATAGTTCTAATTGAATCAATTAGCAAGATTTCATATTAGATATGAAATACTAATCTTTGAAAGAGTCCAATTTAATGATTCAAATGTGATACTTGGTTGAAGAATCCATTATCCATTAATTTTAAAATTAAATTATATAATAAAAGGTTATGAGATATCTAAAAGGTTAAATATAATCTTACAGATCCATTAAACAAATTGTTTATTTCAATGTATACTTATAGGAGAATGGTTCTTAAGATAAGTAGTGAGAGTAAGATGAAATTTGAAAAGTTCGCATCTTATGACAATACATCAATTGGAATTAGTGCCTTTAATGATATATTTGATGTGTAGTTGAAAGGCTACATTACACTAATAGATTCACTTTCATGAAGAATTCAAAAATTTTTTTTAGAGATGATTGTGATTCTATCATGTCTACAAAAAGGTTAGTCAGAGTATAGTTATCCTCTTTAGTGGGAGTATATAGAGACATATTGCTCATGGAGAAAACTAATTCTAATTTTTCAATTATTGAACATATAATTGTCCAAGAACAAATCTTGTTGGATTTGAAAAGGTAACAACTTAATTATAGGAATTATATCTGTAGAGATAGATTGGAATTTGTTCACCTATTCTAAGTCTAAGTATATAGATAACGTACTTAAGAATGTTTAGTAATTGAGATATCTGATACTTGTGAAGTATTAAGATATCCATTATCTATTATTCTATGTATGACTTGATATTTGAGTTCAAGGTGATAAGGATACTTACTTTAGAAGTAAATCCTAGTTAAGATCTATTTTAATTAAGAACAATATCATATAAGATTGGAAAGGTTAAACAATGCATCAATAGTTGCTAATTAAGCCATAATACATTTTTCATTTAGTGGAAATGATTAATTGGATCAATAAGTTCTTTAAAGAACTATCTAGTTCATTGCATTATTCAAGATAGTAATATACCATGAAACATTAGAGCCATTAGATATGCAAAAGGAGCTATATCCAAGGATGTATTTAGGCAATGTTTCTTAATTATGATGATAATTATGATGGACGCTGTAAGATTTAAACAAGTTCTCACTAAAGAGAATTTTGTAGAATTTTCTTATTAAGCCACTATTCTAGTAGTAGTATAATCTTCATAAAGTGATAAGGTATGAGATACTTAAACGATTGGCTTAGTGCAAGTAGGATATTGTTGGTTTATTCCCTACAGCCAATCGGTTTGGATATAGTTTAGTGACAAAATAATTTAAAGGCATTCTTTATCTTGTACATGTTTAGATGTATATGATAAAGTCCATGAGATAATTATACATTGCAAATGAAATAATAATGAGATTATAATTATGATATTCATATTGAATTCATATATTATCTATAAATTCTTCCTAATTATTGTTCAATTAAGACTGAACATTAATAAAATACAAAAAGACTAGCACATTTTAGGTTTTTTCTTATGAAGGAAGTAGTCGATCTTGTAGGTTAAAGTATGGAAATACTTAAATAAAACGTATAGGTGCTTGTTAGAGAATAAGTTCACTGAATAGATCCAATATGAGAAATCCATTTGGAATATTACTTATATGTCTATGAAATTCTCATTGTGATGATTGTACAAGTAATTATTAGACTTGAGCTCAATAAAGTTATTTTGTAGAGGGATTGCCATGTTTTGATACTACTTATGATTTATTTAATCACAGGTCGATCAATCGGTCATCATTAGATGTAGCATGGACTATATAGAGGTAGTTGCGTGATTAATATGTGATTCATCATCCTAAAGCAATCAGGGAGAATGTTTTGTTGTTCTCAATTATTATTATTCGGAAAATCCTTAGCCAAGGTAGAATGACTTTTTGTAAATAGTTTATAAATGTCATTAATTGAATTGATAACTAATGACAGATTACTAACACGTTTGGATTTAAAATAGAGTAGATGTTAATTCCTCGCTCTATGTCTAATCAAAACATTATATGGTGAAATGATGGAATTATACAGAAAAATTATGCACAGAAAGGTTAGTCAAAACCACTTTAACATTTCTAAATATTTAGGTGGTCATGACACGATTCTAAATGCTAATCTTGATATATGATTATTAACTATTTAATTGGAGAATTAAAGATACATGAAAAGGAGTTTTAATTTATCTAATTATAATTATAAATTGGAATTATAATTTGTAATCAATGACAACATATTTTGAAAACTCTTGAACTTATATCTGTGCAAGTTGCTCATATGTTAAACTGAGCTAACTATTGTTGTTTTAAAACTTGGGATGCTTTCAATTTAATTATGAGCATGAGTTATGCCTTTGATTAAGACATTAAAAAAAGACTTAAAATGATAGTGAGACAGATGTGTTTCTTTTCATGCTATGAAAGTTTAGTTACCACCCTAATCATGGCTTCTAGGTTGATGTCCATAAAATTTTCTTTCATCTTCTAAAAAGTGCAAAATCTCAAACCCTATTTTATATCTTTCTAATTTGTAGTTCTGATGACTAATCCTGTGTATGAAACTCAAATATATCAACTAACTTACCTATTGCTTTTGGAACATCTCGTTACACTAATGTTGAGGGTTAGAACCCTAGAAACTTGTACATTACAGATTATTAAGAAGTTAGAAAGTGCATTTCATGCTCATGCATAATATAACATACATACACATGTGAATATTAATGTTTGCACACATTAAAATGATTGTACATGCATTCATTGACATTTTCTGGGTATAATTGATTTATAAATGTGATTTTTGATATGAGTTATGGTTTATATGTCTTGAAAAATGAATTTGGTGATAATAAGTATTGATTTAGAAATTTTGATGAAATTTAGAGAATTTTTAAAAATTTTGAATATTTTAGTGATTAGGAAAAATGCCATGTAGTAGGACAATTGACAAATAGTAGTAGAAATAAGTGATGGATGTTGGCGAAAATAATTGGGAAATGACATTAGGATTTGTTGATAACCTATATAGAAATTTAGAGATGATTGGAGTAGAAATTGGAGTTAAATGGACTAATTTAATAAGAGAACCAAATTTAAACCAATAGAGATTGTTTCACGATGTGCTCCCCCGTGAAAGATCACCTTCATTTTTCTTGTCTTTCACTTTATACATTGCTCTCATCTTTGTTAATCTCCATCTTCTTTAATCTTCTTCATCCATGATCCTAACTTCTCACCCCATCAATGTTGAAACTTACTCTAACCTTCACTTACTACTCTCATTTTTGGCTGTCTTCTTCTTTGCCACTAAATACCTAACCCTACCACCTTTGGAAAGATGATGATCGTAAGGTGTTTAGAAACTAGGGTTAAGAGTGATTTGCAAACTTTGAAGCTAGATAAGTAAGTATAAAGCATTACTCTTCATGTTTTGTTTAATGAAATAAGTTTTGATGATAGTTAGAGGTTAAATGTTCATAAAGTGGTAAGGTATATATGTGAAAATCGTAAGTGATGAAATGAGCACCT
Source organism: Erythroxylum longipes (assembly GCA_027563885.1). Classification (NCBI taxonomy): domain Eukaryota; kingdom Viridiplantae; phylum Streptophyta; class Magnoliopsida; order Malpighiales; family Erythroxylaceae; genus Erythroxylum; species Erythroxylum longipes. The sequence goes on along the minus strand of JAOQMS010000006.1, from coordinate 9,984,256 downwards.
AAATGTCTTACTTGTGCATATAAGATGATTAACCCTTCATAAGTGGTTGTAGAGAAGATTTCGAGATAGTAAGATCATTAAAAAATGGTGTAGAAAGAAGTGCAGAAGTTCTGACTTGTAATTAGATGTTTATATTCTGTTTTCTAGGTATGTTACATGTATCTCTTTGATTGTTTTAGAGATGAACCAATATGAGTTTAGAGCTAATAAGAACGAGTACTATGGTGTCTTGAAATGAGATGAATTAAGGTGATAGTTAGGAATAAAATGAAGATGAAAAATGAAGTAGAACATGTTCAGAAAATTGATGATGAAAGTGTATAGGAATATGTTCTATTTTTGGTGTTTATGGTCAATCATGGATTTTGATTTGTGTATGGATGATAAATGTGAATGAGATTGTGGTAGTGAATATGAATGTGTAAGATTAAGCACAATCAATTAACTGAATACATATGATGTATTTCATTTCATGAATTCATGACAACATAAAGGCAGTTGTAACTAGAGTCGCCAGTGAAAAAGAGCTTAAAGCTTAGAATGTGGTAAGAGCCTCTAACTCACTATGTAAAATGAGCCATGTATCTCCAACGGATAAGGGATAGTTATTAATGAGCCCAGTATCCACAAAGGATACATGACAGTGTTAAAGGCACTGGGTCACAACAACGTAATAAACAAATGTAAGTTTTATGAACATTTCATAAACACATGATATGTATGATTTGAATGATTGCAATGTATTATTGAATTGAGTTGAATGAAAAATGTGAAAATTGATGAACAAAGTGATTTGTGATGCTATGATTTAAATGATTGCAATGTATTATTGAATTAAGTTAAATGAAAAATGTGAAAAGTGATGAATAAAGTGTTTTGTGATGCTACATGTCGATAAATGAAATGATGTGAGTTATGTGAATATATAAGTTGTTGTGTTATGTGATATGAGTGAACCATTGAGGATGGTTAACTCACTGAGTTTGCAAAACTCACCAAAATTGCAATGTTAACTTTTCAGGTTCGAGAGGGACAACTTAGCTTCTAAGACAGCTTAGAAGAGATCTAGTACAACTTTTGGATAGAAGACATGGCTTAAAGGTCGGTCAGCTAGAACTGAAAGATTAGATAAACTTTTTGTAAAATTCCTCACATATATAGCATGTTTTGTAAATAGAGTTGTAGACTCTAATAAGTCTTTGATATTGTATATATATGGATGTTGTATGTAATGCTACATTGTATCTCATGTTTTGATGAAATGAAATGAAGAAATTTTGGGTTTTAGACATTGTGATAATTATGTTTTAATTTATGATGCCATAAGTTAAGTGAAAGTGATATAGTTAGTGCACCACTTCTGTCGGGCATGTGCTTGAATGTCTGATGGACATATGGGCACAAATGTCTGATGGGAGTAGAGTGCTACAACTTTGATCAAATTTTGTATGAGGAATGAAAATTCTTCTTTTATGCATAACAAAAGTTATATCTTTCTTTGTTCACATTATGAATTAAGTTGTTGGGGAGTTTGAGTATAAAAAAAGTTTATATAGATTAAAATGTCAAATATGTTTGTTCAATTTCGTTTTCCTCTCTAATTCTTTCTCAAATATAGTCCTCAACATGACAACGACATTTGATATTATTTAATATTTGCAATAAACTTTAGCTCTTTATAGGAAAAAGTTGGATGAGATGTTAAATTAGTCCCATCAGCGTCTGTAAGCTATGATAGTGTTGTATCAATCTTAGCTATAGTTTTTCCTTCGACTGTTTTAACGTATTATATAAGTTGAAAGTACTTTTCTTTTACCTTTTTTAGGAAGCTATATTTTGTTACATTACAACCTTCACATTGAAATTGCTTAATTTCTTTTTTTTGTAATTTTGTGGGGACAATCAACTGTACTTATTTTGAGCTCTATTTAATGTTGATGTGAGGATAAGCAAATGCTTCTAATAGAGAACTTGGAACAATGTGATAAGTGGACTCAACTAAGTGTATCTTCAGTTCAATGTAGATTGTATTATAAGGTAGATAGGTGGTCAATTTAATTTCAATCTTACAGTGGTTATTTCTGAATTTTCCTATACATATATCTTAATGTCCTAAATTTAGGAATATTTAAGTGACTACAATCTGGCTAATTATCCATTCGTCATATATCAAGATAATCCTACAAGAATTTTAACCTTAGTAAACGAGTATCTTTTTGTTGACAAAACTGAATAGAAAAACTATAACTCAAGTTATATGATTTTATTTCTTAACTGACACATCTTAAATAGGAAAAATACAGCCAATATAGAATTAGTATCCTAACTAAAATACAACCGGTATATAATTAGAATTCTAATTACATATCTTTACTGATTTGTAGCATCTTAACTACTTAAGTGTTGATTTATCTTATCCTAAATCTAGGATAAGATTTTCCTATTTTATTGGGATCATTATCTACTAAATATAATTTACCAACACTCCCCCTCAAGTTGGTGCAAAAACGTCTATCATATGTAACTTGCAAACTTAATGGTCGAATGGTTATCTTAATAACCCTATAGTGAATATCTTATGACACCACAATTCCCTTTTTTGATCTTGCTACTTCCATTCCAAGAAAATATCTTAGCTAACCCAAGTTCTTAATTTCGAACTCCTTGGCTAGACTTAGCTAAGTTTCCTCATTTCTTCTATATCATATCTGGTTAAAATTATATCATCCACATAGACAATCATAACTGAAATTATGTCTTTGATGGATCTCTTAATGAACAAAGTATGATTAGATTGTCCTTGACAATAACCTTGACCCTTAACAAACTTTGTGAATCTTTCGAACCAGGCTCTGGGAGACTACTTAAGACCATACAAGGATTTTTTTTTGACTTGCATACGTTGGTTGCAAACTTTTCAGGGAAACCAGGGGGAGGATTCATTTCTACTTCTTCATCTAAATATCCATTCAAGAAAGCATTTTTTACTTCTAACTGACTTCAAGGCCAGTCAAGATTAAAGAACCTAAAAGGAGGACTTAAATCATGTTTAGTTTTGCCACTAGTGAAAAGTTCTTATAATAATCTATGTCATATGTCTAGATAAAGCCTTTAGCAATTAAATGAGCCTCTAAGGATCCATCAGAATTGAATTTAAAGTAAACAACCATTTACATCCAACAACCCTTTTTTCCATTTGGTATATTGACTTCTTCCTAGGTTATATTCTATTCCAAGGCTTTCATCTCTTCAAGAACACCTTCTTTCCACTCAGGAATTTTTAGTGCCTCCTAAATATTGTTAGGAATTGGAATACTAGGTGTTTGTGAAATAAAGGCATAATACATGGGTGAAATATTTTTGTAAGACACAAATTTGGATAGAGGATGTTGTGTACAAGATCTAATACCTTTCTTAAAAGCCATAGGGAGATCAATTTTAGAAGAAGAGTTTAAATTAGAATTACTTATAGAATTACTTTTAGGAACATGGACATTTATGGAGACATCATGATTTTTTTGATCTAACCTTTAGTTAGACTTATGAGGATGTTGCGAAATGATGGCCTTCTATTTTTGTGCTAGATGTTCCTTTGAATATACAAGTCCTTTACACCATTTCTCATCCATGTCTCCATGTTTCCAATATTATCATTTTATGATGGCACTGTTATATGTTGTTTATTAACCGATCTAACATTGTGAATATTTAATTCATTTGTTTCCTATAAATTTTATGTTGTCTTTTTGTGAATGATCATGAGAGGTATCACTTTGAACAAACTACTTGAGATTCAAACCATCTATAAACTCATCATCATTAATATTTTGCTCCGTCTGATGATGTTATTTATTATAGTATGAAGTACTTTCAAAGAAAGTAACATCCATAGACACAAACATCTTTTTTGAAATTGGGTCAAAACATTTTTAACCCTTTGATTAATGGGATAACCTACAAATATGCATTTATGTGCTCTAGGATCTAGTTTTGAAAGTTTGGAATCATGATTATGAACATAAGTCAAGCTACCAAAAATTTTCAGGGGAATGCTTGTAATGAGTCTAGTAGTTGCAAAATACTTAGTAAAAACCTGAATTGGTGTTTTATGGTTAAAGATCCAAGTAGGTAATTTATTTATCAAGTAGGTGGCTATTAGAACTGTTCCCCCCTAAAGATATTTAGGAACCTTAGTTTGAAGGCTCAAAGCTCTCACTTTTTCAAGAAGATGTTTGTTTTTCTCTTAACCACCACATTTTGTTGTGGTGTATTATTTCAGAAGCTTTGATGAACTATTTCTTTGTCAGAAAAAAATTTTCCCAACATATTGTTAAATAATTTTTCCCATTATCACTTCGAAATATTTTAATATTACTCTGAAATTGTGTTTGAATCATGTTATTAATTTTTTTGAAGAATTTTTCAGCATCAAAATTGTTTTTAAGAGAAACACCCATGTGACTCTAGTATGATCATCAATAAATGTAATAAACGTTTATGAGAGAATGTGGCAACTCTAGAAGGTCCCCAAACATCACCATGGATCATAGTAAATTGTTGTGAAGTTTTTTAAGGTTGTGATGGGAAAAATGAATGATGATGTTTTGCTCATTCATAAAACTCACACTAAAACATCGAAGGGTTTTTATTTAGGAATAACATTGGAAACAAATGCTTTAAATATGAAAACTTGATGTCCTAGTCTATAATGACATAACATAACTTCATTATTACTAGAAACAAAAATAAAATTGAAACAAGTTTGTTAGTTTTGCCTTCCAAAGATCTGTCCTTTATGAAAAAAATAGAGGCCACTATTCTGGTCAGCACCTTAATCATCTTCTTAGAGGTAAAATCTTGAAATTCACAATGAGAAGAACATAAAATTAATCTACAATTATGACTAAAAGTAAGTTTGCCCACGACAAGAGGTTATATGATAGGTTAGGAACGTGAAGGACATCTTTGAGTTTTAGGGAAGGAGAGATAGACACTGTTCCTTTTCCAGTAATGGAATAAAATGTGAAATACCAGTTATGTGATCTGTGGCACCCAAATTTAATATTTAGTGTTGGTACAGGCTAAAGATATAAGGAAAGTATTAACTGAATGAGCTAGAGAACATGATGGATTACGATTATTTTGAGATTTACACATTTGATATAGATGTTCTATTTGTTCCTTAGTGAAAGGAAGAGATTCTGAAGATGATTGCTGCTGCCCTAAATTAGAATTGCTCACTTGAAATGCTCTGACTTCTCCCCTTGTCATGGTGTCATTGCTTAATTTCTTTTTCCAATTAGTTGGTCTTTCATTCAGCTTCAAGTAGGTTTACCTGATATGCCATTATTTTTACAATGGTCGCACTAAGGCTTCTATTTCCACAATGTTTTTCTCCTTCATAGTTAGCTCCTCGTGCTAAAACAATTAAGCCTTCACTTTCTATTATAGTTTCACCAGCACTCTTCATCATCACTTCTCTTTTTGCTTCTTGTCTCTATACCTCTGAGAAGACTTCTCTAACGATCGGTAGAGGATTTCTCCCTAAAATACATCCTTTAACTTTATCTAAGTCTCTATTCAATCTAGTTAAGAAGACAAATATGTGTCCTCCTTCAATTTCTTCTTGTACAAAGCACTGTCACTTGGATTTACGTAGTTTTCTTGATCGAGCAAATCTAATTCCTACCTTATAGACATCATTTCATTATAATATGTTGTTACATTCCTCTCATCCTGCTACATTTTCCACATTCTGGTGTTTAATTCAAATTATTGTGAGTGGTTGTCCACATTCAAACATGACGAGCTATTGGTATGAACATAAAGGGCTTCCTAATAGATGTTCCGATAGAATTGATCAACTATGTATTAACCATTGAGTTTTATTAACACCACTATGGATATCAAAGGCGTTTGTAGCTGGTTGTTCGACCTCACTGTTTAAATATTTGATTTTTCCCTTGTCATCAATCACCAACCATACAGACTAGGATCATTTAAGGTAGTTTTTTCCATTTAACTTATAAATGGTGATTTGGACAGAGCTTTTTGAGAGAGAAATCATTGCAGGTATGCTACTTCCTCTTCTTGAAGTCACCATAAGACTATCATCTAAATAAGTTAAACCAGAACCCACCATGACCGACTTTAAATTCATGATCTAATATAGAAAAAAAAAGTGACGCCACAACACCAAAACTGATGGGATTTAACAAAAAAACCCCACTTGTGCCAAAATAAAAAACTCAAAAGAACAAAACACCAGAGGAAAACAACAACGGAGAATAGATTGGGATATTAGTTGCAGGAGGAGGATAGTCACGGTTTAAGGAACTAGGCCTTTAAGATCACCGGAGGATAGGATGTGATGTCGAAGAACTTGGTTGGAGGTGAGGACACTACCACATGCACTTGGTCGTGTTGATGGGTGGAAAGAAAGCTAAAAACTCTAGACGGCACATATGACTCACACTGATGGATTTTAATGGCCAGACATCAAGTGGTGGCTTGCCAATAAGAGAAGCATAAGGTTTTACTATCTGGGCATAACTTTAGGGCCTGTTTGGTTGGATGTTAATTAATAGAACGGAATAGGATAAAATGGAACGGTTTATAATGGAAGGGAATGTAATATAATGAAAAGTTGTTTAGGAGGGATAGAAGGGTTCATAATGTAACATAGTGAAACATTGTTTGAAAGATGGATGGAATGGAATGGAATGTATAATAAATGACTATTATACCCCTGATATTAAAGTAGTTGTTACAAAAGGTTTAACGCAATTATTTTAAAACAAAAATCATGTCCAATTAAAAAGTCACGCATAATTGTGACAAATAATTTTTATATATTTTCTATTTTAAAATAATAAAGTTTTATTATTTTATTATATACAATTTATTATTAATTATATAAAAATATTATTATTAATTATTTAATAAATTTTATTCTATTATATGTGA
>JAOQMS010000006.1:9936446-9967663 GCA_027563885.1 Erythroxylum longipes | reverse complement strand
CAAAAAACAATTTAGAAGATATAAATATAGACAATTCAAACCAAAAAGGAAAGATTGTCCACAAAAGAAAAAATCTTGTAAATGTTGGTTATGCAAAGAAGAAGGACATTATGTAAATACCTGTCCAAAACGCAAAAATTCTTAAGAAAAATATCAAAACAAAATAAACATTTTAAATTCAGCCTATCAAGCCAATTTAGAACCTATAGAATCAGATTATAATACCGATTCAACGATTTCTTCTATATACCGTTATGAATCTCATACAGAAAGTACATCAAAATCAGAATCATCAATTGAACCCAAATGCCACCTTTATTCAAGTAATAATTCAGAATAAAAAAGTAAATGCATATATAGATACAAGAGAAACTATTTGTATCGCTTCAAAACAATTATTAACAAATTGGAAAAAGCTAGAAAAACCATTAAAAATCAGAATAGTAGATGGAAGTTTTAAATCTATTTGGTATGTAAGCTATTATAATAATATTATAATAAAAAAATTCACTTTTTCAGTACCTTCAATTTATCAACAAGAATCTGGATTACCATTAATTTTAGGCAACAATTTTCTTAAACTATATAATCCATTCTGTCATTATTTACATTATATTACGTTAAAAACCCCTTATATAAAATCATTAAATCAAAAATCCATCATTCTTAAAATTCCTATTTACCATACTACTTATTATCAAACTTTACAATTAGTAACATCAAAACTTGATTATCTTCAATTTTATCTTCTTAATAATACAACTATTCAACTAGAAATTCACACGTTATTAGATAATGTTTGTAGCAAAAATCCTCTAGATCCAATAAAGAATACAAATCAACAATTAATTGAAATCAAACTCAAGGATCCGACACAAGAAGTTAATATTCGAAATAATATTCCATATACTCAACAAGATGTAAAAGAATTCATCACTGAATGTACAGATTTATTAGATAAACAATTAATTTCTCCTAGTACTAGTAAACATTCAGCACCTGCTTTCTATGTCAATAATTCGGCCGAACAAAAACGTGGAAAAAGGAGAATGGTTATCAACTATAAAAAACTCAATGAAGCTACAATAGGCAATGCATATAAGTTACCATGAAAAGATTATATTATTAATAAACTCAAAGGACATAAATGGTTTACAACCTTAGATGCTAAATCAGGATATTGGCAATTAAGACTGCATGATAATACAAAACCCTTAACAGCCTTTACCTGTCCTCCTCAGAAACATTATCAATGGAATGTATTACCTTTTGGAGTAAAACAAGCACCAAGTATATATCAACGTTTTATGGATAATAATTTTGAGGGATTAGAAGAATTTACTTTTGTTTATATCGATGATATTATCATTTATTCGAACCAGGATAAAATGGATCATTTAAAAAATATTAAAATAGTTCTTCAACGTTGTAAAGATAAAGGTTTAATTCTTAGTAAACGAAAAGCTAAACTAGCACAACAAAATATAGAATACTTACGAATTACATTTCACAATGGATATTTAAAATTACAACCTAACATTTTAAATAAAATTCACGAATTTCCTAATCAATTGAAAGATAGAAGACAAGTACAACAATTTTTAGGCATTTTAAACTATATATCAGATCAAGGTTTCTTTAAAAATCTTGCCCAAGAACGTAGAATGCTACAATTAAAATGTAGTACAAATCTCAATGGAATTGGACTAATAAAGACACTCAGACTGTTATTAAATTAAAAACACTGTGCAAGGATTTACCTGTGTTATATAATTATCTTCCAATGGATAAATTGCTGTTTCAAATTGATGCTAGTATGGATACATGGGCTGGCTACCTTTTAGCACAACCACCCAATCAAAAGAAATATTTACTTTGCAAGTATATAAATGGGACATTCAATCCCACGGAATTGAAATATCCAATCCATGAAAAGGATAAATGAACCTCGTTTGGTATATATATATATATATATATATAGATAGATAGATAGATAGATAGATAGATAGATAGATAGATAGATAGATAGATAGATATAGATATATATATATTAAGTGGACAACATCTCTATTTACCTATAATTACTCCCTAAACTATGTTCCCTTATAATCACTTCATCAATTACACGAACATTCTTTTCAATAAATTTTCTTAATAGCCCCCTTCAAGCGAGAGGAGACTAGTACAACTCAAAACTTGTAATGTAAGGCAAGAAATCAAGCAGAGTTAAAAGCTTTCATGAGAATATTAACATTTAGATCTTCAAAGGAAAGGTATTAGACAGATAGAGCCCCTCATGCAACATGTACACGAACATAATGATAATCAATTTTAATGTGCTTAGTTTGCACGTGTAAAACTAGATTAGCGATAACGAAGATTATCACATGGGAAAGGAGGGAAAAGGAATGTAAAGCTCAATAAAGAGAGGTTTCAATAATGCTACCTCAATAGCTACATAATGCTAGAGCCCGATATTCAGCCACAGTCATATTGTTTCTTAGAGGCTCATGAAATTAGGGTAGGACCAAGAAATACACAAAGTTCAGTTGTAGAACGACAATCTCTAGGATTACCTACCAATCAGCATAAGAGAAAGCAAAGTGTTGTCTATTAATAGACAATCGTAGTAGTAACCCCAAAATTAGAGTAACCTTGATGATACCTAACAACTTTTTGTCAGCTTGTCAATAAACTGTAATTATACACTGCATGAATTGACTTAATTTATTGACAAAAAATGTGATTTTTGGATGAGTGAGAGAGAGATATTGTAGATTATCCAATGTACTATGATATAGTTCTTTATGCGAAAAAGGGTCACCATCGAATTTAGAGAGTTATTTGCTTCCACCATTGGTACGTTCTGAATTTTAGACTCACTTATCTTGGTTTGACGTGAAAGATTAATGATGAACTTATACTGACTGAGATACAAGTTAGTGGACGTTCAAAAAGCTTTAACACCAAGGAAATAATGAAGCAGCCCAAGGTCTTTAAAGATAAACTCCTTTCTTAGTGCAACAATGAGAGCAAAAATGGCTTTGGTATTGTTTCACATAGATAGGATGTCATCGACGTGAATAAAAACAAACATAACAATATCAAAAGGAAACTAAATAAACAGATACCTAGCACTAACATATGCAAAGAATCCAAACCTAAAAAGCTTTGCTCTGAGTCAATTATACCATTCTTGTAAAGCCTGTTTTAAACCACAAATTGCTTTATGGAGTTTACAGACATAGGATGGACAACGTTTGTCAACAAACCTTGAAGGCTGATTCATGGAAACTTCCTTGTGTAGAACTCCATACAAGAAAGCATTTTTCACTTCAAGTTGCTATATAAGCCAATTATAAGAAATTGCAATAGAGAGAATAACATGAATGGTTATTTGTTTAATGACAGGACTAGAAGTTCCATAGTAATCTAATCCTTCAAGCTGATAGAAACCCTTAGCAACCATAAGATCCTTATATTGCTCAATACTGCCATCAATCTAACATTTCAACTTGAAAAAACCCAATTGCAACCAACAATATTAGCATGTGGAGGTTGATGAACAATTGTCCATCTACCATTCTGAATTAGTGAACTAAATTCTTCATACATTGTATCCCACCACTTCTCATGTTTGTGAGCCTATGTATAACAAGTCAATTCAGTAGTATCGAAAGTATCCGAAAAAGTTAAATTTACTAAGGAATTAGTTTGTAGTCATTGACCTTTAGCTCTCATAACCATAGGATGGACATTGGTGAAGCCTGGAGTATGATGAATATTAGGTAGTGTAAGATTAAACTTAGGTTATGAACTAAGCCGAGAAAGTGTCATAGGTCATACAATAGGTTTTGGGCATGAAATTAAACTTGTTAAATTGGAAATGAGAGAGTTTAAGGAGGCTGGGTTTGTTGGCAAAGAGGCCTCAAAACCAATAACAAGTCTAAAATCCAAAACAACTTAGGGAGAATGAGACACGGAAGCTTGAGTATACGAATCAAGCCGAAACCAAGTGGCAGCGAGCTGGGCATTGGTAGGTGCGATTTATTGAGTGAGTTTATGGGGCTACAAGAGTAATGTTGACTGGACATTAAAATGCAAGCCCAGACGATGATTGTATGTCCTAAAATAAAGCATGCACAAAAATTTTTGAAAACAAAAAAAGACCCATTGAACATAACATCAAGTGAGATAAGAACTCGATTTTTGGAAATATCAAGACATTAGTATCCTTTATGCATAGGAATGTAGCCTAAAAACACACTCCTTATATCAAATTTATATTTTGTGAGAATTAAAATGATGAAGGTTTGGAAAAACATACAAACCCAAAAACATGTGTGTTAAACCAAGAAAGGATCCAATCAAAGTTTTGATGATAACAAAATATAAGTAATGCTAACGATTTTAATGTTATTAAGGAGAAGAAATATGAGAACAAAATATTTTTGTTTCAAAGGATTATGATAGAAAAGACGATGGTTGCAAACTTCAATATCAAGATCAAGTCAAGAAAAGATCAAGATATATCAAGGCTATTTCATGCATTATTTGTTGTATACTCATCTTGCTTATCTTTGATAGTTTAAAAGGTTCACCATGTATGAAATTTTCAATTCATTTTATAGCGTAAGTCTTTAGATTCATAAAGAGGTGTTAAAGCATTCATTTTTAATATAAAAGCCTCTTGATTTTAAAAATAATCTTTGGGTAACTTTTTGGGGAACGTTTGTACTGTGATGTTGTTGTTGTTAATCATAATAACATTAATTAAATTGAGTATTTAAAGGAGTTAAAATTATGTTTTTGGGGTGATTGGTCGACCTATATAGGTTAATGATTGATTGATATAAGTTAAAACTATTAAATTTGAAGTATCTAAAGTTTGTTATAACATTGGCTGATGCACTGGTTAATCAATCTATCATATTGGTCAATCCGTATTCCAACAACTAGTGAATCTATAGCTTTTAACACATATTGTTCTACCAATATCGAATATAGCTCTAGTAACAACTAGTTATTGGCTTCAATGGCTATTTTAGGACTCAAAACACTCTCAAAAGGTGTTTTCTCATTGGTTTTAGCATCAAGAATATCTTAAGTGTCCTGTACACACATTTCTAAGAATTTATCAATCATTTAAGCATTCATTGTCTCATTTTGAGTGTGTGAGCCTTTTGTGATTATCAAAGTATCCAAGTGAGCAAGTTTGAGTTGTAAGCTATTTTTGAGGTGTGAGACCATTACATTGGGTTTATCTAAAAGTAGTTTAGGTTTCCTTTTTACCATTGAAGAAAGATTGAAAAGGAGGTTCTTTTTTTCCCAAATAAAAGATTGTACAAAGGGTATTTTTCATCTTGAAAGAAGAATTATAGTGGAAATCTAAGACAAATCTTAGGAATGGAAATAGGCAAGAATTGTTTGCTGAACCACTATAAATCAGTTTGTATTTTTCTTCCCTTAATTTTTACTTTATTGTTTACAAGCATAATTGAATTCATTTACTTTTTTTATTCTTGTATTTATGTTGTAAGCTATTTTTGGGGTGTGTGATCATAATTTAAATAAACCCAATGCAATTTGTTGATATTGTTTTGTAAGTTAGTATAATTTAATTAAAATATTGAATTCAACTTATTTGCCCCCCTTTTGGTTGTCAATAGAGAATGATAAGTGGTATCAGAGTGGGTTTATATGATCAGTATTTTAAAAAAAAAATCCTATAGCAAAAGTCATAATGGCTTACTTAGGAGCATCTTCATCATCCTTTAACCAAGAGGGTCAAAACATTGGTACAGCCTTTTTCTTTAATGGAAATGACTTCCTTTAAACAAGAATGAAAATTTTCTTTATCACTGAAAATTTTAATTTATAGGAAATTATTTCAGTTGTTCCATACATTTGTACTAGAATTATAGATAATATTAAAATTCCTAAGTTGAAAGAGTAATGGGATCCCCAAAACAAAAGAGTGACTCTTTATATAGTAAAGTTGTGCATATTTTGTTTTATGCATTAGAAAGAAATGAATTCTATAGAGCATCTACGTATGAAATAGCTTATGAAATTTGTCATACACTAGAAGTTACTTATGAAGGAACGAATCAAGTTAAGGAAAATAAAATTAGCGTGCTAACTCATAATATGAATTATTCAAAACAAAACATGATGAAAGTATTTCTAGTATGTATACTAGATTTGTTGATATTATCATTTCTTTTAAGGGTCTTTAAAAAGACCTATATTAACCTTGAAATAGTGAGAAATTTTCCTAGGTCACTACCGAAAATATGGGAAGCTAAAGTGATGGTTATACAAGAAGATAAAGACCTAATAACTCTACCATTGGAGGGCCTTATTAGTCTCTTTTTACATACAGAATGAGGCTCTAGAAAATGCAAGAAGAAATAACACTTCTGAAAAAAATAGCATTCAAAGTCTCAAAGAAAGAATCAAGTGACAAGGAAGACATATCATCTAGTGAAAGTGATGAAGAAGGTATTTCTCTAATCACTAAAAAATTAAAAAATTTCTTTAAGAAGAACTCCTTAAGAAGAAAAGACTAAAAAGGTAGTAAGATGGATTCAAAATGTAAACCAAATAATATTATTTGCTTTGAATGTAGAAATTTTGGACACATGAAGTCTTAATGCCCTCTCCTCAAAGAAAGCGACAAGCATGAAATAAATGACTAGAAGGAGAAGAGATAAAAAGGTAAAAAGAAGGTACTCAAAGCCTCCACTTAGGATGACACAAGTGACACCAAAAGTGAACATTTAAAATGAGAAATAGGTTATATGTGTTTCATGGCAAAAGTTGTTGTAATGAGGTACTCTCTAACTTTAATTCATGTGATAATGATAATAGTAACATCAATTTGACATATGATAAACTTTTTTACAATCTTAAAATTATGAACATGAAAAAGAAAAAAGATGTCTTCGAAACTCAAAGAAGTTCAAAAGAATCTAGATGCATGCATGAGTGAAAAATGAAAAGATAAAGAGTGAATTACGTAACATCAAAGCTTTTAAAGGTGTAGCTATAGTGAATAATCATGATTTAGACACTTTAAAGCATAAGAGTGAAGAATTGAAGAAGGAAATTGATTTTCTCAAGGATTTATTGTCCAAAATTGATGAAGGAAGTGAGAAACTAGAAAAAAAAAACATGTTAGGAGCTCAAAAGATTTCTAGTAATAGGCATGTAATCAGATAGTCATGAGAATGCTTCCAACACCAAAACCACTTTTGTCAAAGGAAAGCATTTACGTAGTGGAGAATCAATGCTTAAGATGATAAATGAACATAGAGCATCCACATCTAAGCACATATATGACATATCCATTAGGGCTCATGTTAAGAGTAAACCTTATGCTTTAATGTATCACTGATAATTTAGACCAAGAGTTCAACACTCTCAAGAAAGGAATAGGCATAACTTCTATATAAAAAACATGTAAATTCACTCATGTCACATTATAGCTTACACCAAGCATAGTATGTGACACATGTTCACACTCCACTCATGCATCATTATAGTAAAAGAAATATGTCCATGCATATAATTATGTTAGAATTTTTCATTAGCCAAAGAGAGCATTCAAATCAATTACACAAAGAAGAAGTTTACATGAATCATATGCACGTAGAAGAACAAAGAATGCATTCTTGCATCATAGTTGTAACGGTGATCACCATACTATCAAATCATATGACATGGTATGTTACTTTTATGGTAAATATGGACATATTGATAAATTTTTCTTTTCAAAACAAAGGAAAATAAATAAAACCTCAACTAAGTGGGTTAAAATGAAGAAAGAGACTAATAACCAAGGACCAAAGCTCATTTGAGCACCTAAAATACATTAATTGGATTGTTTTTATAGGTCTTTAAGAAAAGAGGAACAAATAGTACATATATAGTAGATAAGAAATATAATCAATGGTGCATCCCAAATTTCAATTTTTAAAGACAAATGTTTTGGAGATAATGTTAAAGGTAAGATAATTGGCATCGACAAAGTTGGTAAGAAGACCAGCCAATTATTTATAATATACTCTTAGTTGATAGATTAAAGCATAACTTATTAAGTGTGAGTCAATTATGTGACAAAAGGATATAAACTATGCTTTAAAGAGAGATCATACATTATATCTAGAGTAGTTGACAATAGATTGCATTTTTGGGGGAAAAAAAGAAGAAAACATATACAATTGATCTTAATGATTTCTTTAACCAAGATATGAAGTGTCTAATTTCTATGAGTGAATATGCATGGATTTGGCATAGGAGACATAGACATGAAAACATGGACCTCATCTCTAACCTCATCAGCAAACAACTTATAAATTGGCTCCTCAAGGTAAAATTTGAGGAAGACAAGACTTATAGAGCTTGCCAATGGGAAAGCAAACCAAAAGCTCATTCAAAAGTAGAAAGATGGTAACTTCCACTAAACTTTTACGATTACTTCAAATGGATTTGTTTGGACCACCTAAGGTTGCTAACTTAGGTGGTAAATTTTATGCTTTTGTTATAGTTGATCATTTTAATAGATTCATTTGGGTATTATTCTTAGCAAACAATGACGAATATTTTTGGGCATTTGTCAAATTTGTTAAAAGGGTATAAAATGGAAAGTTATTTTTATTGCATCTAGTAGGAGTGACTATTCTATGGAATTTGAAAATGAAAAGTTTGAAACCTTTTTGTGAGGATAATGGTATCTTTCACAATTTTTCTTCACCAGAAACCCCTTAGCAAAATAAAGTTATTGAAAGGAAAAATAGAAAATTATAAGAAATGTCTTTGATCAATGAGTATAATCTTCCTATGTATTTTTGGACAGAGGCAGTCACCACTATATGTCGTATTTCAAATAGAGTCTACATAATACTAACCATAGATAAAAACCCTATGAAATTTGGCAAGAGAAGAAGCCAAAAACAATTACTTCAAAGTTTTTAGTTGTAAATGCTATATTTTTAATACTAAAGATAACTTAGGGAAATTTGATTGCAAAATGGATGAAGGGATTTTTCTTGACTATTCCTTAAATAGCAAAGCATATAGGGTATTTAATAGGAAAAGCCTTATTATTGAAGAATATATGTATGTTGCTTTTGATAAATCTAACCCACTTATATTTAAAAAAGATCTTAAAGATGATGATTTAGGTATATCCAAGAACTAGACTCACTAGCCTTCGAAAGAAACAAAATCGATCACTAACAAATCACTCATAAACTCATTGTTAAACCAAGTGGGGGAAACAAGAAGGATGAGGAACTTCCAAGAGATTGGAAATTCAAGAGAATCCATCCCCCTAATCAATTTTTAGTTGATGTTTAATAAGTGGTAATCATTATATCTCATATTAAAGATTTACTCATCTTTATTTTGTTTATCAAATTGAACCTAAGACAATGGAAGAGGCCCTTAATAATGAAAGTTAGGTTCTTGCTATGAATGAAAAGTTGAACCAATTTAAAAGGAATAAATTAGATGAATTAGTTACTATTGTCATAATTAAAACTAGGTTGGTAGCAAAAGGGTACAATCAAGAGGAGGATATAGACTTCAAGGAAACTTTTTATTCTAATGGCTAGGCTAGAAGCCATTAGACTCTTAGTTGCATTTACATCCTATATGAATTTCAAATTGTTTCAAATGGATGTTACAAGTGCATTTTAAATGGCTTAATGCAGGAAGAACTTTAAGTTGACCAACCTCCTGGTTTTAAAAAACATGATGCACCCAAACATATCTATAAACTTTCCAAAGCGTTATATGGTTTAGAATAACCCATTAGAGCTTGGTATGATAGGCTAAATGCATTTGTTTTAGAAAATAGATTCTATAAAGGCAAAGTTGACACTACAATTTTTATTAAAATGCACAAGAATGATATCCTAATTGTTCAATTTTTATGTTTATGATATTTTTTTAGTGTTACTAATGAGAATATGTGTAAAAGATTTCCCAAATATATGAGTAGGGAGTTCGATATGAGCATGATGGGAGAATTTACTTCTTTTTTGGACTCTAAATTAAACAAATGAAGGAATGTATCTTTATAAATCAATAAAAGTACATCAAAGAACTACTCGAACACTTCGGAATGGATTAAATTTAACCATTGGGGACACCTATGAGGATTACAACAAATTGAACAAAGATGGAGAGGGTAAACTGGTGGATGTAAAGCTCTATCGAGGTATGATTAGTAGCTTACTTTATCTTATTATAAGTAGGTACCATATCATGTTTAGCGTTTACCTATATGCTAGATTTCAATCAAGTCTTAGAGAATCACATTTATTAGTTGTTAAGTGCATCTTTAGATACTTATATGGAACCATTTCATTAGGACTTTGGTACCCTAAAAATACATTCTTTGACTCAATTAGTTATTTAAATGCAGATTTTACCAGTAGTCTTTTAAATAGAAAGAGCACATCTAGAACTCGTCAATCTTAGGAAATGCAATAGCTTCTTTATTTAGTAAGAAATAAAATTAAGTTGCTTTATCAATAATAGTCTGGTAGTTATTGTGATCAAATTATTTCGTTTGGACATCAACTTAGAGAATATAGATTTGACCTTACTAAAATACCAACTAAATGTGACAATAATAGTGTCATTTGCCTTAAAAAGAATCTTATTAAACATTCTAGGACTAATAACATAGAAATTAAATGTCATTTTATTAGAGATCATGTGAAAAATGGAGACATTGAATTAAAGTTCGTAGATACATAACACCAATTGACTGACACTTTTACTAAACCAATGAGTGAGGATAGACTTCATTCCATTAGATAAGAATTAAGGATGATTGATAGAAATTCTTGTAGATAAATGCATCTTATGTTTTTTTTCGATTTAATTTGATCTTTAAAAGCTTTAATGTTAATGGTTGACTAATATACTAGATTTGTTAACCAATATCCCAAACCATTGAATTCATTTTCTCCCTAGAGTTTCCTCATTATATGTTTGCAAAATTGGTTACCCAACTAGACCCCTAGTCAACTAGTAATCCTCAGTAGTCGACCAATAATGGTAACATTAGGATATCTTTTCTTTCTTGATAGTTTAGGGAGAGTCTAAGTGCATATATTAGTCGGCTAGATACTCTAAGTGGTCTGCCAATGTCTCTAACTGGTAAACCAATATTATTGATCCCTAAATTACTTTTGGTCACCTTTTTCTTATCAAAAACTCTCACCTCCCTCTCTCCCTTTTTGCAAAATACACTTAGTCTTTTGTCTCTAAACTAGCTTCCACTTCGAATATTACTCTCTTGTTCTTCTCCTATCCGCTCCTTGCCCATCTCCTCCTAAAACCATCCAAAAAGTTCCTCAATAAATCCCATATATTTCGACGTCTACTTCACTTCTTTTATGAGATTCAAGTGACATCCCCACCTCTATTTACCTCTAACACTCCACGGTGGTTTGTCCTTCCTCTATCATGCTCAATTCGCTTTCTGATTCTAAAAATAGACCCTAAGCTTCCCAAATTTCAAATTTCCTTGTTCAATTGGTAGTTCCTTTAAATTTTTATTTCATTTTGCAACATGTTTGTGGCTGCCCATGTGTTCAATTTCACGAATTACACATTTAATTACACAAATTTCACCTGTAAGACAAATTAGAGTTTCAAAATTGAGAATTACCTAATTTTATATGATTTGCACTAAAATTTTCAAAATTGGAGGGTCTTAGGTTCAATTTATGACTAATTTAAGCTTTCTTGACTCTCAATTGAATTGAATTGTGCTTGATTTTTTTGAATTGAAATTTATAGTATTTTTGCCTAATCAATTTTGAGGATTTCTTTTTATGCATTACTTTTCGTAAGTGAAGCCTTTTTAATTGAGTTGATGATTGGTTTAAGCCTTTTTATTGCCAATTGCCTTGCATTAAGTTTAATTTTGTCCAAATCGAACTTTTTGATCATTTTGCCTATATGATAATTGGAGATTTCTTATTTTTGCATCAATTATCAAAATTAAGATTCGTTCATTCAATTAAACATTGTTTTAAAGTCTTTTAGCTATAAATTGCATTCAATTGCATCTAGATTGTTTCATTGTTTAATTATTTATACTAAATTTCATTAGGGAGTTAGAGATTCTAGGTTTTTCCAATTTATATGCCTTTAACGCCTTCTTGACCCAATTAAAAGTCCTTTTGCTACCTATTTTTGCGCTTATATGCATCTTTTACTTATCTATGTTATGCATGTTAAATTTTTACTTAAAATTTGTAGACCTGAGATTTTAGAAATAATATCTTCTCTTTTATAAGAAATATTTCATATTTAGTACTCTATCTCTAATCCATTTCTTTTTCCCCTCATCATATCACTTACCCCCCCCCCCCCCTTCTCTCTCTCTCTCTTTCTCCCTCTCTCTCATGGCTAGAACAAGAGGAAACTATAACCCTGCACCTAAGACTATCACTCAAGGTAAGGCTACCCATACACCCTTTAATACTAACTCTAATTTTGACTCAATATCAAGATTATGCCTCTCATGATCTCAGTGAGAATTGCATTATATCTCCTTCTAGTTTAGAATAATTTAAGGATTATGGTCTTGTACATTACTTCATTGATCAAACATGAGAATCCCTTCTTACAACGACTTATAAGAAAAGTCCCACCAATGTTAAGCTTTTCTACATTACTTCATTGATCAAAGGTGGGAATCCCTTCCTACAACGACTTATAGGATAAGTCCCACCAATGTTAAGCTTTTCTATACAAATCTTCATCCTAAAATAATTTAAGGTGATGCCCAAATCTTCTCCACCATATATGGCATTAACATTCATCTCACCTCTAATTCTATAAATGAGATCCTAAGCATCCCCATTCCTGAACCCCCTTCTTACTATAGTTGTAATACCAAATATACCAATTGCCTATATTTTGTCCCTAATAGAGTCAATATTATCTTGAGTGCCCTGATACAAATATCCACAAAAAAACCTGTTGATGTTCCTAACCTCAATGATATTCCTTATTTACACCATCTTTTCATTAAATATAATTTTATCTTTGCCAAGGGGTATTTTACCTTCTTAGGACATGATAATCTGTGGTTCCTATCCACTCTTATGCTAGGAAACTCTATTCATGTTGTTCACTTTCTTTTACTTAACATGGTCCACTTCTATCAAACTAAAAAGAGGAAACAAAATATCTTATATGCCCTCATTCTTAGTCTCATCTTTCATCACTTTCATATTCCTCTCGTTGGTGAGGAGATTGACTTTGATTTCTTCTTTAACTCTACTACCCTTAATCGTATAGGATATATATTGATAGATGGTCAAATGACAAGACCACATCAATAGCCACAACTCCACCCTTAAAAACCATCACTTATACATGGGGCTCTGCCATATGTGGATGACTTTGATTAAACCTCTTTTGAGCTACAACATAGAGCTATCTGTAGAGGATGAGGCCACCACTTCACAATCACATCATCGCTGTCCACTAGAAGCTCATCTAGCAGCCATTGAGTATAAACTCACCATATTGCTAGTTAGAGTTTGATTCTTTCAAAGACATCATGATGCATCCACTTGATGACCTATACAGTCTAATTGAGTCTCAATTTCCCTTCTAGTTAACTGATTATTTTTATGTTTCTAAAAAGGAAAATACTAATTTTTGTGACATTAGAGGGAAACGTTACATTCAGAAGAGGTATTTGTTACTTGTTATTTTTAAGTTCTCTTTATAAGATGAACAATTTTTTATATCATATATGTGTTATATATCTATACATGAATACATATATATTAATTTGATAATGAATATTTTTGTTAAATCTTGCTCTCAATAGTGAATTATGGTTATGATACTAATATATGTTTTATGAACCAGTTAAGGGAGAGCTAGTTATTATCTTGATATGGATTGTTATCTGTCTGATTAAAATTCTCATACTACTTTATAATATCAAAAATGTTTTGTCATTATCAAAAATGGGGGGAATTGTTGAGCCAAAGGAGGTTATAATCGAGGTTTCACTAACGATTTTAATTTTGTTGATGAGAAGGAATATAAGAAAAAAAAAATCTTATCGTATCAAAGGATTATGATAGAAAAGATGATGTTTGCAATCTTCAAAATCAAGATCAAGTCAAGAAGGAGATCAAGATACATCAAGGTTATTTCATGTACTACTTATTGTAAGCTCATCTTTCTTATCTTTGATAGTCTAAAAGGCTCTAAACATGTCATTTCAATTTATAGCATTATTTTTTACATTCATTAAGAGCTATTGAGGCTTTTGTTTTTAATATAAAAGTCTCTTGATTTTTAAAATAATGTTTAGGAAAATTTTTTGGAATATTTTTAATCATAGTGACATTAATCAAATGAAGTATTTAAAGGAGTTAAAATTATGTTTTTGGGGTGTTTATAGGTTAAAGCTATTAAATTTGAAGTATCTGGAGTTTGTTGTAACATTGGCTAATGCACTAATTGACCAGTTTGTCATATTGATCAACCGGTATTCTTTACTAATCTATCAATGTTTCAATGACTAATAAATCTAAAGCTTTTAATGCATACTAGTCGACTAGTATGGAATATAGTCGTTGTAACAGTTAGTTACTAGTTCCAACGACTATTTTGGGTCTCAAAATACTATAAATAGGTGTTTTCTCATTAGTTTTAGCATCAAGAAGCTTTTGAGTTTCCTATACATACATTTCTAAACATTTTTCAATCTTTGGAGCATTCATTATTTCATTTTTAATAAGTAAGCCTTTTTTTGATTATCAAGGTATCCAAATGAGCAAGTTTGAATTGTAAGCTATTTTTTAGGTTCTGATCATCTTATTAGGTTTATCTAAAAGTAGTTTGAGGTTCCTTTTTACATTGAAGAAAGATTAAAAAATGAGGTTCCTCTTTGCCGAAATAAAAGATCGTACAAAGAGTATTTTTCACAATGAAAGAAGAATTATAGTAGAAATCCAAGACGAGAATAGTAGGCATAGGCAAAGATTGTTTATTAAATCACGATAAAGCAGTTTGCGTTTCTCTTCTCTTACTTCGTACTTTGTTGCTTACAAGCATAATTAAATTCGTTTACTTTAATTTTGTTCTTATATTTGTAATAATTTGTGACATTTTTTATACGTTAATATACTTTAATTAAAATCTTGAATTCAGTCAATTCACTCACTTCTTAGGTGCCATTAGAGAATAACAAAGTTGATGAGAAAGATGTTGCCATGAAGATCGATCTTTTAAACTGGTGAGGGCAAACGATTAATCAAATAGATTGGCATCATCCCAATATTCTGGATGTATAAACATAAGAGTGAGAAGAGAGACTAATTTCAACAATATGACGATTTTTAAGTTTAACTAGACTATTTTGGGGATGAGGGACAAGAAACACGATTGGTAATGCCACAAGAATCCAAGAATTGTGATAGTTTAAAGAATTCACCACCTTAATCACTCCGAAGGTTTTCAATTTTGGTGTTAAAGATATTTTCGACATGCCTCTTAAATTTCTAAAAAATATAGAAAGCATTAGATTTATGAACAAGTAGATAAAACCATGTGTAACGACTATAAGTATCAACAAAAGTGATATATTATAAATGAATATAATTTGAAGTAAAAGAAAATGGAGCCATACATACGAATGAATTAAACGAAGTGAAAAACCGAAGGGGGTTAATTATTTTGCAAACTTTCTGCAAACTTATTTAGCACCAACAAAATAAAATCAATCAAAACCGAAATAATAAAAACACTAAAAATTTGGTAACGTAGATCGGCACACCTTACCTACGTCTGCGAGGCCCTCACTCAGCTTAATCACTTTCACCGAAGTATAATAGTTTTACCTAAGGCTTTACAGAGTCGACACCACTCAACTCTTGACACTATCTCTCAACCTCACTTCCCGTGAAAGAATTTCACACCCAATAATATGACCGCCTCGTACTAACCTCTACAGAGAATTTTCTCAATCAATCTTTTAACGAAAGAACAATGAACAAATAACTCAAGTGATTAAAATAATAAATAACAAAAACTAGATACACTTGAGATAGAAAAGAATAACTGTCCGATGAGTTCCGCTCTACTAAAATAGATCTGAAAGTCATCACAACAACAATGGACTGATTCACATAAACACCAACCCGAAGCCACAGCTATGAAAACTTCCAGCGACATTATCTTTAAGAAGATCCAGAAAAATCAAAAGCTCACGCCCACTGCTTTGTTTCTTATCTAAGGCCCATGCTACGTTTCTTGTCTAACGCCCAGGATATTTTTCAACTCACAAAAGCATGCACATGTAGCTGTGTTTTTCAATAGCAATTAACCCACGCAACACCGTCGTTGTTGCACCTTCACATAAGATTAACTCTGTTGCTTCACTTATCAATAATATTTCACAAACACGTAACCCCACAACAACCCACTCATAAAACAAATTCCTTCTTCTGTTGTATATTCTTCAATCTTCAATTTACGCCTACCAGAAGCAAAACAAGCCTACCACCATAGTTTCATTAGCGAAATTTGAAAAATGTGTGGACGGTGATGCCCTCAATCTCCATAGCGCATAAAGTCCATTAAATTCCTTGGCCAAAAATCAACAATACACGCACCTCAACAATTAGCTAAGTCACGTCAATACAAGCTCTTCTTCAGCTATAGATAAAAACATGCACAATACACACCCATGGAGCGATGATGAAACCAGAATCCCTCTGATGGAATACAATAACGTAAGTACCGAGATCTAATATCGAGAGGAGCTATGTTTATCTGAAAACTTATCTTTAAAAGATCCCACATATGTTTGAACTCTCACCAACGTAATATACTACCAACGTGATAATAATAGACTTTTATTCTATGCAGAATTTTTTCACAACCATAAGTGTAGCAACCACATCAATTTGAATCCAAGTCAAATCACCCAATTAATATCTTATATGTCCAATTAATAAATAATGCCAAAACATATATCCTAACACGAAGTGAACTAGAATAAATTATTGCAGACAAATGATAAGGTAAAAGTGTGTGACTCTTACCTAGCCTACATGAATTACAAAAGGATAAAAAGTTTTTGCAGCGCTAACAGAAAACTAAGACTAGAATGAAATTTCTTAAGCACTAAAGAGGATGGATGACCAAGACGCTAATTTCATAGATCAAACAAAACTCGGATAACAAAAGCTTGTGGAGATGACACCTTAGAATGAGATGCAATGCCAATGTAATAGAGCCCCTGATCTCGTTTTGAGATCCTTCACAATATAAGATGGTCAAATTTAACGGAAACTTGATTATCATCACATAAACTCGAAACACTTAAAAGATTCTTTGTGATAGAAGGGAAACGAAAAACACATTTTCAAAGTAAATAGCCAAAATCATTTTTCAATAAGGAAGTTCCAGTATGAGAAATCTGAAACGAACTTGATCTGGATCTATATAAGAAAATGTAGATTAGCATGATTGTTGGTTATATGGTATATGGCACCAGTATCAAGATGCCATTCTTGGTCGGGATTGTTGGTTTAGGCAGCCGCATAAGTAGCATAATGATCAGTATTTGGAGGGTGATAATTTTTGTTAAATGATTAAAACACTTAAGAGCAGAATGATCAGGACAGCCACAGATTTGTCAAAAAATTATCATGGAGAGCTTTCCAAGTGTGGGCGTACAAGTCGTGTGCCGAGCAACATTAGAGAACACGTTAACAGTCAAAGAGGCATGCAGCCATCCAAGCAGAAGTTGATCTTGTTTATGCCAGAGAACAAACGCAGGATTGAGATTTTTTTAGATGTGGAAGCGATAGGTCAGCACGGGGCTTTGTTTTATCAGTCTTTTTGTACGTGGATTGGCAATGGCATGGCATCTCCAAAATGTTTTAATTGAAATATGGCTTTTAAATTCAGTTTGGAATTAGTAACTATATTAAATATTATTCTATTTTTATTTTTATTGATATAGAAATATATTTAAAATTTATAATATTAAACATCTAAAACAATAACTATTTTTTAAAACAAAAATTCTATTGTTATTAGTGTTAATAATTTGTTTAATACAAATTTATTAAATAAATAATTTTATTTTGATATCATATACAATATTTGTTAATAAATATTCGAATAAAATTTTATTGTATTTTGTTAATATAAACAATTAAATAAGTAAAATTTATTTATAAAGTAATATTTAAATAAATATTATTTACTTAAATTTTAATATTTTTATTTTCCGAAACAAATTTAAAACTTAAAACTAATTATAAAAATTAGATTAAATTAAGTAATTTAGTTATATTAGTTATAATTGTTATTGGTAACTAATGTCTAATAATTAATATATATTTAATTAATGATAAAATAGATTATGACCAAAAACCAAAAATCAAAATTTTTGTAGATTATAAAAATGAAATTTTATTGAATGTAAAAAATAAAATAAACTATTTTACTGAATTTAGAAACGGAAATAAAAGTTTAAAAAACGCAATGAAAACATAGGGTCTCTTGGTTGGAATCCCCGAAACACATTTATCACAATGGTCTTGTTGACACTGGCGCAAGATATGCCACATGAAAGCCTAAAGAAAGTAAAGAGATGAACTATCCATCCTCTTGGTTGAGTTCTCTTTTTCTTGTTTCCATTTGCGAAAGCATTGCCTTAAACACATGATTTTTATTACTCAACCCACAGGAAAAACAGGAATAATATCATATCATCTGCACAATCTTATGGTCTGGCAGTAACGAGACTTCACCAATTCAGAGTTTCATACGTCCAAACATACTGGAGCACACGTCAATGGACTCACCATGTTCTGCAGCAATAAGAATTGCTAACTTCTTCGCCATTCGCGATTAAGACATTAGCAGCTGATATAAGATACAAATTTATACCCGCTCCATGTATATAGTTGCATCACTCTAGGATATAACTTCTATTAGTCTTTCCCTGATAGTGCTGTCACATAGTTTCTTAGTTGCCATGTACAGTGAGGCAGCATTCTTGAATCGCTGTACGGTCAATCTTCCTTTTTTCATAGATTGTTCGCCATCGTATTCGCCAGTTCCTGAGCTCAGACGTGAGACCGCCTGAAGTTTTCCCTAAACCCAAACATTATCAAAACCCTTGTGAACTTTATATGGAAACATTCTGATTCGTTAAATTGGACAAATCAACCATCTTCACATGATGTTAACTGTAAATAATAGCGTCCCAGGCGGAAGTTTCGAGTTATTGAGCTACTACTATCAAAACTCCAATCTTGAAACATTTCTCAATCACGTTCAGGCCACATGCTTTAGCGAACAACTATTATCTACTTAGTTCGGGAGCATGATAGATTTTAATATCGATGCCAGTAAAAAGATCGTCATTTACCATCTTCCGTTGAAAGGGAGCTGCCAATTTCCTGCAAATGTCAACTCACTTGGGTCGCGTGGATGCAGGCAGACTCCGTAACAGGAGATGACCAAGAAGGTAACCAACTCTCTTGCAGTTGCACCCAAGTGATCGCACATAACAAGTGGCGTCCAAGCAGGTCATAAGTACACGCTTATCCTGAGTCATGTGCACAGCCTAAACGTTCAACTTAAAAAGAGGCTTAGCTCATACAACTTTCACGTCGGCCATTGGGCTAATTTAAGGCTTATGATTCGGCAGCTGTTTTCTCTTCTCCCCGTCCCAAGCCCCATGCAAACAGTGACGTCCTCTCTACCTTCGCTTCAGTCCAGTTTTTGTCACTGCAGCTTAAAAGTGACATCCCATGCATTGTAGACTATCGAGCTTATGCCAACAGCAAAAACCTGTATTATATTTCAATTGTGCATGAAACAATCAACACCAAAAGCTCTAATAAAGACAAGTGGCATACAAGAGAAGATATTTCTTACCCCTAATGGTACTGTCTGCGGGCAGACTGATGGCACGACATTAAATAACCTACGCACAGGCACCCAGCTCCTACCACGAACTGAGAGGAATCAGCTACTACTCGGATCAACCTATTGCAACAGCAATTGTTTTTCTGCTCCAGTCTGACACCAGTATGGTTCACCCATTACTTTCAAAACTCTCTATTGGGCCCTAGATCCAACTTGCATTCAGAAGCAGCATAGGAGCCAAGCCTCTGAACACTTTCTTGCAAGAATTCTTGGTCACCCCTTAGGGGATCAATTAACATTGCCAAGGCCACCCTAAGTCCAATTGCAAACAACCACAAAACAATCAGGCATCTCTCTTCCCCGTAAGCCCTGAAGAGCTCTGCTTTCTCTGCGTGCCAAATTGCCAGCCATCCCTTGCCCTATCACCAGATCGATCATAATCATCTAATAGATTATCCATCGGGGGCCTAAAATTTCTATGGTTACCATTTCTAAAAATCAACGAAGGGCCTGAATTCTCATCATCTTCTGTTGGAGTTGCTGATCTCGGTTCCATATGCATATCATATGATCTGTGTCTTGGTATGCCAGATCTCAAGCCCCTCGTACTGGATGAACCTTTTCCCTGGATTCCCTTTGAAACAAAAAAATCTTTTGGTAGAGCGTCCATGTCCATGTAACAATTCCTTGCTTTAGCATCATCAACCAATGCAGCCCAGTCATCAGATTGCACCAGAGAGCTGGCATTCCCCATAACCTGTAAAGTTTAAGTTTGATAATGTCAAACCTTCAGTAGCTGGGTAAACATGATAGCACAATATCATAACAAAAGAACTAGAAAAAGGTATAAACTGTACCCATAAGGCCCTTCTTGCTCGAGTAAGAGCAACATTCATACGCCGAATATCAGCAACAAAGCCAACACCATGATTTGAGGCACGTACACAAGACATGATAATGACATCACGTTCCTGCCCTTGGAAAGCATCTACAGTATTAATATAAATATCTTTTCCTTCTTCTGACTTTAAAACGGCTGAAAACTCCTGTTGAAGGCATTTCAATTGCAGTTTGTATGGTGTGATTATGCCAACTGTTACTCTCCCCATTCCCGAAGATTTCACAGTCTTCTGAAGATGTTCATACAACTGAAGACAAAATTGTGCTTCATGGATGTTTTGATATGATACAGAGCCACCCCTCTGGGACTCTCTCCCATGAGTAATATCATAGAATACGTAAGGTCTAAGCAATGGATCCTTGTAGTATATTTCATCTGGTAGTTTAGCAACACTTTCACTGTCAGTAAGGCGTCCTTGGTAAAAGTAGCGAGAAGGGAAATCCCGGATTTCAGGATGCATTCTGTACTGCACAGATAGTAGCATTGTTGGGCATCCTGCTTGCTGAAACCTTTCAAAAAGACTTCTACTATATAACAAAGTCCCTGCAGCTTTACTAATAACTGTTGCAGGAAGCTGCTGAGGATCCCCAACAAGAACACATCTCGCAGCACCAAGAGCAAGGGGAGGAAGAACAGCTACTTCACTAGCTTGGGCTGCCTCATCAATAACCACCATGTCAAACCCATGTGTGAGCCGAGAGAACAATTTCCGTCCACTGCTTGAGACGGTAGTAAAAACAATCTCTGCTTCATTGGCAAAACTTGCCTCAAGACTAGCACGAGCTTCTTCCATATTGAAGTTGCTACCAGAACGAAACCTAGATTCAAGAATAAGAAGGCGAGAAATCTCAACTAGAACTTTATCCCTGCTTTCAACAGCTGCAGCAAGGTTCTGAAGCAATGCATCCCGGTTTTGGTCCCGAGCCATAAGAACATCAGGATCAACACCAACAGAGCCTTGAGAACGACCATCAACAGCTGCAAAATTAAGCTTGTTTTGAAGGTCAGCTATCTGAGCAGAAAAATAAGCCTCCTGGCCTCTCAAGTCTTGCATCCATTTTGTAATTTCTTCACGGCTCTTCATTAAAAGAAGTTCAGTTCTCCGCTCAACAGAAACTGCCTGGGCAGCACGTGACTGTGAATCAACCCCAACTCTGGCAACATCAGGTCTATAAACTTTCATTTCGCCATCAATAAATCCACGGTCAAGAACACGAGCAAGAAGCTCATCAGTTGCAGCATTAGATGGTGCACAAACTAGCATTCTGGGTTTTGGACAGAGTTTTGAAAGAGAGCGGAACAGGTTCTGGTCCATGTTATGGAGGACTTCATCAATTGATCCCATAGTGATGTTGTCAGCATTACCCTCATTTGATTGCTTATAGCTCTGAGGTGCTAGTTTCTTAAGCAAAGAAGTATAGTAATGCTGATATTGAACCAAGTGTATGACATTTAGCATTCCCCAAACAGTGTGCGTTTTACCTGTTCCTGGAGGACCTTGAACAAGGGTGAAAGGCCAAGGATCTTGTCTCTTTGTTATTCCACTACTAGTTCCAGCAGCTGTATGCATTGCTGCCCATTGGATTGCAGCCAGCTGGGGCCCATTGAAGGTCCTATGCAAATGGTCAACAAAATTCTGTGTGAAGCATTCAGGCATGGCTGGGGTTTGTTGCTCATACTTTGGGAAGTGTTCTGGACCAGGCTTCAGGATTGCAGTTTGCATCTAAAAGTACCCCCAAAAAAAAAAAAAATTCTTGTCATAAAAATGAATTTTATCAATAAGACACTCTTTATTTATTGAAGACACATAAGTTTCTCACCTGCAAATTAAGGCGGAAAAATGCATGCAGAGCAACATACTCCCGCTGAGTTGTTGCAAGAGAACCAAGCACAGTCAGGTACCAGATACCTCTAGGCTGGAGTTTTCTTAAAATATGATCATCATCAACCTTGCTGATGAAAAGAAACAAGATAAGAGAAGTTTAAACAAAATTGCCATCAGGTATGTTAACTTAGTGGTATATCATAGTTTAAAGCAGAGAACAGAACTAAAGAATTAAAATTCGCAAATTAACCTGTAAGAGTCATACGAGTCTCCAACATAAAAATGAAGGATTGCACCAGGAGGATCGCGAGTATCTACAGGAATATGTCGTCTAACAGTACCTGCCACACGGCCACAAATCTCAGGCTCCTCATCAACTTCATTCGCTGACGCAATGCTCCTCTTGGATCTAACTGCTTGACCCAAAAACAAATATTAATCACAAAAAAAGAAGAAAAAGCATTTAAGGTCATAGAAACATGAGAATATCACATGCAACTTCCACAAAGTACCTGTTCCAGGTCTTGGGGTTGAAAGAACTGCAACATCACCCTCCTTAAATGTCCATTTCCACTCGCATGCAGGAAGGACTATTACATCATACCATCCTATACAAGATATTAAAATATTTCTCTGTCAACAGCAAAAGAGTTGCAAATGGAGTTTCAAAATCTTACTATTGATAGGTTGTAGCATACCTCTTTCACGCCTCTCTACACTCTTTATACGAACCATTACATGTGTATTTGTTTCAGCTAACTCCTCCCATGTGCCATACAGCTGTGCACGACATTCCTCAAAAAGCAAGGGCTCAAATACTCTAACATACTCGTCCACTGATTCAAATCGACCGGGAACACATTGGAGTTCAGAGTCTTCTACTGCACAAGACATTAACAAATCATATCCACAAAATATTTGGACCAAAGAGACACAGGAGAAAGAACGAACAGCAATGTGACTTTCTATTTTGACATAATATGAATGTCATGGGCACAATTTAAATTCAAATAAACTGACAAGCAACCTCTCATGAACTTACTCGAACGCAACCAAATAGAGGGCCACAGGATCACATGTACGGCATACAACATATGTTGCAATTGAATTCAATCAAATAAGAAAATAAATGGATATAAAGACAGATGCAGTGAATTTTAAACAGTAATCACTTAGAAACTAATGGTCTTTTTTGTGTATGTGCGTGTAATTCAGTTAATCTTCCATCCTAAAGGCTCTCTGGACGGTTGGCCGTCCCCCACCACATGTAGCTGTGGGAATGAGGCTCTTCGGACGGTAGAATGCAGCCTGTTGTGGGGATCTCCTCTGCTATGCATAGGCCTGATGCCCTGACCAATACAAACATCATCTTTTACTCATAAAATGGCAAGCACCAAAAAATAATCCTAACTGAGCCACACTTCCAATAGCGACCGAGAATGAGGAATGGCAAATGAAATAAATGCACATTGACTTAATTTGGAATTAGGAATTTAAAAAACTTAAGTTTGCTGATAAAACTAAATCTTCAAGCGTTGAAGCAGGCCAAACACTGCAAGACACATCACTTTTTATTCTCTACTTGTTTGTCACTCCAAACACGTCCCCAAAGATTTTACAGAAGAATGCAGTGAGGATCTTATGTTCCATTCTATGCATAGAACATGTCATCGACTTTTAGGACAGGTTAAAAGAAAGAGCACGAGACTAAAGACAGCTCACATAGATAAGGATAATAAGAGAACTAACACCTTGACAAATAACAAAAGCAAGCAATGACAAGAAGTTAAAGGTTACTTGGAGAAAAACAGGATTCAATGATAGATTACAAATATGGACCGGAGCATTCAATACCTGGCTGTTGCCAAAATTTCTCATTAGTCACCTCCCTTATAAGTCGTTCCACCGAAGTGTCTTGATATGATGTACTAACTGTGGCAGGCTTCTTGGGAAGTGGTTGTTTCTTATTTCCCAACTTTGAATCTACAGAGGTTTGGCTAACAATTGCTGGCTTCCGATTAGGAAATTGTCCATTTTTTGACTGCCTCATATCATTAGGTTGCTTCCATGAACCTTGTCTTGGAATGGTTGGCAAGTTAGCCTCTGCATAAAAATCAGTTTCACCATTTACCCTCTTTGATTTGGAGACCCCAGAGTGTTGTATATCACCATTACATTCAGACTTGGGTTGACAAGTATCTGCGAGGATACCCACTTCATTAAATGATGGGTCAACTATTTTCAGATCCTTGACATGTTTTTCTACAGCACGGTCAGGAGGAGGGACAGCAGTCCGAACTTCTCTCACAGTCCGAGTGCTGGTTGGCTGCCGTCTTGGTGTCGAAGTTCTGATGGAGCTGGTTTGCTTGACTTCATCTATATTTATTAACATGGTCTGCCTATTACGTTTCTTTCCTAACATAGCTTCTTTATGTTGATCTATCTTCCTCTTCCCCAAACTATTGGAAGACTTAAGTGCATGACTTGCTTCAATGCCCTTAATTTCTCTCTGTTTTAAAGTAATACCAGTGTCCTCTAGACCACTCATAGGTGCATCATCACTAGTATTGCCATCTATATTACGATTGCTGTCAGTTTGCTTATTGTTCAATCCTTGGCCCAAACACAGTGAAGGGTCCC
The DNA here is from genome assembly GCA_027563885.1 of Erythroxylum longipes. Classification (NCBI taxonomy): domain Eukaryota; kingdom Viridiplantae; phylum Streptophyta; class Magnoliopsida; order Malpighiales; family Erythroxylaceae; genus Erythroxylum; species Erythroxylum longipes. The sequence continues at coordinate 9,942,341 of JAOQMS010000006.1, read as the reverse complement.
TAGAATTGTTCTTAGCCTTGGCACTTCCCGATGTGGTCCCAGTACCCAAAGCAGAAGTATCACATTCCATTTTTTCAGAAGTACCCTGCTGTACCGAAGCTTTTCCCTGCTCATGCATGGTATCACCTGCAGAGCCATCTGCATCAGACCACTCCCCTTCTTCTTTTTCAACCGCTTCATTATTCACCAAACCTGAAACATGAGAAGGCTCTGTTTGCATGCCATACCCATTAAATGTCATTGCAGGAGATGCAACCTTGGCATTCTGATCCTGTGTTTTGCTCGATTCATTACTCACTTCAGGAATAGGAGCAACTCTTGGACGAATGAAAGGTTGGAAACCCGACATAGATGATGCATGGGAAAAGGTGTTATAATTTTTAATGCCTTGAGAAGCCACTGATGTCGCAAATAATTCAGAGGTATGGGCATTGGAGGAAGGGAACACCTTCTGTGGCAGCAAACTGACAACAGGACCGGTCTCCTCATCATCCTCAGCAGGGGGCTCATTAAGATCAAATATAGGCCTTCCTCGGGAACCCATGGCATATGTTGATGCATATACAAACTAAAGTACCTATTTTGTGCTGTGCAAAAAGTTGTGTTTGCAGTTTCTTTCCAGAGAAGATCGTCAACCTTAAAGGCATAAAAAAGTCTTTTTCTTTGAAGGTCAAAGAAGCCCTACATGCATTCTAGATCTGCAAGTCAAATCCACTACATTAATAAGACAGCAAACACCAGTGTCGGGGCAACATCACAGAAGATAACAAATAGTAGTTACAGGATAAAGGAAGACAAACACTGAAATGAGCATGCAGCTGATATAAATCTTTGGCAATTAGATCACCAAGAAGCTTCTCACAACCCAATCACCTTGAAGTAGAAAACTCACCAAAAATGCACTCACTTCCACTATAGGTTAACCCACACATTATATGCAAAAAGCATCTAAAATATTCACAAACAAACTCAAAATAGCATCTAGAGAGCCCAATTCGAAACAAAATGCAGTTTACAACACGTGTTACTGTAAATCCATAAGCAATCACAACCTAACATAGGAAGATTTATCACAAAGGAAAATACACAAATAAATAACTTCACAGGCCCACGGGGCCACGTCCAAACCAAAACGCATTGCCCAACCAACAGATCGCAAACTCAACAACCCTATCACCTACATGGAAATCAACACTCCACAAATAATACCCTCTTCTCCCATAAATCCGCACTCACTAGGTTTGACTAAACGAAAATACCAAATCAACCAAAATCGAAACAAATTCCACTGATCCCTAATCCAACACCTATTGAGCTCCACCATAAAGTCAGAAAACAATAAAATCGGCAATTCCACAAAACAACAAACATTAACAGGTAAAGTCCGTTGCATAATCTCATAGGGAATCAGTTTAAGGTTCCATTACCCGTAGAAATTAATAACTATTATTTTTAAATCGAATTCGAAAAAGTAATTAACTGCAGTTGGAGAGAGAAACTTTTGTACCCTTTTTGAATCTGCTTTGTTGAATCTATGTAGTTGTAGCTATCGAGATTACCAAGAGAGAGAAAGTTATGCACATAAATATATACATAAACCTATATGTATATATAGAGATAGGGATAGAGAGAGACTCGCGACAGATAGGTAGAGAGCGAGAGAAGCCGATGCAAATTATGAAGGGAAAGAGGTGAGGGCATGAGTTTATATAGGAAATAAAGAGCGACCCTCACTTACCGCCCGTTACTTGACGCCGTCCACCATTAAAACCTTTCCCCGTTTGTATCTTTTCCCTTTTTCTTTTCTTTTATTTTATTTATTCTTCTAACGCCCTTTGTTTTCTCTGTATTTACCGTTTGTGACCCGGGGTTTTGTAGATTTACGATTATGGGCATTGCGCAATCAGATCAAGCACGAGGGGTGAGACTCGGATTTCTTATGGTTGCCTAGGATTATGATTAATTAATTGGGAGGATTTGGATTGCTTTTGTCAAGCTTAGACGGAAAATCTTGTGATTAAGTAGATCAACGGTCTTTAATTTTGATTTGTTTAGTGGACCCCAGATTACTTGCCACGTGGACTCCTCAGTTTTCTAGGACTCAATCGGCCTCGTGCTTTTTGGATTTAGTGCGACACGTATTAAAGACGGAAACCTTGTCGTTTCTCGTAAATTGCGATAAAAAATAGGGGTAAATTTGAAATTTCACTAAAGGATGTGAGTTGCTCCACGTGCGCCTCTATTGGAATGCATGCTCACACCTATTATAATATGACAACTGTCCATAGGGTTGAACCACATATTAACGAAAAATGCCATTAAACTGTAGAAGCTGAGTCGTAAACTAGTTTTGAGGTGTCGAACGGCTACGGTGAAAGCATGCACTTGTTCACAACTAGAAGAGAGGAGTTTCAGGCTTCTGATCGACTATAGTCGGGCCCCAATCCAACTCCTTGATTTAAAGAAGTTGTCGTTTTATTTAAAATGATAATCTAAATTGGTTCAAATTTTACTTTAGAGATTTGAAATTAAAAATAGTTATGAAGGTTAAACCTTAAATATAAGTATTACCATAAACTACTATTTGTTGACAATTTAGAGAAACAGCGAGAAAAGTTGAAAATTAAACAGTTCTTGTGAGTTATAGTTTAAGTGATTGGAAGAGATTTCCTAAAAAAATTTTAACACTAACCTTTAAGTTCAAATCTTAAAGACATTTAATTGTTAAATGTTCTCAAATTAAAATAATTTAGGCCATTAAATAGTTATAACTTAAATATTTTATATATTTAAAAATGATTATAATTTTTTATATAATAAAAATAGAAAGATTTCATAATAATTTTTTTGTGACAAATGCTATTTGTCATGCTATAGTCTGATGTTTGTTATTATCCATCATGAAGTTTGATTTGAAAAATCCAAACCCATAATCATCTCCTTAAAGATTTATATAAATAAAATATAAGTAGTCTCTGATTTCCAAAACGATGTAATTGGTCATAAAGTGGACGACTATATAAGCCAACCACATCATTTAACTTATTAAAGCATTGATCATGGCATGTCTCAAGCCATATTCATGTTTAATTGTTTTATATAACGCTTGCTTCAAGCCCTGTGCTACCTGTGTTCACAATAATTATAACAAATAAATGCTAAAAACATATAGGCTTCGTTTGATTAACGGCGGATCAACCAATTTTTTAGAGGATTGGTTGTGTATAGCTGTTTGACATATTAAAACCCTGTTGAAGTTAATTTGGTAATTTTGCTGATTAATTGGTTAATTGCTTTTAATCAGCTGAAAATAAAAAAGCTAGTACATAGAAGCTCCAATAGCCAACATTTAAGATATAAAAATAAAATGGTGCCCTTTAAATTCTTGTTGATACTTTAATGACTCACCTTAAGGAACACTCCTCGAAGAACGGCGACGAAACTCCAACGGAGATTATCGTTAAAATGAAGTTTAGAAGAAAGTATGCGCTTATAAGCTTAAATGCAAAAGAGACAGAAAAAGAGGGAGAGAAGAAAATGGAGGCAACGTTGGATTATCAAAACCAAAAACTTATAAGGAAGAGAAAAGTGACGCTTTTTCACCAAAATAATAGTGAATATTGGAAGAAGATGATGAAGAAGAAGAAGAAGAATTTAGAGTATGTACTATGTATATGAAAGGAAATCACTAATTCTCCATAAACCCTCAACATAACTTATCATTCGAAGAATAACAATTGGGGATTTTGGACATGAGGTGTAGGTGTGTGAGAAGTGAAGAAGAGACTCTAGAGAATTCGAAGAAGAGAAGAAGAAAAAAGGCAATATGTCGATGATCAAAACGCATAACATAAGAGGAAATACATTAAGCATACATGTGAGTAGCACATGGGAAGAAATGCAAAGCATAAACCAAAACGCAGAGTTTCATTAAAGCATCTAACAGGCATGAGTTAAAAGGGACAGATGCATACATCTTCTTCACTTGTTTATAAATACTTGTACACAATCACAACACAATCAGAATATACGCATAAAACCTTCTGATTCAAGAGAGAAAAATAAGAGAGAGTGCTAGAGTTCATACTAAGGGTACTAGGTAGTTTGTGAGAAACGCTTGCAAGTGTTTAGAAAACATCCAATCTCTTGTATTCTTCTCTTCTTGAAGCTAGTGAAAACCTCAGTGTGAGATTGACCCTTGGACGTAGATAGTTTTGTGCTATCGAACCAAGTAAAAATTCTTGTGTCTTCTTTACATTTCTGCAACTCTTCGTTTCTGCACAACAAGTTCAAGCAACAAATATTACAAATCTTTGAGAAAAAGATAGCAGAAGCATACTAAAATCCTAACAGATTGGTATCAGAGCATCTAGGTCTCTGTACACATTCCTATTGACAAGTCAAGAATCCATCAAGAAGGAAGCTCAAGAATAGAAACAGATCTTTACCAAGAACCTCCAAAATGGTGGGAAAAGAGATGAAAGTGTTCACTAGAAAAGAGGACTTTGCAATCTGGAAATTACAAATGCAAGCCCTGCTTGAATCCTACAAATGTTTTGGGGCCATAGATGCTACATATGATGATGAGACAGATCCTGTGAAGAATCTGAAGAAAGCAAGATTGGCTCACTGAAAACTAATGTTGCATCTTTCACTAATTGTCATCAGAAAAGTGAAAGATTGCAACACCGCAAAGTTTTTATAGGAAAAAATGGATGAAATTTACTCCAAACGCTGTTTACCAAACAAAATGACCCAGCTGCACAATCTTGCAAATTACATAATGAATACAACAGTAACCCTTCAAGACAACCTGGATTATTTCTTTAAACTAAGTCAGGATCTATAGGGGAGAAAATTTCAGAAGAACACCAAGTAGTGGTGATTCTAAAGTCACTTCCACAGGAATACAATAGATTCAGGAAGGTGGTCAAGCATACTAGTGGTGATGCTCTAATAGTGAAGAGGGTTCTTGATTCTTTGATGGAGGAAAGAAGTGATAGACAACAATCACTTTAAGAAAGAACCAAAGGTGATGTTCTTAGACAACAGATCCGATAGCAAGTCTACAAAAAATGGTTCAAAGAAAGATGGTGGACAGAAAGCTATGGGAAAGGCAAACAGAAGAAGAATGACGATGACAAGAAAAAGAACAAAGCCAAAGGTAAAAAATCCTATTATTGTGATAAAGAAGGACACTTTGTCAAGGATTACAGGAAGAAGAAGAAGGACAAAGAGGCATAGAGAGGTGATGTTGGATGAGAAACTTGAGGAGTCTAGTGGAGATGAGATACTTGCCATGATAGCTGAAACAGATGAGTTGTCAATAGAATGGATTCTGAACTTGGGCTGCATAATGCATGTAACTCCCCATAGGGACTGGTTCTCTTCTTTTTAGAACTTGTCAGCTAAAGTAAGAATGACAGATGCAGGGAAAGATGAGAACATTGAGCAATGTGAGATGTGTCCTTGGAGTTAGAAGAAACCTTTTGTTAGAGAGCATCTTTGACAAACAAGGATACAAGATAAGGTCCAAGGATGGTTTGTGAGAAATCATCAAGGATGGTAAGGTGGTCATAAAGGCAATTGAAAGGGGAGGTTTATACTATGTTGTCGGCACTATAGAGATTAACCTAACAACAGAGGAAAAGGAACTAAACTCAACTATTCTGTAGCATGCAAGATTCGGACGTGCAGGAAATAAAAGCCTTAAAGATTTGCGTTTTAGTAATATATATTTGTGTGTGTAATAAGCTTTGGACGTTTTAGTAATTTAATTGAAATTAAATTCTAATTTCAATTAAACTTTAATTAGAAATACAAATAATTCTAATTAAATACCAATTATATCCATATAAGATTCAATATCTCATATTGATCCTTATTTATTAAATA
>JAOQMS010000006.1:9893265-9936346 GCA_027563885.1 Erythroxylum longipes | reverse complement strand
AGAGAGAGAGAGAGAGAGAGAGAGAGAGTAAAAGACACTAATCTTTTTTATATTTTTATGAATTTCACCAAAACCTTTATGATCTAAATATTTTGTGAGAGTCCTCTGTATTTTATGAAAATTCTAAAATAAGCTCTTGTATATTAAATTCCATTGAGATTATAGTTATTTGATAGATACAATGTCATATAAGCAAAATAATACCTATTTTATTAATTAAAAAAATCTATAGCATGACCTAAAAACCCAATAAACCATCCCAATTTATTTATTTTCCTAATTTGTTTTATTCCTCTTATTAGCTTCCCCATTTTGTCCTAAAAACCTCACACATATAACATGTTACATGATTTGTTTGTTAGTAAGTAATGAGTGAGTAATAAGTACTAAAAGAACAATAATACATAACCAAGCAATAAGAAGAGGAGGCTACATGCCCTAACATATGCACGTGTCTTTATGAAGTGAATTCCTTTAATTGTTTATCTGGATTTTACATTGATTTGGTTTTTTTCATAGTCTTTTCACCTTTTATTGATTTATTCACTTAAGTTTTTAGATTAGTTTCCTTTGATAAATCTAAGTTGTTCTATCTTTTTGATTGATTTTATTTTTTATATCTTCTATTTTTTTAGCATATGAATATTTGGCCTCACTTTAGATGTTTGAATGTTTAGAACACAAACCTTACTATCATTTTGAGTGATTGTGACTTTTATTTATTGTTAATTTGATGTGATGCAATTAGGATATGGTTATGTTTGATTGGGTTTGATTTGATTGTAAGTGTTGTGCTTTTGTGAATATAATGCATTTGTAAGTGTTTCAAATTAAACCATTACTAGTATTTTAGTTAAAGAAGAAAATTCTTAAGTTGCTGGAAGACTTGAGATAAGACTCTTATTTGGATTCTATAATAATAGATTTCCTTCATCAAATTATTCTCTAAACCTTGATCATATGTACTTATTGTGCACACTAAATTTTCAATCAAAGGTTTTATGTAGTTTGGTGCTTAGTGAGATTGTCTACCTTCTACAATAAAAAAGTAAGTTATTTACTCCCTTTTCTTTTATTGTAAAGGCCAAGTAATTGCTGAAGGAATACAAAAGTTCATTTATCAAAAAGTTAAATGACTTCATTATAGAAGATAATATACAAAGTTTCAAAGGGTTTCCCTTCTTCAACAATTAGTAAATTCTAGTTAGAAGTGGAATATCACAATTGTCTGTATATCAAAGTCACAACTAGCTAGAAGATGTAACGATCAATTAAGTATATCATTATAAGCTCCAAATATAACAAATGGAAGGAGACAATTGAGGTTGTAGATTACAAGCAATAGTTAAGTTATATAGGTTTGTTTTAGAATTCACCAATCTCAAACCAAAAATTTGATTGTTTCTTTCACGCCATATATGATCAACTAGTGCACTAATTGCAGCTCTGAGAAAATATTTAGATCACCCTTATAGTTGAATGAACCTTAAGGAAGTCATTTTATATATATGTCCATTCTAAGCTTTAGCATTATAATTTAAAAAGCTTAAGAATGTTATCAAACAAGATAAATACATGTAGCAGGAAAAATGTGATCCAAAGAGTTAGGAGATTCATCATACAAGGAACATGATAGGTTGGGAATGAAGAATTTAATAGTCTTTGGTTCCCAGCTTTTGACGAATTGCAAGTCAAAAGATGAAGGAGTGAGAAAGACAAATAATAGAATCTTGTATGAGTTTATAGTAAGGTTTTAGGGTTTAAAAGCCCACGTGGAGCTTTTTAAAAGATTCAGTGGTAAACGTTGAGGAGTTATCTAAGGTCCAAACCACTATATCATATAAGGAAGAGTTATAGGGGTAAGAGGCCAATACAAGATTTAATTGGTCTAGTAGAATGATCCTACTGAAGAATTTTGTCAAACTCCAGTAATTGGTTTGATAAGAAACAACTTTAGTGATGAGGATGTTTTTGAAGATGAAGATGATGATGACTAAAACTTCCCTAAAAAATTGATATTAAATTTTATGAAAATAAAAAATTTTCCCTTGAAGTCATCATTGTTTCTCTTAATCGTTTGTTGGTATGTTATAACTTATAAGGGTTATAGGAAAAATCTAAACTAAAAAGATAACAAATAGGGTGATTGGGAAAAAATAAAATCACAAAATGAATTTTTAAACACCATCTTGAAATTTAAATGGAATGTAAGGAAGGTCTATAGTAGGATACATAATCGATGGCAAGGTATGAAAACCACATCTGGAAAGAATTATAAACCTGGTATATTAGAGTTTTAAAATTATAATGAAGACTTTTTGCACATTTTGTTCATTATAAAAAAATGATATTTTGAGATTTAATGTTAGAAAACCAAAGGTTTGAATTTAGGAATGAAGTAGATATCATTATTTACCAAGCAATGGCTTCCTATGAATCTTATTGTTTCTAAATGCCATTATTAATTGAAAAATGAGATGGCAATATTATAGATAAAATTTCCTCGATAGTAACCTTACTTTAAGTTCACTATTAGTATATAATTTTAATTAACAACTTATAAGAAGCCTTGATGCAAGTGAAACTTCAAGCTAATTTACTAAAAGAATCTATTAAATTAAACATCAAAATTTTCAACATTATATTTGTGATAATGTTTTGAATTTAATGTCAATTAAAAAATTTGTCTCATAACTTATGTTTATTCAAATTTTCATAATATCAATTGCTTTGATATTAATTATCATAAAAAATATATATAATAGAAAATTTAAAAATTAAAAACACAAAAAGTTATGTGGTTCGACCAACTTATTTGACTCATGTTCATGAACACGGAGATATAATTCTTTTATTATTATAAGAAAGATGATATAAGGAGAATAAACGACTGGTTCAAAATCTGCCAAAGATTCTCTCTTCGATCTTATAAGGTCTCCTAAAAGTGTCCACTTATATAACCTTTATCAAACTATTTATAAGATAAAGTTACCTATAAGAAGGCTAATTAAGGCAAAACTTTATTGCTTAAGAAGAACAAGGTCACTGATATTATTTTTAACTCTATTTCTATAGATGTTTAGTGATATTGAAACTTTATTTCACTAAAAGCCTAAGGTCACTGAAATTCTATTTCACTATAATCAAGACATATTTCACAATTCCTCTCATTGATTTGAATTCTCCAATGTCTAACTAGGAAATACTCCTTGCTCAGATAAGCCCCCAAAAGCTTTAAGCTATGTAGCATTTACGAATTCCACACTATGTTTGAACTTTTCTGTGGATAATAACTTTGTTAACATGTCAGTTGCATCCTCTAAATTATAAACCTTTTTCAACAAAATTGGATTAAATGTAGTTAATTTCCTGATATTATAAAACCTTACATCCTTCACCATATCCCTCATCTGATTATATTTCTCCTGAATTTCCCAATCATCTAAAAGATATTTCCATCCCCATCACTAACTGGTTAGAGCATAAGTGAATAAGTCTCTCCAACCATATCTCCTTAGCTGCCTGATAGTCTTTCTTGTTCTATCCTTGGCTATATCGTGTTAATGCTTTCTTCCTAACATTATTCTATCTCATAAACTAGAATTTTCAACCTCCTTAACATCTGTTCCAGATTGTTTTAGTACCATTTTTAAATTAGTACTACCCACTGTTGACCTTAGCACATTCTTTTTATATGTTTTCCTTAACATATATTGCTCCTCAAATACTATATCCTTAAAGGTCACTCTAAACTTTTCACCAAGCATTCAAAACTTAAAAAGCCTCCCTTTTAGTGTTGGTTAACTTTATGAGCTCCCTTTATGAAGTTGTATCATCTCTTACTCACCAAAATGACTCATCTGCATATGACATATTGTAGCATTATCTTTGTTGCTGAAAGAAACAACCATTGTTTTCATTACCATTTTCCTCATTAAGACATGGATGTTATATTGTAATTTTCTTTCATCATAACCAATGCACCCTTTACCACCTTAAGCTACCTATCATCAACTAGAAAACTTACACTTTTGATGATAAGGGTACTCATGGAAATTAAGTTCTTCTAAGTTTAGGAATATACTAGGTGTATAATATTTAAACTATTTCATCATGCATCTTAATCTTTATTAAAACAATGCCTTTGAAAGTACATTCTCTATCATCACCCAATCTAAAGTTACCATTATATTCTTTAAAACAACATACCCAGTCTTTATTGAAATTCATATGATTACCAGTTCCAGTGCCTATCACCTATTAATTCGCAAATTTAATATTACTCATTGTTAAAACATTATTGCTTTTTGCATCCTCTTCTTAGAACTCGCTTATCCTATCTATTTATCTATTCTTTTTTCTTGTTTCCCTTCTCTTATTATGTACAGTCCTTTTTAAAATTCCCTTTATTTTTGTTAGTTAAGGCATCAAATGACTTTATCCTTTTATTTGGATCATGAATTACTTATGTTTTCATAATCCCTTTCCTTGTTCCTTACTTTACTAATAACCATATCCCAATTTGATACATATTTATATAAGTAGAGACTTTTTCTTTATCGTTGAATTGTAGAGGATCCTTCAAATCACCAACAAAAATAGTCTCTCTACTATGTATCCTAGTATTAACAAAAATTCTCATACGAATTAGACAAAAAAATGATTATGACTTGATTCTCATTCTTAAATTTAACCCTAAAACATTATAAATTTAAGATAATATGATTAAAATTTAGGCAATGTGATCTTTTTCCTATGTACTTTCTAACATCCTTAAGGTATATAAATGATGCTTTTAATATAAATGATTCAAAAGTAATTTCTTCTGATAATTACTTTCAAGTTGTTTCAACAATGAGGACCTCGTCACCTAAACTCAACAGTATTACTTTATGTGTGTTTAACAAATCTCTTACTTCTTTAATGTTCCTAAATTCTCTAGTAGATTTTTCTTTTCTTTTTAATAGTACTATGCATCCATGCTAAACAAATATCGCTCTCATCTTAACCTTTTATAAAGTAAAATCATCTTATCCATTAAACTTCTTAATATTGAACTTATGAAATGACATCCTAGCAGTAAATCCTAGATTTATAAAGACAACCTATAACACCCTCTATATGAAACCTACAACCATCCACACATATGGTAACTAAATTCCTGTATAAACAGTCACGATGTACATTTCTATTTATTTATAGGGACTCTCATCACACATCTTTCTGTTCAATGCTATACATATACATATTACAAAATTTCATATAATTTATCATTATCATTGAAAAGTAATATTACATCTTCATATTTATGAAACATACAATTTCCTTTATTACATATACAACCATTCTTTAATCAAAAGATACATCCAAAGGTACTTTTACTTCTAGCTGTTGTCCTTGGTCCCTACAAAAGTTGCTTATACCTCACTCCTATGAACTGGACATACACCGATTAATACCCGTGCTTAGTTTGAAAGCTTAGTGGGGAAAACACTTAGTTTGGATGACAACTCACAATAATCATCCGCCAAGCACACACATTTAGAAATATCATAACTCATATACCATAAATTCACATCCATGAACCAAACATTGATATTCAACGCTCATATAAACAATGATGACATACTTATGCAAAGTAAATAATGTAAATATGCTTCAACATATTATCTATATATCGAAAAGGCACATGTATAACCCAGATATTGATATTCAATGCTCATTGATACAAATTATCAATACAAATGCAAATGCTCATTAATACCAATTATTTATGTTGTTGTGTTGTATTTCTTATTTATAACCATTTACTTTACTTTCTATGTTAGGCCTGCACATTCCCGTGGGTATGGATAACGGGAGTTGTGGATATCCAGAGGTATTAAAACTGTGGATACTCGAAGGCATCAAACTATAGATACCCAAATGCATCAAACTATGGAGACATTATAGTCTCGAAATGAAGACACCATTAGTGTCAAATTGTAGTAGCTATATTGTATCCGTATAGGCGTGGCTATATATCCACCACCAAGACAATAGCGCAGGCACTGTAACATTTCATTTAACTATCTACCAATTTTACAATTCATATACTAACAAGTCATTTGATATACATTTCAGGTCATAAAATCTGTATCTATGTTGATACATTCAAGTCATGACTTACCACTATTAGAAAGGTGTCAAAATCACACTTATATAATCATACTATACATATATGAGCAATAAATATACTTACAAATAACTTATGTATATGTAAGTTTTCTTTGGAATGCATTATGCTCAATCTTAAATTCCAATGTTCAATCACCCGATTCACATATGGTAAGTCCTATTTCATTTATTTATAGGTGTTTGAAAATTTTCATATAAATTCAAAAAGGCTCAGATAAGATTCTGTAAAAATCAGAAAAAAAACTCAAAATAGTGCAATTTAGGCTAAGCCTACAGTGGGTTTAAAAATAGGCAAACAATCAGTCTAGAAGCAAATCACATGATAGACTCCACTTGTTCCTTAATATACATATAGAAAATGTTTGAATTACTTTTTCAGGTCTTCTAGACATTTGTTACCTTATGTCTCTAGTTTCCACAGAACTAACAATCAGACCATTACATATCCAAATTAACACCAAAGCATTATCGAAGAAACCATTACATCCAAATTAATCTTTGTATCCAATCAAACATACACACAAAGAGAAATTAGATTAAGTGTAGTCCTAAACCTTAAAATTGGCAAAGTAGTTCTTCTAATGCCTTCCCTTCCCTTCCTCTTTGGCTTTGCTCCACTCATCAAATGAAAAATGATGGGATGAAAAAGGTGAAATGGACAGGAGAAAATCTGAAGTTAAAACCCCAAATGTCGTCCATCTCCTCTCTCCATATGCCTTTTCATGAATTTTCTAGTCTTAGACATATGTTTCAATCCCATTGGACCATATGTTACAATCCTATTGGACCATGTGTTACAATCCTATTGGACCACATGTTACAATTCTATTGGACCGTGTTACAATTTTATTAGACATATGTGACAATTCTATTAGAACACACAAGATTTAATCTTATTGGTCACACATGCTTTACTCCAATTGGTCCATGTGTTAACTTTAGAAAAAAATTGCATATTGGTCCTTCCTCTTCCTTTAATTCCCACATTAGCCTATAATCTTATTAATTAATTTCATTCCCCTATGTCTTCAGTTTTGAATGGAATAAATTACAATTTGGTTAATCATATCGAGAGTTATACCCAAAAAAACTACAAGCTATTCGAAAACAAAGACAACAACCAGAACTCAATTTCAAACTAGAATTAAAAAATCTTAGAGGCAGAATCAAATTTTAGTTCCTTCATAATGTCTCTAGTTTAATCTGTAATTGGGATTATCCAATTTCGAGGTCTATAGACCAAGATATGGCTAAATTACATAAGTCTATATCCATCCAATGAGGTACACATCCCAAATTAACTAACTTCAGTCTTATTATGCAAGAACAACGCAACAACACATCCAATTTAACCAAAAACATTCCATAATCAAATGGGATACTTCTTCTACTAATTCCTCTCACATTATGTTAATAAATCCAAGCAAACATATGAAAAATTCCTATCCATATTTCATTTCTAGGTATATAAGTCCGCGCCAAAACAAACAAATTACCCATTTACCTATGTCTTTTACATAAAGTACCTTTATGTCTCTTACTATACTTAGATGCACTTAATTCGTTATGTTCACTTCTTAATACACCCTAGACATGCTATAATACTTCTAGGGTATATGTTGGGGCTTTACACAACCTAGGCTTTGTACCAATTGTTACAATATCAATTGCTTTGATACCAATTATAACAAAAATAAAAGCAATATTGGAGAAAATAATAAAGTAGAAATAATAATTTACATAGTTTAACCAATATATTTGACCTACATCTATAGACAAGGAGAAATAATTCTTTTATTACTATGAGAAAAAAGATACAAAGAGAAGAAATGAATATAAACTTACAGAACTTCCAAAATGTTTTATCCAATTGTTCTCTTTTAGATCCTCTAAGATCTCTCTAAAATCTCCACTTATAAAACCCTTATGAAACTATTTATAGATTAGAATTGCCTGTAAAAAACCTAATTACGGTGAAACTTAACCACCACAAAAGACTAATATCACTAATATTTTATTTCTATATAAGCTTAAGGTCACTGAAACTATATTTCTATAGATTCCTAGTAATACTAAAACTCTATTTCACTATAAACTTAAGGTTATTAAAATTCTATTTCACTATAATTCAAGGCAAATGTCATACCAAACAATGTTCATGTTTGTGTAATTAAATCCAATACTTGCAATTTCTATATTTCTTTGGCTATGCAATTAAAAGGTTGATGGCAGATAGTTTTGCATTATTTCTGCCACCAATACTTGTAATTAGGGGGTAAACATAGATGTATATTATCTCATCTCATAATGTTGAATTCTTAAGACTATATAATGTTGAACATTTAATGAGTATTTAGGCATAACATCTACATAATAGAGATTCTTCTTAATTGATGCCATAATCAACTTGTCAATCACTACTCCTCTTCACATATGGTTTAGGTATAAGAACATTTGCTTCTAACATGTATCCTATAATCTTGGCCTTACATGATAGATGAATTTCATACTTAAATTTCACTATATTACCACCTATAGTAAAAAAAGAGTAGGTTGTTGCTGTGATTAGTGCCAAAACAACGTTCCTGTAGTTCAGTCGAAGTGGGATCATTCCAATAAACTAATTAGAAGTTATTTATACAAGTTCAATGTCTAATTACTTGTATTTAAGACATGTCAAACTTAACAAATATTACAACGTCAAATTCAATAGTCAAACTATTACTTTAGTAATAATTGGTTAATAGTTTTTAAAATTTTATTAGGTATAACATGAAGGTGCATCTAAGATATTAATGTAATGGCACCAACAATGAAAGGTTTACTTTAGATATTCTATTTTAGCATGAAAATATACATGAAATAAACACTTTATGAGCTAAGTCAAATTATGAAGCTCCTTTAACCACACAATTTCACAACATTATAAAAAGGCAAACATATAATTCAATGTTTAAAATTAATTTAAGTGATCATCTATAAAGAAGTTCATCAATTTATGGCACTTTATAAATGAATCATCAAAGTAAGCTACCAAAACATGCATGAAATCATCATGATCTACCACTACTTTAAAAGTAATTATAAACAAAATATCCCTGAAAACCATTACATGATGTACATTATTGAATAAAATAAAATAATATTTCAAAAAATCAGTCAAAAGTAAAAAGTTAAATAAATTAGAGAGAAGGAATATAAAGGCATAAGCATAAGAAGATGTAAAAGAAATTAAACTACACACAGAGACACAAGTGACTTCAATAACTCAATTAATTAGCTTTAAAGTATAAAATATACAATGAAAAATTATAAGAAAAATTAAATTCGTCAACATATAACGAATATGATTGATTTTTATTTGTATCTAAAAATGGGATAGACTAACAATCAATATGTTAAAGATTTATTTTGTATACTAACATTCAAGGTGATAAGAATTTATTTTATTTATTTTGAAAATAAATTAATGGACTTAATTCATAGGAAGAGACCTATTTTATAAAAGTCTATTATGATAGATGGTTGGCCAGTCACGTTTTAAGTTAGTGATATAAAGTTGTTTCACATTCTTATTCAATTGTTATTCCTTAACTCATATGCTACTTATTTAAACGCCTTTTGTCTTTTATCAATAGAGATAGAAAAAAGTTATTCTTCTATTGCTTTTACTTCTCAGTTAAGTTCCTTATTCCAATTATTTCTATCATTGGTATCAAAGTCAGGTTAATGTTAAAGGAGTGTGAAGAAGTTAATACTGAAAGTGTGGGTTAAATTGAAAAAGTTAAAGTAGATAGAAGGAGTTTATTAGATAGATATTTATCAATTAATAAAATTTTTATTAAATCAGTAGTTAATAAACTATGGCTTTTAAAAATTTTGTGCAACTTGCAATTCCATTTGATGGTCACTAAAACCACTAAATCAAGTTGATAAAATTCTTAAAGTTAAAGAGTATTAGCAGGTACTCTTTAAAGACAAAGTAGAACCAATTATTAGTACAATGATAACAAATGCTCAAAAGATGGAGATTAAAGGAAAGAGAGTGCAAGATTTGAAGATTTGAAGCTAAGAGTTATTTATTCCAAGCTATTTATTGCTTAATCATAAAAACCTTTTTTTGTAAAGAAACAAAAAAAATTGAGATTCTATGAAGAAAAAGTATAAAGGGTCAATGCGAACAAAGACGCAACATCTTCAAGCACTTCATATATAGTTCAAAATGCTTTCGATGAAATAATAAGGGTTCTTACTAATTATTTCTTATGTACTATAACAATTGTTGACAAGATACAGATCTATGGTGATAAGATGACAAACATTATGATAATAGAGAAAAATATTTGATCAATGACTTCAAATTTTGATAAAATTTTTTGATTAATGAGTTCAAATTTTAATTATGTTATTTATTTTATTAAAGAACCAAAATAGCTCAATGAACTTTCAATTGATGAATCATAGGGATCTTTACTAGTTTATAAGTAGAAAATCAGCTAGCAAGACAAAAAGGTGCATGCTTGATAGGTTTCAACTAACAAGATGACAAGCCCCTATCCTATAATAACTAGGCGACCTGTCCAGCACACCACGATGGCTCTCCAATCGATATCCGAGTCAGCTGGAAAGTTCCTGTGAAGCTAAGCCTATTGCCTTTGTTAAGGAAAAGCTTCAATTCACAATAAGAAATGTAAATAGTGGAGTTTTGTTTTTCAGTTTAGTAAAAATTTCAGCAACACAACGACTATATTTTGACATCCCAAAAAATTTCAAAGTCCCTGTAAAATTTCAAAACACTTATATTATCATATCAATTTCTCAAATCCAAATTGTGGACTTCAAATCTAATCACATGGAATCTCAAATAGTTACATTAGTAAACTTTGAAAAGCTAAAACAAAGTCATGCATTCCATTTAAAAACCTTTATACACATCCATTCTTTATACAAATGTACTTTCCAAAACATGTTCAATGATATGCAATGGTTCTAAAAAATCTGTACAAGCAAAATACAAATGCCTACACAATAACACTTGACGAAGTTGACTACTCACGAGGTGGAGTCCTGCTACTGAAGCCCCTCATCGTGCACGTGGGAGGTTTTATTTAAAAACATAAAATAAAGGGTGAGCTAAATGAGTTTACTGAGTGTTATTGGTTTCTAATAAAAACATTTATACAAACATTAAACTCCACAAAATAAAACAATTTCTTTTCTTTTCAAGTAATAACCATTGTTTTTACAAAACACATTCTTTTATTTTTCTAAGATCAATGCATATATAAAACAAAACATATTTTTTTTAGATCGAATTCCTCTTTTCTTGTAAATAAACAGTGATGGCAATCAATACTTTCATAAACTTCTTTTTTAAAACATAGCCTATCACTAATTTTCTTTGCTATATGGTACCCTTATGTGTAAGGCCATGGAGCTGGTTCTACATCGCTTACCCATTCTTGGTTAACCTCCATATACCGATTATTATAAAGCTGGTTCTGCATCGCTTACCCATAATAATGCTAGCACTACATATAAATCAATGGTTACGGAGCTGGTTCTGCATCGCTTACCCATAATAATGCTAGCACTACATATAAATCAGTGGTTACGGAGATGGTTCTGCATCACTTACCTGTATCGCTTAACCGTAATAGTGTTAGCACAATATATGCTCCACAAATGCAGAGGGCGACTCACAGGACATATTGACAAACACAACACCACCCATATTAGTGACAGATGCCCCCAAACACCACCATGCACGTTAGGACGCACTCTGATTGATATAATCATATGTATAAAGACCTAATGGCATACCATAGGCTAAACCATAATTAATATACAAGCATGCCTTATTTCAATACCAATTAAAAACATATTCAAAATCCATTTCTGTGCCAATTTAAAGCATATGCAAATTTCAATTCAATTCCAATTCAAAGCATGTGTACATCTCATTAGTTTCCAAGTGCATCTAAAACTCAATTCAATGCTAAATCAAAGCATATGTAAACCTCATATAAGATTAACTTTTAAATTCAAGTAGTAACCCCAATGGAATTATTCACAAACATACTTTTCTTAGTACAGTAAAAACCATCTTAACAATTCAATTTAAATACACACTCACTGTTAGTGGTTTATCGCTAACCACCCTCACATGTTTGGTGCTTTGCCTTTATTAGTCTCGAGCCTACAGTGATGAGAAAAATTTCTTATCTTACTCAATTATGAGGCAGACTCCTGAAGGTCTAAAACCTGCAAGGTACATTCATAGCTTACCACCTTGTTTTACAAATTTTATGACAAAGGGCTTAGCTAAAATCTTAGCATTTTGTAAGATTAAAATTATGTTTTCTTTTCATTCAACCATTTAATAACCATTGAACAACTTCCATGATTTATACATGTTGTCTTCTTTCCATTTAAATAACGTACATAGTATATACATTCTGTTTTCCTTACATTGAACCATTGAATTATGTACACATACATGCTACTATTGAACAACCATTAAGCCACATATATAGCATCTACATGCTGCCAATTAATACCCATTGAATAACATAGGACATGGATATACATGCTATTTTCCTCTCTATATACCATGTTATTTTTCTCTTCATTTAACCATGCAATCAGCTCAAACATTCATGCAACTTGCAAAGGAATTAATGTTTCCAGCTTAAGCATTCACGTGACCAACTAAAGAGGATGGACAAGAGTGGTTTAGTGTACCTAAAATCAGATGGTAGTGTGCTGTCCATTTTCTCTGCACACAACTAGCATTGATGAAGATGTCCACGGTTTCTAGCTTAAACACCATGCTGAATTTATTTCCTAAAGGCAATAACTTGGAAGACCTATACATGAAGGGAGAAGCTGCAACTAATATCATCAATTTTAGTCCAAAGGATAAGTGAAGCTTCAGTGGAATGAAGGTGGAGTAGCTCCTTCATCATTCTTGTTTAAGCTGCACGTTATTGGAATTTGTCTAACACGTTGCAAGCTTAACTTTCAACAGTTGTCCATTGTTTTAACTCTCACCATCTTTGTTTAATTAAGCCATTAACTTCTTGTATCAATCACGACAATTCTTATCTCCCACATATAACAAGTTTTTTATATTTTTGTCTCACCAAAATGACACACGTCCATACCATATATTGACCTCACTTGTAACAAATTTTATGTCCCTCACATCCACTCCTTCATAAATGTGACCGTACAAGGTTTTTGTGCATTCTTGTTCCAAAATAATAAGAACTTATTCATGTATATGACAACTGCCACTTAAGGCTCTTTCACATGTACATGTATTGTTTCTTATCCGAAGTAATTAAATAGCTTTTAAAAATTTTGTCCAATTTCGATAGAAATTTCATGTCCACTTAATAACATGTTACACCTAAACATATCAACATATGATATGGATCGATTTAAATTAAGTATCTGTAACTATGACTGATTCTCTAACGTTTGGTTTACTTGGTTTATGTTCTTATGTTTCATCCTAAAAAAGCTTCAAATTTACTCCATAATAATTTTAAATAAGGCCAATCTTGATCTATTATAAATCCATCCAATCAAATTTATTTTTGGTCCATTTCCATATCTGTCAACTCCAATATTTTTTAACTATCATTTGACTTTAATACTTATCATTCAGGGTTGGGTTCCTACTTCACCTTTTAGTGAAAATAAAATTTAGATTCACCTGAAAACATCATTCACATGAAATGAAATTTTATAGACACGTGAAAAGAAAAGTTTAGGGTTTTACAATCACCCTTCCTTACAAAAATTTCGTCCTTGAAATTTAACCAAGCGTACAATGACATGCTCAAAATAAATAAGGATATAACCCATGCATTTGGTGCTCAGGCTCTCATGTAGCTTCTTCTACTGCTTGATTCCTCCACAGCACTTTAATTGAAGGAATAGTTTTATTACGCGAAACTTGATCTATGTGGTTAAGAATTTGCATCGATTCTTCTTCGAAAGTCAAATCTTCCTTTAAATTCATTGGTTGCTCTATGATTACATGAGATGGATCAGCTAGATATTTGCGAAGCATAGACACATGGAAGACATTGTGAATCCTCGCAAGTTCATCTAGTAACTTCAATCGATACGCCACTGATCCAATCCTTTCTGTAACTTCATACGGTCTCATGTAACACGGATTTAATTTACCACATTTCCCAAATCTCAATATGCCTTTCCAAGGGGAAATCTTAAGAAACACCTTATCTCCAATTTCAAATGCAAGGTCCCTATGATGATTATCTGCATAACTTTTCTATCTATCCTGAGCTATCTTTAATCTGTTCTGAATAATCTGAACTTTATCTGTTGTCACCTGCACAAGTTCAGGACCTATCAGTTTTCTTTCACTTACCTCATCCTAATATATTGGTGTTCTGCATTTTCTTCCATAAAGCACCTCATAAGGGGCCATGCCAATGTTGTCCTGATAACTATTATTGTAGGCAAACTTTATCAATAATAGGTGTGTGTCCCAACTCCCTTTGAACTCCATGACATAGTTTCTAAGCATATCCTCAAGTGTCTGAATAGTTCTTTCTAACTGACCATCCTTCTGAGGATGAAAGGCAGAGCTAAACTTCAAACATGTACCTAAGGCTTTCTATAACCTAGCCCAAGATCTTAATGTAAAACTAGGGTTACGATATGAGACAATAGAAATCGGTGTAATATGGAGTCTCACTATCTCATCCACATATAGTTGAGCTAACTTGTTTAAGGGATAATCATTCTTAATTGGAAGGAAATGTGCAGAATTTGTTAACCTATCCACTATCACGCATATAGCATAGTGACCCGTTTGACTCCGTAGAATTCTTATTACAAAATCTATAATAACCTTCTCCCACTTCCACTCTAGGATAGGGAGGGGCTGTATTAATCTTGTAGGCTTCTGATGTTCTGCTTTTACTTGCTGACAGGTTAGACACTTAGAAACGAACTTTACTATTTCCTTTTTAATCCCTCTCCACCAATAGTGTTCTTTGAGGGTGTGGTACATTTTCTGCTACCCAGATGTATAACGTAAGCTGAGGAGTGAGCTTCCTCTAAGATCTCTTTCTTTAAATCTTCTACATCTGGTACACATAATCATTGCCCCCTCACCATAGTACCATCTTCCTTGATAGTAAAATCCATACTCTGCCCAGTCTCAACTTCTGTCTTCAATTTCATCAACTGTGAATCTTGTTTCTGTCTCTCTATAATCTGATCCACCAAGATGGGACGAACGTGAAAGTTAGAAATTAATGCTACTGAATCTTTCATATCCAATTTCACCCTTAGAGACCTCATTTCCACAAGAAGTGGAAGATATATTGTCTTTAGTTGTGCTATCGAATTGGTAGGTCTCCTACTTAAGACATTTGTCACTACATTAACTTTTCTAGGATGGTATCTATCGTACAATTGTAATCTTTTATTAACTCTAACCACCGCCTCCACCTTATGTTTAGTTCCTTTTAAGTAAACAAATATTGAAGAATCTTGTGATCAGTGAAAATCCTACAGGGAATGCCATACAAGTAATGCCTCCATATTCTTAATGCCAAAACTACTGTTGCCAAATCTAAATCATGGGTGGGATAGTTTTGTTCATGCTTCTTCAATTGCCTAGAAGCATAGGCTACAATGTTATCATTCTGCATAATTACATACCCCAATCCCCGTCTCCAGGCATCACTATACACTACAAATCCGTTAGTCCCCGTTGGTAATGTGAGTATAGGGGCTGTTGTTAGCCTTTCTTTTAATTCATCAAAACTTCATTGACAAGCATCTGACCACTCAAATTTCTCCTCTTTTCACATCAACTTGGTCAGTGGACTTACTATTCTGAAAAATCCTTCAACGAATTTCCTATAATAGCCTGCCAATCTAAGAAAACTCCTAACTTCCGTCATAGAGGTGGGAGGTCTCCAATTAGTAACAACTTCAATCTTTTGGGGATCCACACTAAGTTCTTCAACTGAGATGACATGACACAAGAAAGTAACCTTATCAAGCCAAAACTGGCACTTACTGAATTTAGTGTATAACTGGTGCTCTCATAGGGTTTGTAGTATAATTCGAAGGTGAACTATATGATGCTCCTGATTTTTTGAGTACACCAATATGTCACCAATAAACACAATCACAAACTTATCTAGGTACTCTCGAAACACCCTATTCATCAAATCTATAAAAGCAGCTGGTGATTTTGTTAATCTAAAGGGCATAAGCAAAAATTCATAATGCTCGCACCTCGTCCTAAAGGCAGTTTTCAGAACATCTTCACTATGGACTTTCAACTGATGATAACTTGATCTTAGATCAATCTTTAAATACATATTGGAACCCTGTAGCTGATCGAATAAATCATCATTCCTTCGAAGCTAATATTAGTTACGAACTATCACTCTATTCAGTTATTTATAGTCGATACAAAACCTTAAACTCCCATCCTTATTTTTCACGAATAAGATTGGAACCCCCCATGGAAAAGTGTTGTGCCTCATAAAACCCTTATCTAACAATTCCTCCATTTGCACTTTCAATTCGTTTACCTCTGCTAGAGCTACTATGTACGGTGTAATTGAAATCGGTTGGGTTTCTGGTGGTATATCTATCTCAAACTCTATCACCTTATTTGAGGGTAATCCTAGAAGATCCTCCATAAATACATCGGGAAACTCCTTAATCACCGGAATATCTCTAAGTTGAATCTCATTATTATTATGTTCAACCATATAAGCCAAAAATGTCTGGCATCCTTTACAGAGCATTTTATTAGCTACTATGGCAGTCATGATACTAATGGAAAGAACTTTCTGTAACCCACAAAATATCACCTCTGGTTTCCCTAATTGATTCAACCTAACCTCCTTTTTAAAACAATCCACCACCGCATGATGTGTGGATAACTAATCCATTCCGAGAATAACATCAAAATCTTGGATATCTAATATGATAAGGTTTACTGGGAATTCCTTACCTCCAATCAGTATTTTACTATCTACGAACACTCTTTCAGTGAAGACTAAGTTCCCAGCTAGAATGGAAACTACTACCCCAATGTCTAATAACTCAACACTCAATTTTGCAGAAAAATCCACAGACATTAAAGCATGTGTAGCACTAGGATCTATTAAAGCATATGCATCATGATAAAATAATAATAATCATACCAGTGACTACCTCTGGTGTGGCATCAGTCTCCTACTGAGTGACTGCAAAAACTCAGGCTTGTGTACGAGGTCTACCTACCTATCCTATAGGGGTTGCTCCCCTACCCCTAAAACCTCTACCAGATCTAGTAAAACTTGACCCTCTGGTCTGAGAACTTCGACCACCCTCTCTATAACCTCCTCTAGCTTGTGGAGGTGCTGAAGATCCAGCCACCGACTTCTCTGCGGTGACTAACTGCGGACAATCTCAGATGAAATGACCCTCCTGACCATAATGGAAGCAAACCCATCATATATATCCAATACTCACTCGTCTTTTTCCATAAGTAACACACTCTAGCACTAGGTTCCTACTATCATGGGTGTCTCTGGGCCTAGTGGGTGACCCAAAAGATCCCTAGCTGGATGATATGCCTCTACTAAACCTCCTGCCACTACTCCATCTTGACTTATTTTTCTTAACTGAAACTTGAGATGAACTAACCGATGCTTTGCCGTTATGATCTTGAACTCTGAGTGATTGTTGTTGCATTTCTCTCCTCTTTTATTGCAGATTCAACTAATTCCCTATAATGTGCTTGTGCAACCAATGATAGGTGAATTTGTATTTTAGAACCCAAGCCTATAGCAAACCTCTTGCATTTTTGCACTTCACTATCAGCAATAAATGGAACACTTCTAACAAGTTCTAAAAATCTCTTCTCATAATTTGTCACTGATATCGAACCTTGCTCTAAACGGAAGAATTCCTCTACCTTTGCATCCTTATAACTCTGTGGGTAGAATCTGTCTATGAACTCTCTCTGAAATTTTAGCCTAGATATCCCATTCGAATGTCACCTCTCAATGGCCTCCCACCAATCTTTAGCCTTATCCTCGAGGAGGAAAGTGAGAACGCAACTCTTTGCTCATCTGTGCATCTAACAACTTTGCATATCTTCATGACCTGATCTAACCATATGACTGCACTCTCAGGATCTCCTCACTCGTAAAAAGTCTTAGTGCCCAATTTATAGAGGCACTCAATTGAACATCCAGAAACTTCCACATTTTCATATAACTGCCACATCTCTACAGCAAGAATCTGAGCCATCTATTCCACATTAAAAGTCACTCTAGCTGGTTCCGTCAGCCCTGATGATTAGGACTATAGTTAGTTCATGGAGGCACTTGTTGACTCTAAGATGTGGTCATCTCCAGTGCCAGAGGTGACTCAGGTGTAAGAGCTGTTGGAATGGCTCTCCTGGGACATCCATAGCCTCATCTGTGCATCATGCTGTGTATTCGATAAAATGCAAATATGTAAAGCTTTCAATTTATGAAATTATATGCATGTAATCATTTTTTTAAAACAATGTAAAAAACTTAAACCACAAAAGAGGCAACCCATTCTGATACCAACACTGACAAGCCCCTATCCTATAATGACTAGGTGACCTGCCTAACACTCCACAGTGGCTATCCAGTCGATATCCGAGTCGGCTGGAAAGTTGTTGTGAAGCTAAGCCTATTGCCCTTGTTAAGAAAAAGCTTCAATTAACAATAAGAAATGTAAACAGTGGAGTTTTGTTTTTCAGTTTATTAAAAATTTCAGTAGCACAACGACTATATTTTGACATCCCAAAAAATTTCAAAGTCCCTACAAAACTTCAAAACACTTCTATTATCACATCAATTTCTCAACTCCAAATTGTGGAATTCAAATCCACTCACATGCAGTCTCAAATAATTACATTAATAAACTTTGAAAAGCTAAAAAAAAGTTATGCATTCCATTTAAAAACCTTTATACACATCCATTCTTTATACAAATGTACTTTCTAAAACATGTTCAAATATATGCAATAGTTTTAAAAAATATGTACAAGGCAAAATAAAAATGCCTACACAGTAGCACTTGACGAAGTTGACTACTTGCGAGGTAGAGTCCCTGCTACTGAAGCCCCTGAGCGTGCACCTGGAAGGTTGTATTTAAAATAGAAAATAAAAGGTGAGCTAAATGAGCACAATTAGTGTTATTGGTTTTCAATAAAATATTTATACAAATATTAACCTCCACAAAAGAAAGCAATTTCTTTTCCTTTCAAGTAATAAACAATGTTGTTACAAAACACATTCTTTTCTTTTTATCAGATCAATGCATATGTAAAACAAAACATATATATTTTTTTAGATCAAGTTCCTCTTTTCTTGTAAAGTAAACGGTGATGGCAATCAATACTTTCATGAACTTTCTTTTTAATACATAGCCTATCACTAATTTTCTTTGCTATTTCGTACCCTTAGGTGTAAGGCCACGGAGCTAGTTCTTCACCTCTTACACGTGCCTGGTTAACCTCTATATACTGATTGTTATAAAGCTAGTTCTGCATCGCTTACCTGTAACAGTGCTAGCACAATATATACCCAACACATGTAAAAGGCGACTCACAAGACATACTGGCAGACACAACACTACCTATGTTAATGACAGATGCCCCTAAACACTGCCATGCATGTTAGGATGTACTCTGATCGATAAAATCATATGTATAAAAACCTAACGGCATATCATAGGCTAAACCACAATTAATACATAAGTGCGCCTCATTTCAATACCAATTAAAAACATATTCAAAATCCATTTCTATGCCAATTTAAAGCATATGTAAATTTCAATTCAATGTCAATTCAAAGCATGTGTATATATCATTAGTTTTCAAATGCATCCAAATCTCAATTCAATGCTAGATCAAAGCATATGAAAACCTCATGAAGATTAACTTTTAAATTCAAGTAGTAACACTAATAGAATTATTCATAAACATACTTTTCTTGGTAAGGTAAAAACCATCTTAACAATTCATTTTAAATACACACTCACTGTTAGTCATTTATCATTAATCACCCTCACGTGTTCGGTGCTTTTCCTTTATTAATCCCGAGTCTACGCTGACAAGAAAACTTTATTGTCTTACTCAACTATGAAGGAGACCCCTAAATGGTTCCTAAAACCTGCAAAGTACATCCATAACTTACCACCTTGTTTTACAAATTTTATGACAAAGGGCTTAGCCAAAATCTTAGCATTTTGTAAGATTAAAATTCCGTTTTCTTTTTATTCAACCATTGAACAACTTCCATGATTTATACATGTTGTCTTCTTTCTATTTAAATAACGTACATAGTATATACATTTTGTTTTCCTTACAATGAACCATTGAACTATGTACACATATATGCTGCCATTGAATAGCCATTAAGCCACGTATATAGCCTCGATATACTGACAATTAATACCCATTGAATAACATACATAAGACATGGATATTTATATTGTTTTCCTCTCCATATACCATATTGTTTTTCTCTTCATTTAACTATGCAATCAGCTTAAACATTCACACAATTCACAAGAGAATTCACGTTTCCAGCTTAAGCATTCACGTGACCAGTTAAAGAGGATGGACAAGAATGGTTTAACATACATAAAATCAGATGGTAGTGTGCTGTTCATTTTCTCTGCACACAGCTGGCGTTGATGAAGATGTCCACGGTTTCTAGCTTAAACACTATACTGAATTTATTTCCTAAAGGCAATAACTTGGAAGACCTATGTGTGAAGGGAGCAAATGTAACTAATATCATCAATTATGGTGTCAAAGATAAGAGAAACTTCAATGGAATGAAGGTGGAGCAGCTCCTTCATCATTCTTGTTTAAGCTACACATTATTGGAAGTTGTCTAACATGTTGCAAGCTTAACTTCCAATAGTTGTCCATTGTTTTAACTCTCACCATCTTTGTTTAATTAAGCCATTAACTTCTTGTATCAATCATGACAATTCTTGTCTCCCACATATAACAAGTTGTTTTCAGTTTTGTCTCACCAAAATGACAAACGTCCATACCATATATTGGCCTCACTTGTAACAAATTTTATGTCCCTCACATCTACTCCTTCATAAATGTGACAGCTCAAGGTTTTCGTGCATTCTTGTTCCAAAACAATAAGAACTTCTTCATGTATGTGACAACTACCACTTAAGGCTTATTAACATGTACATGTATTGTTTCTTGTCTGAAATAATTAAATGGCTTAAGAAAAATCTGTCCAATTTCTGTAGAAATTTCATGTCCACTTAATAATATGTTACACCTAAGCATATCAACATATAAGTTAGATTGATTTACTTTAAGTATCCATAACTGTGACTAATTCTCTCGGGCTTGGTTTACTTAGTTTATGTCCATATGTTTCAGCCTAAAAATGCTTCAAATTTACTCCATAATAATTTAAAATAAGATCAATCTTGATCTATCATAAATCCATCTGGACGAATTTATTTTTGGTCCATTTCCATACTAGTCAACTCTAATATTTTTCAATTATCATTTGACTTTAATACTTGTCATTTAGGGTTGGGTTCCTATTTCACCTTTTAGTGAAAATAAAGTTTACATTCACCCGAAAACATCATTCACATGAAATGAAATTTTATAGACACCTGAAAAGAAAAGTTTGAGGTTTTACACAAGAAGCATACATTAACACCAAATAGACCAAATAGATTAGTAGTTCGAGGTAGAGGTAAAGGTCAAGGTAGAGGATAAAGAGGTTAGTGTAATAAAGATGGCGATAAAAGAAGAGGAAATGAACAATAATTTGAAAAACACAAAGTAGAATTTTATAAGTGTCACAAGCTTAGCGATTATCAATCTAAATGTTATATATAGATGCTTCAAGATAAAGAAAAGTAGGAGAAATCAAATTTTGAATAAAATAAGGAAGAAGAAACTTTGTTGATGACATTATATAATAATAAGCATAAGTCTTAATCAAACTTACGACACCTAAAAACAAGTTACAACAATCATATGTATAGTAATAAGTCATTCTTTTATGATTTAAATGAAGACTTTCATACTACTATAAATTTTGGTGGTAATTCAAAAGTAAATGTTATGGGAAAGGAAGATGTTCAAATTAGGACTAGAGATAATAAAGTTGAGACTATGACAAATATATACTATATTTTTTTTACCTTAAAAGCAATTTGCTAAGTCTTAGATATCTATAAGAGAAACAATACATGACTACAATCAAGAATGGTTTTTGTGAGATCTATGATTCTACGAAAGCTTTAACTTTCATGCTAATATGACACCAAATAAGTTTTTTTTACTAAAATTCAAGACCTTTCATTCTACCTTTATAGTTAAGGTGAATGATCTAAAATGTCTTTGACATCTTTGTTATGGCCATTTAAATTTCAATGGTTTTAAGACTCTTTCATGAAAGAATATAGTGACTAGTTTTCCTCAAATTAAAGTTCCTTCTTAGACTATGTTGTTGGAAAATAATATTGAGATCATTTTCTAAAAGGAAAATTATAGAAAGCAAAGGAAGTTTGGATTTGGTTCTTTCTAACATATATAGACTAATAAATAAATGTAAAAGTAACTAATAAACTTCATCAATTATTATAGTAAAAAAATTAGTTTTTTAAAGAGAAATCAAAAGATTTAATAAATTCGAAAGTTATAAAGCAAAAGTTGAAAGTGAAAAAAAGTAAAAATGTTAAATTCTTTATACGAACTGTATGGAGAATTTTATTTGAACAAATTTGAAGAATTTTGTAATAAGCATAGTATTTGAAGACAATTGAAAGGAACCTACACTCTTTAGCATAATGAACTATAAAAAAGGAAGAATCTAATTATTTAGAATATAATGAGAAGCATGTTAAAAAGAAGCAGTAAATTGGAGATTCATATTTTGAATTAGAGTCCCATATTGTTGTTTAAACTATGACATCATAAGAAGTTTGGAGTAAAGAAAAGCCAGTCATTGATCATTTCAAAGTTTATGGATGCATTACATATGCACACATTCTAGACGAAAAAAGAAAAAATTTAGATGACAAAGGTGAAAGTGTAACTTTCTTGGAATTAATGAACAATTGAAAGCCTAACAAATTGTTAAATCCTATCACAAAGAAGATTAGCATCAGTCGAGACGTTGTTTATTTATAAATAAAGCATACAAAATTTGAATGAAAAGGTTTAGGGAAATAGCACTTACCTGTAAGCTTTGACAAAAAAGAAGTAGAATTACATGAACAATCAATTATGTTTACCAACTGGTAGCCAACTTAGTCAAACGACCTTAACAACTAAATAGAAGAAGAAAATTCTCTTTCTTAACGAATTAAAAAGAGGCAATATGGATGGAAGATTATAAGGTTAATAGGGTTATTCAATTTAATAAAAACGATACACTTGTTTATAAACCTATCTCAGTCATAAAGGTTGTCAAAGATTTAAAGTAGTAAACAATAATGAATAAAGAAATTGTAAGAAAAATGAAACTTGGGAACAGTTAGAGCTCCCAAAGCAGCAAAAATCCATTAATGTTAAATGGGTTTATAAAACAGAGCAAAAGAGGATGGCAAAGTTGACAAGTTCAAAGCGTGGTTTGTTATTAAAAGATATAAGAAAGAACTTGGTATTAATTACAAAAAAGTATTTGCACTAGTTGCTAAACTTAACATCATTCATCTGGGGTTATCTTTGGCTACCTAGAATTAGTGTTCCATTTATTAGTTTAATGTGAAGTCAATACTTTTGCACAAAGAATTAAAAGAAAATGTATACATTGAATAACCTCTTATATATGTGAAGAAAAAGTATGAAAATTATGTATACATATTAAAGAAATTATTATTTAGACTGAAATAAACACTAAGAGCTTGGTACAATTATACAGATTCCTACTTTTCCAAAGAATGATTTCTTAAATGTCTTTATGAACAAACACTCTTTATATTAAATATAAATATAATAAGAAGATATTAATTGTGTATTTATATGTTGACGATCTCATGTATAACGGTAATAACAAAGTCATGCTCATTGACTTTAAGAAGTCTATAATGAATGAATTTGATATGACAATTCACGGTCAATAAATTTTTTTATTAAAGTAATATAATCACTTATTGATATTTTTATATCATAGAAAAATGTGTTGGAAACTCTTGACAGGTTTAAAATGAAGGACTATAATTCAATTTCCGCTCTAACTAAACTTGGTATGAGACTCATAAAGTTCTATATAGAAAGGTGAAAATTCAAACTTGATTAGGTTTATAAATTGTGATTATATTAGAGATCTTGACAATAGAAAGAATACTTACGAAGTAATATTCATATTGAATTTTGGAGTTACCATTTGGTCATCTAGGAAGTAACAAATAATGACTTTTTTTAACTACTAAATTGGAATTTGCTGCAAAAATATTTAGTTTTATAAAGCTATTTGGTTGTGAAGGACACTTGAAGTTTTAAACACTCAACAAGGTGTAACTTTGAAAAGTTTTAGAAAATTCACGTTTTAGGTAAGGAAGCAAACATTTGACATTAGGTATCACTTTTAAAGAGATCTATTCAATAATTATGTTCTTAATGTGGTGTTTAATAAAGATGAAGACCAAATTGTAAATATTTAGGGTCATCAAGCCTACAACTTTTATGAAGCAATAAAGAATGCATGAAGTTTATGATGTTGCTTATTAGAGGGTGATGCATCATACTAGAGTTTTTTTTATACTAAAATGATTTTGCAAATATCAATTTAATGGAGGTTGTTAAGAATTTGTTTTACTTATTTCACAGATAAAGTAATAAACCTAATCTATTAAAGAAGACCGACTTTATAAGAATTTGTTGTGATAGACATTTAGCTAGTCATATTTTAAGTTAGAGGTAGAAAGTTGTTTCACGTTCATTATTTAGTTATTATTTCTTAGATTATATACAACATATTCAAAGACTTTTTGTCTTTTATATTAAAGATAGAGAACAATAGTCTTCTTTTGTTTTTACTCCTCCATTAGGTTCTTTATTATTAGGTTAATTATTTGTATCACAATCTTTTATTCTTTGCACTTTGCATCCTTAATGACTATCAATATACTAGAAATGTATTGATCTTATAAATTTTGATTTGAAACATCCACATATGCATTGTACCTATGATAGCATAATAACCACAATTTAACCACACTTAATTGCACTGCATTGCACCCTATCACATTGTCCCTATAATCGTATGCACCCACCATCGCACCATATCCAATTAATAATTACTTTCATATCAACATGATTAACAAAATCATTTAGAAATGATAACAAAGTTTGTGTTTTGAATTTCTAAATATCCAAAATTAGATCCAATAATCAAATGCTAAAAAATAGAAATTAAAACCAAATAGAGACAAAACGCTTATAGAATCTCCAAAGGGTACTAACCTAAAAATTGTGTGAATAAATAAAAAAAGTGATAAGATCATAAAGAAATCAAATTAGTGTGATACACAATTAAAGGAACTTACCTAAAGAATAAGAGTTGTATACGTGTAGGGGCGTGTAACCTTCTTTCTTCTTACTTAATGAGGCATGATTCCTTTTTTGGTGTTTGTCACTCCATTACTTTCTAAAACTAGGGATTGTAAAAATGATCATATAAAATGTTATGCCTATAAGTTTTCAAAACAAAAAGGGAAAGGTGTTAAACAAAACAAAACAATTTAGAGAAGAAACAAGTTGGGTTGGGTTAAGAGTTTTTTTATCCTTTTAATAAAGTGATTCTTCTTATATTTATATGGTATTATCACTTGTCTCATAATTCTCATCTTAACAAAATTTAACTAAAAAGATAAAAGAAGGACTTATTTTGAAATTTTCACAAAAATAGGAGGCTTCTATGAAATTCTTAAAACTATATGGGTTTTTGATTGAATTTATAAAATTATATGGAATTTGATACTTTTATCTTTTAAAATACACAAAAATTACTTGATTTATAGAAAAAGAGTTCGATTCAAAATTAAATTATCGAGAAACCTCTCATAAGTATCCCATTTAAAATATCTCAACTCTCTAGATAACATAATCTATGTACAATTAATTACACTATTAAAGTGAAATTTTTATGCATATTATATGTATATTATAATTAAAATTTTATAGTTAATTATATAAATAAATCTCATTCATTTTAATTGATGAAGTCATAAACCCTATGCTTAGCCTTTTTCCCCTTACCCTCTAAAATTTTAGAACTACCAAAAGTTCCTTTGTACTTAAGTATTAAATTCAAATAGCTTATAGTTGTTAATACCTGTTAAGCATTTTTTACGAATAGCGACTTGTATATCTAACAACTACCATATAAGTAAGAGATCATCATTTAGAAAAGGACACAACTCCCTACACATTATTTGATGTTAATTGAATCATTAAATAAGTTTTTTTTAAGTTAGATATATTTTATTTAATATAGAATGATATTCTATATGAGTTTATTTCTCTTTGTTTAATGATGTTGTCTTTCTTATGTGTCACTCGGTGGACATATAAGTTATCATATATGTTAATTGGGCTGAACATCATATAGTTTTATATATTATATAAGAAATACTTTATAATGACTAATGATAGAGGTTGCTGGAAAACAACCATGAAATATATGGAGATATTTGATAATTTTAAATTTTAAAGGTAAAGTGAAAAAGGGTTAAACTACGAAGAATTTTAACTTATTTAATCTTAATTTTTAATTAAATATTTTTAATTAAATAAATATATTTAATTTATGATAAGTCAAAATAATTTATAAATTTTGATTAAAATGATAAATTAACCTATCAAAATACCAATCATTTTTAAATGCATCACTTTTATAGAAACATCACTACCATAACCTGACATAAGATCCCACAAAAGTAGAATTTTAATGGCATGAGTATATCACTAAGGTGAAAACGGTGTTGGTTTATGTCCTATAGCCAATCAATTGGTTATAATTTAGTGAAATAAATATTTAAAGACATTATTTATCTTATACATATACAGATGTATAAGATAAAAGTCTATAGGGTAATTATATATTGCAAATAAAATTATGATGATATTATAATGATGTTCATATTACATTTATGTATTATCTCTAAATTGTTCTTAGTCATTGTTTTATTAAGACTAGACATTAATATGAATTAAAAAGACTAGCACATATTATATTTTTTCTTTATGAAGAAATTAGTTGATCTCATAGACTAAAGTATGAAAATACTTAAACAAATGTGTGATGCTTGTTGGATAACAGTTTCTCTAAATTGATCCCATATGAAAAATCCATTTGGAACATTACTTGTATGTCTATAGAAATTCATTGTTATAATTGTATAAGTGATCTTTTGACTTGAGATCACCAAAGTATCTCATATAGGAATTACTGTTGACACTACTTATGATCTATTATAGTCAAGGGTAGCTCAGTTGATAGTTTTTGGATATAGTATGAACTATATAAAGATAGTTGAGTGATCAATATAGGATTTATCACCCTAAAGTAATTAGGGAGAATGCTCATTATTTTCGATTAGCATTGATTCATGAAATTATTGGCCAAGGTGGAATAACACTTTGAAAATAGTATTCAAATGTTATTAATTTAATCAATTACTAATGATAGAGAACTAATATGATTAAACTCAAATAGAGTAGACATTAATTTTATATTTCATATGTAGTTGAAACATTGTATGGTAAAAATATTGAATTATACAAGAAATCATTCACAGAAAGATTAGTTTAGTTAAAACTATTTTGACATTCCTAAAGGTGGTCATAATGTATTGCTAGAAACTAATCTTGATTTCTAAATATAAAATTTTTATTTATAGAATTAAAGTTTAATTTATCTAAGCGTAAATATGATTTAAAGTTATAATTTATATCTATTGTCAATATATTTTGGAATATAATGGGTCACACACAAAGAACGAGTTGAAGAGAGGAAAAATGTTTTAATCAAGTTAGAGTTTGATTATAAAGTTTGAGAAACTTTAAAATCAAATATAAAAATTTAATAAATAAAGATTAGTATAAGATATTGTGTCTTATTGGAGCATAATTGATATTTAATTAGAATTAGTTGTAATTATAATTAAATTTTTATTGAATTTATAATTTTATTTTAATTAAATTACTAAAATGTCTAAATCTTATTATAAATATGCTTAGACTCTGAAGGAGTTGGAACTCTTTGCCTAACCCTCTCTACAATAATAAAGTTGTATTAATAAATTCTACGGATCATGCAACTATGATGGTTAAGATAAGTCGATTTTAGAGATCATTCAAGGGAAACAATAAGAAAAAGATCAGGCTTTGAAATAGGTACAAATTAAGATTCATGTTTTATTATGATTTAGGTGTTAATAATTTTATATAATATAAGTTATCTTGGCTTTTAGGAAAGCAAAATAAAATAATCTTGTAACTATTTTACTGTCTGTGGGATCAAATCCTGCCCTAATTTTTAACAAAAGGGTTGGTAAAGCAAATAAAATAAATATTGGGTAATATATGACTAAACTACCTAACAATTTTATGGTGGCACTCATTTATGTAATATCCTTTTAAAATCCAACTTTTGTAAGCATAAATATGAAAACTAAACTTTACAAAAATTTATCAATGTTTGACTATGATTATTATTTTCATCCATCTCTGGAAGGCTATTAACACAAAAAAATAGAAAAATAAAATAAAATAAAAGGTTAAATTCTAATCAAGAAGTAATACCAAGTTATTAATAGGTAAAACAATTTTGAAAATTTTAAAATCCTTTTATAATTTTCAATATTTTAGAAAACACCACCTTCTAATTTTTTGTAAGGTAAAAATGAAACACATGTGACATGAATATCATATATGGACTAATTAAATATTACTGATCTGATGAGTTAATCTATGTTTTAAACTTGAATCGAATAATTTGAAGTTGACTCAGACCAATAAGTTAAGATAATAATAACATAGTAATTTGAGTCATGCTTAATTAATTTAAGTCAAGTTAAAAACTTGAGTTGAGTTACCATGCCAATAATATTTGATTAGCCTATCTATGATATTTATGTCACATGTGTTTCACTGTTATTTTTAAAATAAATGATAGAGATGTGATTTTTTCTAGAAAATAAAAAATATCAAGAAAAATTTTAAAATTTTAAATTTTCAAAGATTAAAAGATTGTTTTTAAAGTTACATAAATCATGGAAAAGTTTGGTATCTTTTAGTAATATTGTTGTCACTAAAATACAATAATTCAATGAATATTTAAGATAATCAAAAGCACGTACCCTTAAGATGACTAAGGTTATGTTTGATTGGACGTAAGGTTTTTAATGGGATGGAATGAAATGAAATGATTTATAATGGAATAGAATATAAATGGATATAATATTAGAAAATTGTTGTTTGGAAGGGATGTGAGAGTTCATAATGTAATATAGTTTTGGAAGATGGATGGAATGAAATATAATGTATGTATAATAATAATGAATGACTATTCTACCCTTAATAGAATGAGATGTATTGTCTTGGTGCTTGTTATTAGGGTTAAGGGTATAATTGGTATTATAGAAAATTATTGAAGATATATTAGGTAGTACATATTTATTATTTTACATTCTGTTTTAAACCCTCCAAATCGGAGGTAACTCATTTTTATTGTTTATGATGAAATATGATGCAATATGAAACCTTCTCCTTTTATCATATTCTATTATAAACATTCTTTCCAAATGATAGAATAATATTACATTTCGTTATTAACCGTCATACCAAATATAACCTAAATTAATGCCTTATGTTGATATGCTTCTTTGAAGACAGGCTCACAGTTTATATTTATTTAGTGCTCCAGCATGGAGGGCATTGTCCCTTGTGTAGCTTGACAAACTTGAGCTTGTAAAACTTCATAACTCGGAGAAACTAGGACTAGGTTATTTCAACTCTATATAGGAACGTAAATAACATTTTTTTATAAAAAGAAAAAAAATCATGTTTAGATTATCTTTTATATGTTTTGGTTTTTTTGGATGAAATGTAAATGACCTTGCTTGATGTATCTAAATGTTATGTTCGTTAATAAACTATTATCACTGCATTTCAACTTATTTAAGTGTTCGAATTACGGAGCTATAATAATGTAAACTTCAGTTTCAATTTTACACAGAAAATATCAATCTTGTTAGCTTTTCTATATACGTATAAAAAGGTCGAAACTGTTCATGTCATATAAGATATAAAAAGAGATTATAAATAGATTTATAAAGAGTTTTTTTAAAGATAAATGTATGTAAATAAACTCTAAAATTTGGACAAAGAATTATTTATTTATGGAATTAGAATTACAGGAATCCATCCCACAATTATAATGTTGGATTAAGGATGCTCCACATTTAATTTTGCATAATTATTTTATTTTTAGTTCAAAATATATTTGATAAAAAAATAATGTTTAAACATTTCAAACTTATTTAGCGTATCTTTAAATAATTTAAAATAATAAAAAGATTTAATCTTGGTATTTGGGACGGACACGACCAATTCAAATTTAATTTCCACGAAAGAAGTTCGATTGTGAAGAAAAAGGCAAGTGTTATATGGGCTGGGCCTTAGCATGCGAAAATAAAAATGGAGAAAAGAAGTACCAACTACGAACCCAAACCTTGATGCCCACGGACAGTACCGGAAACTGATAGTCAGCCGGTTGGGTTGGTGTTCGGACTCGAAAGGATCGAGACCGACACAAACACAGCGATGAACGACAATAGTTCACGGTGACAACAATAATGCATCAACGACGCTATAAAATGGTACTACCGACGTGGAAGCCGCTTTTGCCTCTCGCCATTTTCGTACTTTTCGTCGTGTTCGAGGAATGGGTTTCATTTCCTTCTTGCAACATAGTACCCAGCAGCTTGGGTGCACCCGACCACTACGATGCAGGAAGTGCCTATGAATCACAGGACTTGAAAGTGATGATGGTGGCTGATTTGCTGCTCTTGGGGCCGGAAACCGGATTTTTTAATTTCTATTTTAGAGACTATTACATGTCCAAGTTCTTCAAGGTAAGTTTAGTTGTTTCATGAGTGCGTTCAATTTTTTTGGTTGGATGGTAGTCACGTGCTTGTATTGTTAAACTCGAAAAGTTTGGGTTTTTAAAGACAAGATTGAAGAAAGCTTAAATTTAGGAGGAGATGGATAACTTTCACAAATGATGACCAATTACACAGTACTGGTAGTTTGTAAGACCCTATAAGATTTGAGTTGCATAGTGATATATAAATGAGAAGCCCGTACTGAAGCTCTCTAGTCTATCCTTTTGTGTGTGTGTCTGCGTTTTTTTTCCCTCTCTCTTTTGGGAGCGGGGTAGGGGGCTGAGTTGAGGTGGAGGTTTATTTCCTTCAGAACCTACTGTTCTGAATGATGTCTCTTGTTATTCTCCTTTCACTGACCATCTGTAAGCTGGTGCTGAATGAGGCAGAAATCATTTTACACTTTGAAGCCTGATATGCTGCTAGTTCTGGGAGACTTTTCAGCTAAAGGATCAAAGTTTTCCAAAACCAAATGGGTTTCCGTGCTTCATCAGTTCCATAGAATGTTGGGTCCATTTCTCGAGCTTCCTTTCCATGTTGTTCTTGGTGACAGGGATGTTGGACAATGCAATGAGCTTGATGTGAAATCTGTTCATTGGCTGTCTAGGAATTTTCCAGGATTGGATTCGGCTGGGTGTGGTGCGTTTGAGATTAGTAATGTTAGCTTTGTCTCGCTCAATTCTGTTGCTTTGCTTTGTGGCATCAATAAGTTGCGTTTTAGTGTTGAAAGGGTGATAGAGACAGAAAGCACAGATCTAAGAATGAATGTAGAACGTGCATTGGAATCAATTGATGACTTTGGTGAACTGAAAGATGGTTTTGGAAAATTTGAGGATATGTCTGAAAATTTTCAATGGAGAGGTGGTGAGCTTTCATCTGGTTCTGGTCCTGTTCTCCTACTTCACCTGCCCTTGCACCACTTCACCAACAATACTTGTCAAGAAATCATTTCTAAGAAAGCTCCTAAGAACCTGTTTGAACATGGTTCTGAAGCACAAGATAAAAGGTGTAGTTTGATTCTTACATTTGTAACTTCATTCTTATTGATTTTCATGGATAATATGCATATTATTAATTTGACTACATTGTTTATGGCTTCTGGTGACCATATAATCATGGTTGGTGGTTTTGTCTCCTTGTAGATGTGCAGCTTAAAGCGTCCTAATAGGTGACCTGCTTTAATATTGATTCCTAAAAGAGTTCCAAAATGTTGTCATGAATCTACAGTGCATTTCAGTTTTTCTTTTAAGCATAAGAATGCTTGATCCTGAGCAAAATATGTTGGATTGAAAGTGATACTTTCTTGAAAGAATATGAACAAGAGCTTGTCCATGTTTCTGCTTATTGACTTTATTCTTCCTGGGAAGTGTTGTCGGTTCATTGGTCTCTTCTTTCCTCTTGAATCTGCTTTTACTGATATTGCTAGAATCTGCTTCCTAAAGTTCCTTTCCAATTCACTACAGGGAGTTTACAGATACTGGGCCCTATGAGTTATCTCAGACTATCCCACCAAATGCTACTGAATACATCTTTCAAGCTCTTAAGCCAAGGTAATTTTTGTGTCACTAGAAACCTCAAATAACATTTCTGTATAACTTTTTGCTTTGCCATTTAATCTCTATGTTATGTCAATTAATCTTACCTATAAAGGAGTGCCTGATTTAGATTCAATTTGCACTTGTTTATGTCAGTTAAACTTATTTACAAAAGGAGCACTGACTTGGACTCTTTATTCACTTGCTTATGTCATTTAATCGATCTTATTTATGAAAGGAGCACCTGATCCACATTGTGTTTGACTTCTAAGCCTTTAGTTTAAATACATTAATTGCTATTATATTCTTACTTTATGTGTAAGTTGATCAATATTGAACTATCCTTGATTTGTAGGATTGTATTTAGTGCACACACGCATAAATTTTGTGATCATACTCACTCTGATGGCACACGTGAGGTAACTGTTCCAACAATGACCTGGAAAGTAAGGGATGACCCTGGTTTTGTTGTTGCCACGTTCAGAGGTGATAGAAATTCGTCGAGTATTAGCTACTGCTCTCTTGCCAGGGAGTCTCATGTATTAATAGCATACATTTCTCTTTTGGCTCTCTTACTGACTTTGTGGATTGTAGTAAATACTAATTAGAAATGTTTAAGACAATGAGGGGTGAATCCCGCTAATGTATCATTTGTTTGTGCATTATTCGATTACATCCAGAAAGCAGCAGCTTTTCATTTTTCTTCATGAAATAAATGGTAGTACTCTATACTGTGTCAAAACGAGCTAGACTGATCTCTTACTGTCTAAGGAGGACTTAAAAGAGTATACATCCATTCAAAGTCGTTTATATGTTGAGATGTAACTAATCTTTGAACCTTGATATGACTTGGCATACCTGTACGCGCGTATATTGAATTGGACATTGAGTTTTTGACTTTGGAATCAACCTAATATCAAGAGTGACACGAGTATTCGGAATGACCAAGTACTATAGAAAAAGAAAGTTATTAGCCATTGATGGAACAAGGTATCTATCAGAAGGCGTTATCGTTCAAAGCCTCATACATTCGTTCAACCTTTTTATCAGAGAATGATAGTGATTGGGTACTCTTCATCGCCGACGAGCAGGAGTTGTGTTCCTGCTTCAACCACCATTGTACCACTTTCATCAGCACTGCTAAGATGTTCGCAAGGGTTCACCTCATATTCAATTACGGCTTCCTCCTTGGCTTTCAGGTGCAGAGCCTGAAACCCTACTAACTTTTTAAGTGGCCCTCCAGTCCCCAATTTTGCTGGCCTTACAAAAAGCAAAACTGGATGCTTACCAGCCACCTCTCCATCGTTTGCAACATTAACGGTGACCGTGAACTTGTTCCTTTCACAGATGTCTTTACCCAACTCTGAAACTGACATGTAGCCTATGGAATTTGAGTTCTTTACAGTTTCAGTTTGTGGTGATCTTAAGTAAAGCTTCTTGTTTGTAACAGATATGAGCTTATAAGAGTAGTTGGAGTAACTTAGACCGTAACCGAATTCAAAAACTTTTTTCCCTTCATAGAATCTGTACGTGCGACCAGGATAGCCTGACATTGGTTCAGGCCGCATCCTCATGTCTGACATTGGTACTTTGGTGAAGTCTTGTGGGTACCATGTCACCGGTAATCTCCCTCCTGCATTGCAGCAAATACAGTAAGTGGACAAGAATATAATCAAGAGTATAAGTTCGTCTTCTTTGCTAAGGATGGATCTAAGGAAGTACAGAAGCATTGTGATTCAGTTCACCTGGGTTGTGATTACCAAATATAATTTCTGCAAGTGCAAGTCCTCCAGCTTCACCCGGATATCCAGCCCACAAAATGCTTCCTATTTTAGGATCATCTTTAGCAAAAGACACGTCAACTGGGCCTCCACAGAGAAGCACCAGAACCACAGGTTTCTTTGCAGTTCTTGCAACGCTTTTTACAAGCTTTTGCTGTTCCCCTGGCAGGGTCAAGTTCACACGGTCAAAATCTTCCCTCTCTTGAGTTAGGTCCAGTCCCATAACCAACACCACCTGGTCTGCTCCTTTGGCTATTGTCACTGCTTCATCGATCAAAGCCGAAGAACACGCAACTGTGGTGCAACCTGGATGATATTTTATGTTCTTGACATAATTCTTCAATCCTAGCAGTGGAGTAATTGTTTTGCAGGGTGGACCTGCATAGTTTCCGACAAGGGTCTTCGGAAGATCAGCGTTGGGACCTATAACAGCGAGAGACAAGAATTTTGATTTTGTAAGAGGGAGAAGCCTGTCAGAGTTCTTTAGCATTACAATGCTATCAAGAGCTGCTTCGAGGGCTAAAGCTTGATGTTCTTTGGAACAGACTTCGTCCGCAGCAATGCTTCCATAAAGCAGTTTCGCTGGATCGCCGTTGAATAGGCCTAACCTCATCCTGACAGAGAAGAGGTTGTGAAGGGCTCGGTCTAATTCAG
Source organism: Erythroxylum longipes (assembly GCA_027563885.1). Lineage (NCBI taxonomy): Eukaryota > Viridiplantae > Streptophyta > Magnoliopsida > Malpighiales > Erythroxylaceae > Erythroxylum > Erythroxylum longipes. The sequence continues at coordinate 9,900,987 of JAOQMS010000006.1, read as the reverse complement.
ATTCAGGCAGCTTCTTCTTTTCTACTGCTGATCTGGTGTGGTTCTTTAAGTAATCGCCGCAGTTCACATCCATTCCTGTAATATATTAAATCCAAACAATTACATGTCACCCAAGAAATATAGTTTGCTACTTGTTATGTGCCATATGCACACAAGGAAACATATCACCTGCTTTAAGCACGTCGGCCACTGCATCCTCAGGTGTTTTTGCATATCCTTGCTTGTCATGAATAATGGAAACAGCATCGCAGTCTGATGTAATATACCTGATAAATTAACCAGGAAACACATGATGTCTTACCTCGACCTGTAGCTTTTTTTTTTCCTTTTTAAATTTATAATAATTTGAGAAAACGTACCCATTGAATCCCCATTGCCCTCTGGCCGTCTTAGACAAGAGATTGTAGTCTGCACAGTTTGGGACTCCATTAACGCGATTATAGGCACACATTATTCCGCTGGCGCTTCCTTCTTGTATACATTTCTGAAACGGAGGCTGGTATGTGTCCGCCAAGTCCTGCGCTGTCACCTGATGAACAACAGAAGAAAAATGGAGTTGGCATATAATAGACAAAAGGAAATACTCTAATATGTAAACAGAGAACTAAATTTATTCGTGAAAGCAAAATTAACGTGCTCTGTTATTCTTCTTTCCCTTACTGGTTTGTTAACGAAGATAGATTCCATTAAGTACAGTCAAATATGTCGACTAAGGAAAAATTGAAGGGAAGCTGAGTGTTTAAAGGAGGGCGTAGGATAAAACTAAAGTTAAACAATGTTGACACATAGTTTAGGAGTACGTATCGTTTAATTGATATAGTAATACTCAATTCCTTCTGTCCTTTCTAAGATAAATTCAAGGCGAGGAGAGGAATGGAAATAGACAAATAAGGAAGGCACCAGTATGGTCTTTTGTGAAGATAAAAAAAACAATTCAAACATATCTGAGCTCTTGGACTAATAAAAAGACTACCTTAGCTGTAACATTACAACTCTGAGAAGCTGAAAGCAAAGAGACAAGCAATAGGTAACCAACTTACTTTAGCATCGAAAGTAAAGCGACTAATTCCATTCCAATTATCCAAATCGTAAGCAGTGAAATGCTTGCAACAAGCAGAAGCTTGTAGATGGTCGCCAAGCTTCCCTCCTTCAAAAGAATCACCTTGGATTCCTCGTACATATGACACAGCATACTTACCTGTCATTGATGGATCTTCTCCAGGCGTCTCTTGTCCTCTTCCCCATCTGGGGTCTCTAAATATGTTAATATTCGGTGCCCAGAACGTCATACCAGTAGCTTGTCCTGCATTATACAGGCCTCTGGCTTCTTTTCCAATCGCCTTCGCCATCACATTCACAGACAACAATTACATATATCAACAATTTGTCTGCGCTCAATACATAAAACATTTAAACATATGTTAATCCTTGTTATTACTTACCTGAGCAATGCGGTACCAAAGAATAGGATCAAAAGAAGCAGCAGTGAGAATGACTTGAGGGAAGCTTGTAGCAGACCGTATGGTTTCATTGAAGCTGATGCCATATCTAACGTTTTGTACAAATGCAATACCATGCAAAGCTTCAGACCACCATTGGTAGCCAGGAATGTCAAGTCTGGGAATGGCAGTGGCTGAGTTAACGAGTTGGGAGACCTTCTCGTCCAAGGTGAGTCTAGATACGAGGTCTTGGACCCTTTGGCTTATAGGTAATGATGTCTGGCAAAAAGGGTAGGAACTTGTTGATGGGTTAGAGGAGTCACAAGCATATGGTGGACGAGTTGACTCAATCAAAAGAAGCAGAGATGTGAAGTGAAGAAGAGCTATGGAAGAGAGGTTTGCAACTCTCATCTTTTTTGGCCTTTGTTGGGAAGAAACTAGCGGAGAGCTCACCAACGACAAGAAGAGTTTTGTTTTAAAGGAGCATCTATAGCTACGAATGGTTGATGAAAAATATGATTTAAGTCATTAGTTTAATAGTCCACTTGATCTGGTCTCTACTGGACCTCAGATGTCACAGTTAGAAAAACGTCTATAGAGGCAGAGGATTGCTTTGTTGTGAACACTGGACGTATGCTTTTGGCATATGATGTTTTAGTTAGTTTTTTACATAAAAGGCTTGGAAGCAAGCTGAGTGGGACATTTCTTGCCAGTTAAATAGGAGTTAGCTATGCCCTTTCAATTGATAAATCTCTTGTCATTTTGCTTCTCTAGCAAACATAAGTCCAAATTAGTCGCTGCCATGTCCATCCAGTGCATGTGGTGTCTGATAACTACATCAATTTTGAATTGTTTATTGGATGCATTATTAAGGTACTCCCTTTTCTAGTAAACTATATTCTGCATTTCATATTTTATGCCTTCGACTTGTGTCGGTAGAATCTGTATAGAAACGGAAATGACCAATGTCTTGCGACTTGGAGCATGAGACGTAGGTTTAGTACATAGGAGCTCATAACTTGGGAGAGCATGCCATTGAGTTTCATAAATCAACATTTGAACAGGTCATTTTGCATTTATTTTGTTATTGTATCAAGCTTACATGCATCAATTGCCAAATGTTCCCCAGTCATCAGACATCTGGTTACATTTTCATGAAACACTATACATAAATAGAGTAGCCACCTAAGGATAATTGGCAAAGGGATGTGGCAGGACGACGTTAAAAAGAATATTGCCAAGTCATATCAGGATGGAAACTGGATACTTGTCACCTCCTACCATCAGGAAATGCGTACCTTCTTCCAACACCATCAAACCATCTTCATTAACTCTACTAAAGTGCTCACAAGGACTCAGTTTGAATTCAATTTCAGCCTTTTCCCCTGCACTTAGTATCACGCTTTGGAATCCAATCAATTGTTTCCTTGGCCTGCCATTCCCATGCCTCTCCTGCCTCGTGAATAGCAAGATTGGATGCTTTCCAGCCATTTCCCCATGGTTCTCTACTCCAACTCTTACTGAGAACTGGCTTTGTTCACAAAAGTTTGTTCCTAGTTCAGAAACCAGAATGTAGCGCACAGAATCTGAGCTTTCAATTTTGTGTGGTCTTGAGGACTGATTCAAGTACAGTCTGTTTTGTCTAACGGACTTGAGCTTGTATGAATACTTTGAATAGCTCAGGCCATAACCAAACTCGAAAAGGTTTTTGCCTTTGTAGAATCTGTATGTGCGGCCAGGATATCCGGAGGACGAGTCAGGTCGCATCCCCATGTCTGTCATTGGTACCTTGACATATTCTTGGGGGTACCAAGACATTGGTAATCGTCCTCCTACACAACCATCTCTTCAGTTATAGACCATATAAAAAATAATAAAGGAAACAGAATCTTGAAATCATGGAAACTATGGTAATGAATTCACCTGGATTATGGTCACCAAAAATAATTTCTGCAAGAGCAATTCCACCAGCTTCACCAGGATAACCAGCCCAGATAATGCTTCCAATATTTCTGTTGTATTTGGCAAATGAAACATCCACCGGACCTCCACAAAGAAGCACTAGAATAACAGGATTCTTTGCAGCTTTTGCAACACTGGTGATAAGTTCTTGCTGCCTCCCGGGCAGTATCAAGTCTACACGATCAAGCTCTTCCCTTTCCTGAGTTTGGTCCAATCCCATTATCAATACCACATAATCTACCTCCTTTGCTGTATCTACTGCACTGTCAACTGAAGCTGAGGAGCACTGTACTGTTTCACAGCCTGCAAGAAATCTCGTATCCTTAATGTAGCTCTGCAATGCTTGTAAGGGTGTCACAGATTTGCATGGAGTGCCAGCATAGTTCCCCAATAGTGTTTGTGCAGAATTGGCATTAGGACCAATAACAGCCAGAGACTTGGTTTTTAGCTTCATGAGCGGGAGGAGTCTTGCAGAATTCTTTAAAAGCACAATGCCATTACGAGCAACTTCAAGAGCTAGTATTTGATGCTCTTCGGAACAGATCCTGTCAGGCCCTATGTCGCCAAAAGGCAGTGTTGTTGGATTTCCATTAAAAAGTCCTAACCTCATTCTTAAAGAGAAGAGGTTGTGAAGGGCTCTGTCTATTTCAGATTCTGGAAGTTTTTTCTGCTCAACTGCTGCTTTGCTGTGTTTCTGCAAGTATGATCCACAATTGACATCCATGCCTGCATACATTCGTTGAACAAAGTGCAAGAATCATGAAAATTATTACAGTACATGCATCTTAGGCGTGCATGAAATAGTGGCACCAATTTGGAAAAACATTCAACCCTGCGAATATATCTTTGTTCTGATATCGAACCGTTTTCCCAAGAGCGCCATAAAGCTTCCTAATGGGTATATTGAATTTAGAATTTAAAAGTCATGTTTTTCCATTGGAAGTGATTGATAAGTCCATCTAGTGGCCATTAACAGCTTAGTTAAATGTACTACATCGTTGCAATAATAAAATTAAACACTGCCAGGATCTGCAGAATCCTAGGAAAAATTCAGGGAAGAATAGTCCAGTTAGGCGGCCAGGATGATGAAATGATGGACCAATTGCCAGAACTGTCAACTTTCTTGAAAAACAGCCTCTAGTTGATTGATGGACCCATATTATCAAGATGGTCCAAAAATTCAATCGAGTCACAGAAAGCTTGTACTAGCAAAGGAAAAACTCATCTTGATCCAAGCCTCCATGCATGAACATAAGCACATGTCCACTTTACGACACAGACAAAAAGATCAATAGGTAGGGTCCCGTACCCGCTTTAAGCACGTCAGATACAGCATCCTCTGGTGATTTGGCATATCCTTGATTATCATAGATGATGGAAACTGCATCACAGTCTGAAGTGACGTATCTGATTATCGTGACAGATGAAATCAACCTAACCAATAATTGCACATTTTACCAAAGCAAAAGCAAATTATTGCACTTTTTATACCCATGAAAAGACCATTGCCCTCTAGCAGTTCTTGTTAGAAGATTGAAATCTGCACAACATGGGACTCCATTAACTCTGTTGTACGCACACATGATTCCGCTGGCTCTGCCTTGTTCCACGCAACTCTGGAACGGTGGCTGATAAGTATCTGCCAGATCTTGCGCAGTCACCTAATGTAGAAAACAAAACAGTTAACAGGCAACTAACCGTGGGGTCATTGATAACAAAAAGTTACCGCCAACTAATTGTATAAGAACTACTGCAGTCTGCAGCAGAACCCCTTTCCTTTTTCTCATAAGTGGCGATATAATAATTTCTTGTTTCTTTTTTTTTTCCCCCTTTAATCTATAAGGGATAAACTTACAATACTATCTTGGACCATTGTTATCAGGATTTCATGCAGGTAGAGCGTTTGTAATTGATTTAACCTGGAATAACTTTTCTACTCGCAACCATACCAAAAGATAAGCAATGAACTGACAACTGGCAAACGGACCGGACTTAAAAACAAAAGCAAAGCGACAATATCAAGATAAGGCCGAACTTACGCGAGCATCGAACACATAGCGATTAATACCCTTCCAGTTGTCCAAATCATAAGCGGTAAAATGCTTGCAACAAGCTGAAGCTTGAAGATGCCCATGAAGCTTCCCTCCTTCAAAGGAATCTCCTTGAACCCCTCTAACATAAGAAACTGCATATTTCCCAGTCATAAATGGATCTTCTCCAGGAGTCTCTTGCCCTCTACCCCATCTTGGGTCTCGAAATATGTTAATGTTTGGTGCCCAAAATGTCATGCCACTTGCTTGCCCTGCATTATACATTGCTCTAGCTTCTACACCAATCACCTTAAAAAATTCGATAGATTATTAATTGTGCAAAATCATCAACAGAACTAACCATAAAAAGCAGAGGCAAGTGAGTGAAGCGATTAAAGGGGAAAGCTTCCGATGAGTTACTCACCTGACCAATGCGATACCATTCATAGGCATCAAAAGAAGCAGCAGTGAGAATGACCTGAGGAAAGCTAGTGGCAGCCTTAATAAGACCATAGAAATGAATGCCACGGCCTACATTGGCAACACCATGCAGAGCTTCAGACCACCATTCGTAACCGGGAATACCGAGTCTCGGGATCGGTGGGGCTGAGTTTCCAAGTTGGGATATCTTCTCGTCCAATGTGAGTCTAGAGACAAGGTCCCTAGCTCTCTGGCTGATGGGAAGCGTTGGTTTGCAAAATAGGTAAGAACTGGTTGACGGGTCCGACGGATCACACGAGAACGGAGGCTGAGTTGAGTCAACTCGGAAGATGATCAGTGCAGTGAGTACAATAGTAAAGGTGAAGACAGAATGACATTGTGTTCTCATGAGTACTGACAATGAGAATGCGTTTGAGGAGAGGCCAGAAGATGAAGTCTTGCAAGTTGTCACTCACTACAACGAGGATGGGGTTGGTTGCGTTGGCTTTATCCGATGCTAAAAAGTAACTGTTGTCATTGGGTTAGAATGTCAGATAAAGCTCAAAGCTCAAAAGTTTAAAGGTCTTGTGGGAACAAGTTAATCAAAAACTCTAGTCTTAGGTTGATAAACAACATTGAGTTCCATTTTAATCAAGAAAGGAATGTTGACTGCGAGTGCTACTTTATTTGACAATTAAAATTGTCCCTGTATCCCTAATGTTTACTAGAATTGGAGGCTTAACAGGGAAGCAATTAACTTATCGCCTGTCGGATCTTCGGGCTTGGGCTACAAAATCAATCTAATAGCAAATTCACATGCAATGCATAATCCACAAGAAGTTGCTTGGTTTGTTGATATGGAAGAAAGGAACGAGTAAGTAATAAAAAAATATATTTAGTAAGATATTATGATTGGATAAATAGTATTTTATATTTTCTTTTTGAGCAATACTCTATATCCCCAGTATAGTGAAAAATGAAAGCTATATCTTTGAGGAATAGTAATAAGAATTATAACAAATATAGTGAGAAATAGAAGGGAGAATTGATAGGATGAGCAATTTTTACTGTTTTGATTTCTAATTCCCTTTTGTTGAGTGCAATTTGAGTTCAACCTAATGGACTTACCCATCTTTTGTTATTAGGAAGTCTTGAGCATTCTTGAAGCTAATTATGAAGTAAAAAGTCGTGAAATGGATAGATAAGGAAATTGACATAAGTCGGAAGACGTGTTGCCGACTAAGTGTGGGCATGTGCAAGGAAAAAGTAGTATTTGCAAAATCTAATTTTAAATTAGATTTGATCCACCCAAGATCTTATGATTTTGGAAATCAAATGTTGCCTTATTGGTGGGGATCAGCCTAAATATGTGGGGAGTGTAACTACTGAAAATTACGACATGATGGAGGAAAGAGGAGATCAAAATTGATTAAAAACATTCACTATTCACTCGGATTACTTTTCACGTAGAGAGTTGGAGTCCTTCAATTTTGATGTTTTTTTTTCTGTAGTATCTTTTTTTGTGTTTCTAGGAATTTTCGCTTTTTTCTGCAAAAAGACCAAGGATGGAGACTTTAGGGGGAGGTTGATTCGCACAGAAGAATGGTAATAGGAATGAGAATGAATATAGTGAAGAATGGGAATGGACATTATCATTATAATTATAATGGTTGGTTAAGAGGAAGGAATGATTACCATTACCATTGACAGTGGTTGGTTTGTAAAAAATTAAAAAATTAAAATTTATCGTATTGTAATTAATTAATTAATTATATTGTAATTAATCAATTACAGTATATTCATTAATTAAAATATTGTAATTAATTTTAACTAATTATATTGTAACTAATTAATTAATAATATTTTAATTA
>JAOQMS010000006.1:9833926-9883456 GCA_027563885.1 Erythroxylum longipes | reverse complement strand
CTATAATTTTCTAAAATTAGGAAAATCCTAATGAACCTCTCCAATTACCATTCTAAAACACTTAAGACACTTTTCCTATTTCGCTCAATTAATCACAATCCAAAAAAACCGGGAAAATGTCATGTATGCATGTACAAACATTTCATGTGCAAAATTCACATATATACTATGCATGTGCATATATGAATGCATGCATATGTCACTGTACACTTATACACTCCTATTCACGGCAATAGGTGAGGGGATGTTACAATAAGAGAGAGAATCACAATTTTTTTAGGTGTTAGCTCTTTACAAATAAGGATTGTAAAGCAATTAAGGCCATATATGTGGCTCACACTATAGCCACATATATGGCCTTAACTATAGCCACATATATGGCCTTAATGAGATGAGTTAGAGCATAGGTAAGTTAGGCTCTAACATAGGGGAGACAGGGTGTGGATCTCTTAAGATCCACTAAATGGATAGGTGAGTTATCTTTCCTTTTATATATGGGCTTCATATATGTATTAGGCAATGGTGTATCATTTTTTCCTGTAAATCTTGAGGTAATTTATAAACAACATCAAGATAAAATTCATTAGTTTGAATTTAGCTCTCTTTAGGCTAAGATAATGCATAATCCTTATGTAAACCTAAATAACATGGAGTTGTTGATAGGTTGTCACACACCCATGCATTGGGTGAGAAACATTACTTTTTGAAATTCTTGGTCAGAGGCCTTTGTAGGTTTTGGCCTTTCATATTCTCTTGATTTGGATTGTTATAAACATAGAGAATCTACCTTAAAGTGACAAATTTATCTTTTGAAATGAGGCTAAGAGGCACATCATAAGGTTCAGATATGCAAACTATAAATAGTTAATGTTGAAGTACAACATTTCCTCATACATTAAAGTTCACTGGCCTTTAGAGTCAAAAAAGAAACCCTTCCCTAGATTTGGGAAGATTAGAACTTACTTTAACAACTTTAAAAATGGATGGAACTAATCTTCCATGATGTAGTCTTTAGTAAAATTGAGTATACATGCCAATGTCTAAGCTAATAAACCCCATTCATAAGGAATAATTGCTTACTTTATAGTGGCATATCACCTTTAAAATGTTGAGTTGTTCATAGCCATGCTCCATTATATGTATTAAACAAACCAAACTATGAATACTTTATAACCTAAACTCCATGTTAAAATTAAATCTTTTAGCATCTTTGAGGGGCACATATAAATGAAAAAACATTTTTTATTTCTCGATTTGAAGGATGAGAGTTAGTGGGGCATTAGGTCTATCTAGAGAGATATAAAATCCTATATTAATAAGCATTAAGAGAGTCGCATTATGATAGAGAACAAGCATAAATTCTACTAGTTAAAAAAACTTCCTCTAACCTTTGAGGATACGATGTTAGATATGGAATCCTTATTGGAGGTTAAGATTTAAACAAAGAAACATATATGTTTTTCTCTTTCCTACTTTTATTTTTGGTCTATAACTATTTAACATGTCTTTTATGGATATAAATATGAATATCCTAAAGTTGTTGAATAAGATAAACAAGTAGGCGAGTAGCAATGTTGTCACTCCCTCTAAGAAGAGGAAGATGTATACTCCTATTGACTAGGAGCTCATGCTTGTAGAGTTGGTAAAGAATATTCTCATTGATGTGGCGAAAGACACAATTTTAAAAACACATAAGCCTATTGACAAACAATGAATGTTGACAAGTTGATGGTAGAGGGTAAGGTTTTCTTACCTTAATGGGATGCTAGGACTAAAATCTCGATCTTTTGTATTAATGAGTTTGATTCACTAGTCTGTAGGAGTTTGGTCCTACTTGGGGATCTGAAGTACCTAAATTTGAGAACTTGGAAGACAAATTGCACTCTTGTGAAGCACAACATAGAAAGGGTAAGTCATTGTTCAGTTATGGATCTCTTTAAAGATATGATATCTTTAATATTATATAAAAATTCAAATCTTAAATTCCTTAACGATATACATTGAGAGGGAGACTATAGAGCTAGAGAGATTTGTATGGATACAAAGCAACCTCGTGATAGACAACAAGAATTTGTTTAAAACTTTTGGAGTGTTGAAAGAGGAGAAGGAAAATGAGGCAATATAGTCGAGGTAAGCTTATAAGGTGCTTTAAACTAGAATGTTGCAAGCTCAACACTACAAATATGATGCTAAACGAGGTGAGTCATACATATGGGATGAAAAAATTTAAGTCTATCATGGCTTTTTGGGAAGCAAGACCTTTGAGTCACTTATAACTCCTTTACTTGAGGGCTTAAACTATTTTTAAAAACTACTGAAGTTAAGGGGTGGACTTAAGGAACTATAACCTCAAGACATTATAAATTGAAGGAAATGTTACTAAAAGCGTTGTCAAGGATGAATATATGGAGGAAAATTTACAGCCTACTTAAATATCTTAATGACAATCTTGTAATTGAGTGGTCTTCCCTTCTTGACAAAAAAGCTTACACTCGAGTGTAACCCTCCCCTAGTCTATAAGGGTGTAAATGTTTTAATTTTTGTTTGCCTATGGTAGACATTTGTACATTCTTAAATATAAATAAACTTTCTTTCTTCATACGCTTGTCCCTTTTTTTTCATTTTTAAGTATTACTCAAGGCTCTAATCTTGACATTTGTTCTTTCATTGTCTATAACATTTTTATCAACTATATTTAGTTAGCATTGAAATATGTACAAGTGAAAATTCCTTAAAAGCGTGACATTTTGACTAAGTAGGTCTATTCTTATTTAATGTGTGTGGCTACTACTAGGCCCAAACTATATTGAATGGAATGAAGGTGATTAAATCATTTTACGGAATGTGCAAGACCAAAAACTTAGGTTGGTATTTATTTTAGTGCAATCATATAGTTTGTGAATGTCTTTTGAGATAGGTCATTATCTTTGTTCAAACTATTAAATTTGACTTAGCATATGACCCTGCATAATAAGCATGTTTAAACTTTAGTGATAATTATTTAATTTGTTTTAGCATGTGCAACCATGTGATGGGAAATTCTACTATGGTCATGAATTTTTGTGTTCATCTTACATAATTGATGGGATTAATTTTTTTTTACATTTTAGTTTTTTTACTATGTTAAATTTTTTTACATTTCAAGTTTTCTTACTTTGTTTCCATATAAATTACCTTAGTTTAATTGATTTTTATTAAGTTTTAGGTAATCTTTTATCCAGAAATGGAGAAGATTTCAAGTGAAAACATGAAGAAAACACAATTATGAAAGGAACATGGCATGATATATAACTATATGCTAGCTTATTTCCTTCAGTGATCAGATGTAGAAAAAGATATGAATTAGAACATGACCTAGAGAGAGACCATCTAGAGTTAAGAAAATTTGAAGAGTGGAACCTTCTAAGACACAAACATACCTCAACCCTTGAGCTTGCTAGAAAAGAACAAGAGAGATTTATGGTCTAGGACATAGGTATGTTAGAGCTCGTATTGTAACGCCCCAACATATACCCTGGAAGTATTATAGCATATCTAGGGTGTATTAAAAAGAGAACATAATAAATTAAGTACATCTTAGTAAGAGATGTAAAGGTACTTAATGTAAAAGACAAGGGTAAATGGATAATTTGTTCACTTCAGCATGGACATATATACTTAGACGTGAAATATGTATAAAATTTTTTGATATGTTTGCTTGGATTTATGAATGTAATGTGAGGGCCATTATTAAAACAAGCATTGCATAAGTAAATGGGATGTTTTTGGTTAAATTGGATGTATTTTTGTATTGCTCTTGCATGATAAGACTGAAGTTAGTTGATTTGGGATGTGTATCTTGTTGAATGGGTAGGTTCCACTGAATAAACTTTTGTAATTTGGCTATATCTTGGTCTGTGAACCTCCAAATTGGATAATTCCAATTGTAAATTAATCTAGAGACATATATCTAAAACTTTTATAAAGGAACCAAAATCTGTTTCTACTTCTAAAAGTTTTGAATTCAAGTTTGAAGTTGAGTTCTGGCTGCTGTACTTGTTTTCGAACAACCTATAGTTTGTGAGGTATAACTCCCGATATAATTAACCAAATTGCATAAAATTTATGTAATTAGAAAATTAAGACATATGGGAATGAAATTAATCGATGAGATCATAGGAAAATGTGGGAATTAAAGTAAGAAAAAGGATCAATATCCAATTTTTCTAAAGTCAACCTATGGACCAATAAGATTAAAGCATGTGTGTCCAATGGAATCGTAACACATGGTCCAATAAAATTATAACACATTGTCCAATATAATTGTAAAACATGGTCCAATAGCATTGCAACACGTGGTCCAATAGAATTTATTGTAACACATGGTCTAATAGGATTGTGACATATGGACCAATGAGATTGAAACATGTGTCTAAGATTAGAAAATTCATGAAAAGGCATATGAAGATGAGAGATGGACGAAGATGGCTTAACTTCATGTTTTTCTCCTCTCTATTTCACCTTCTTCATCCCATTATTTTTCACTTGGTGATTCAAGCAAAACCAAAGAGAAAGGGAGAAAAGAATTAGAAGAACTACTTTGCCAATTTTAAGATTTAGGACTTCACTTTGTTGATTTTTGTATTTGTGTATGATTAAATGGATATAAAGATTTATTTGTATGTGTAATTATTGTTGGGATGTTGCTTTGTTGTAATTTTGGTGTTGTCTTGGATAGAATTGGTTGAATATGAAAAGAGAGCATTATGTAGTGGCATTCTGTCTAGGGTTTGTTTGAGTCAGTCACATTATTTGAGTCATAACTCAGCATAAAGACACCCAAATTGTGTGATTTTTGGTTTCATATGAAACCTAAGACATAGAGCTAAATATCTCTGGAAGAGATTCTGAATTAATTCTATCCTTATGACCTTGGAAATTGAGATCATTTTGGACCAGCTTGTGATATTTTGCTTATATTTCATGATTTAGACGTCCAAATGGTCTGATTGTTGGTGCTATAGAAACTTTAAGACATAGAGGAACAATTTGTTAGAGAACTTATTGCCTAAAAACCTCAGTTTATATGTCAAAATGGCCATACAAAATGGAACTGAAACCTATCCTAAGAAAATCCGGAGAAGGGTTTAGGAAGGTGAAAAACTTGGTTTTGTGCAATTGTTGACATATATAAGGTTAGGGATTTTAAAAAATGGTTTAATTAAACTTAATTGAGATTTAAACGAACTTAGATGATGTTATATTAATGGAGTAAAAGGTAATTGATTATTGTTTATTAATGGAGATAATTACTTAAAGAATGTTAGGTTAATTAATAATGTGTTTAATGTTGAAAAGAATGATGGGTCTAAAGATGAATGTGTTCTTATGGATACCAATGTGTTTCAAAAGGTTTATGTGATGCAAATTGAATATGATTGTTTACAAATTGGGACTTACTGTCATGATATGGAATGGGAAATACATAATGCCTTTAATGGTAATTATTACAAATGTTTATACTTATAAGGTATGATTAGTTGGATGTGCATATGTATATATTCAATTTGATGAAAGTGGAATAAAGACATAACATCTTTTGCTTGTGATTGTAAAATCTGAAATGGATTGTTTTGAAGACACATTTAAGGTGTCGACACTTTGGTGTCTCCTGATAATGACACTTCGGTGTTTGAGACATAAGTCTCTCCTGATATTAACACTTCAGTGTCTCCTCATATTGACACTTCAATGTCGAGAAATAAGTCTCTCTTATTCTGTGATACCAATAGGTATCTCCTATTCTGATCCCGTTACCTACTTCTATAAGAAGGATTGGCAGGCTAACTGGTTTTGTGTTCTGATAAATGTTCAATTATGATATAAGCTAAGTTCAATTCTGATACAACTAAATGTTGTTTAGATATAAGCAAGATTTGTTTAGATACTTTAAAGTTCTGTTTTGTGATTCTGATATTCTGCTTGAGTATTTATAAGTTTTATGTAGGTATATTCTATTCTGATATGTGCTATTCTATTCTGTTGCAAATGATATTAGAATGTTCAATAATTTGAACAATTAAAGTTTTTATGAGATTTATTAAGATCCAGTGCATGAATATGCTAGACGACTGTTAGAGACAGCCGCTAGTTTATATATTGTTTAGTTTTTCTCCACTAAGTTATATGTTTAGTACAGTAGTTTTACCTCGTGTGGGTTCTGATAAGAAGACTTGAGATTGGGACAAAGACAACTGCAGTGGCCAAGAAGATTGTGTTTTGTTCTAGAAATGTTCAATGTAATGAGATATGTTGTATTTTGTGTTTTGTTTAATGATTTGTAAAAACCTTAATACAATTTGAATTTGGATTTAAGGCTTGTTGTAATAAGTTACATGTGCGTTATGTTCTAAATATGACCCAACCAATGATGAATGAAATGTATGCTCCTTGAGTTTCTAGAAATGCTTTAGTATGTATTGGATTACTTTGGTTCTGTTTTGTGTAGCATCTGCATATCCTCCCGAGGGGAATGTGGGTGTATAAGTGGTTTGATAGATGTCAGAATAGTTTTGATCAATTGAAAAGTATGCTTACTAAAGCTCCTGTATTGGCTCAACCCACTTCTGGTAAAGAATATGTTATGTTTAGTGATGCATCTAGAAATTGTTTGGCCTGTGTTTTGATACAGGATGGAATGGTAGTTGCATATGCCTCTAGGCAATTAAAGCTTCACGAATAGAACGACCTACACACGATCTTGAGCTTGCAGCGGTAATGTTTGCTTTGAAAATATGGCGGCACTACTTTTATGGTGAAAAGTGTAGGATTTTTAATGATCATAAAAGTTTGATGTATCTGCTTACTCAGAAGGAACTTAATGTGAGACAACAACATTGGTTGGAACTATTTAAAGATTATGACTGTATTGGGGACTACCATCTGGGTAAGGCTAATGCCTTAAGTCAGAAGACCATTTCGGCTTTGTCAATACAGCAGAGTGAAAGAAGACTTAGATCTGATGGGGCTTTAATAGCTCAATTGAAAGCTAGGCCTATCTTAAGACAAGAAATTTGTGATGATCAGAAAGTTGATGATAAGTTGCAACAACTCATCTTGGCTACTCGGGAAGGCAAACAACCTGATTTTTCGGTGATAGAAGATGGTGGTTTGTATTATAAAGATCGATTGTGTGTGCCCGCTAAGGATGAGTTAATAAGAAAGTTATTGTTCGAGGCCCATAATACTATCTTTATAATACATCCTGGTGGAAATAAGATATATCAAGATCTTAAGCAGCATTATTAGTGGTCAAGTATGAAACATGATGGAGCGGATTATATATTTAA
This sequence comes from Erythroxylum longipes, assembly GCA_027563885.1. Lineage (NCBI taxonomy): Eukaryota > Viridiplantae > Streptophyta > Magnoliopsida > Malpighiales > Erythroxylaceae > Erythroxylum > Erythroxylum longipes. The sequence goes on along the minus strand of JAOQMS010000006.1, from coordinate 9,876,128 downwards.
ATGTTTGACATGTCAGCAAGTTAAAGCTAAGCACCAGGTTCCATATGGTTTATTACATCCTATTTCGATTCCTTAACAAAAATAGGATAACATTACCATAGATTTTGTCACTAGACTTCCTCTCACTCAAAGAAAGCATGATGCTATATGGGTAATTATTGATAAGTTCACCAAGTCTACTCACTTTTTGCTTGTTCGTCTTGATTATTCATTAGATAAACTTGTAGGCCTATATGTGAATGAGATAGTGAGATTACATGGGGTACCGCTATCTATTATTTTTGATTGTGATCCTTGATTTGCTTTGAGATTCTAAAAAAGTCTGCAAAAAGCTTTGGGTACTCAAGTCAAATTTAGTACCACTTTCTATCCTCAGACAAATGGATAATATAAACGAGTTATTCAGATATTGGAAGATATACTATAGGATTGTGTGTTAGAATTTTGAGGAAGTTGGGATAACTATCTCTCTCTAATGGAGTTTGCTTATAACAACAGTTATCAGACTAGTATTTGCATGGCGCCTTATGACCCCTATATGGTAAGAGGTGTAGAAATCTGATATGTTAGACTGAATTAAGTGAAAACAAGATGATTGGGCTTGATATTATGAAAGATAATGAAGAGAAAGTTTAAGTTATCCAACAAAGATTGAAAGTTGCCAGTGATAGACAGAAGCTCTATGTTGATTTAAAAAGAAAGGATATTGAGTATCAGGTAGGTGATAAGGTACTCCTAAAAGTATTGTCATGGAAACACATACTTCGGTTTGGGAAGAAAGGTAAGCTCAGCCCATGTTATATTGGTCCTTATGAGATTCTTGAGAGAATCAGACTGATAACTTATCAATTAGCTCTTCCTGAAGAATTAGCTAAGTTGTATGATGTGTTTCATGTTTTCATGTTAAGAAAATATCAGTCTGATGATACACATAAGATTCGTGTGCAAGAAATTCAAGTACAACCAGATTTGACTTATAAAGAAGGGCCTACAACTAGATTTGACTTATAAAGAAAGGCCTGTGCCTATTTTAGCCAGAGCAGTCCAACAACTCAAGAACAAGCAAACACCTTTAGTGAAAGTACTCTGGCAACATCATGGACACGAGGAAGCAACATGGGAACCAGAAGAGACCATGAGGGCTTAGTATCCTTAACTATTTTAAACAGGTATGAATTTTGAGGATGAAATTCTTTTTAAGGTGGAGAGAAATGTAACCCTCCAACATATACCCTGGAAGTATTATAGCATATTTAGGGTGTATTAAGAAGTGAATATAATGATTTAAGTATATCTTAGTAAGAGATGTAAAGGTACTTAATGTAAAAGACAAGGTAAATGGATAATTTGTTCGCTTCAGCATGGACATATATACTTAGAGGTGAAATATGTAAAGAAATTTTTGATAAGTTTGCTTGGATTTATGAATGTGACGTGAGGGGAGTTAATAAAACAATCATTCCATAATAAATGGGATGTTTTTGGTTAAATTGCATATATTTTTGTGTTGCTTTTGCATGATAAGATCGAAGTTATTTGATTTGGAATGTGTATCTCGTTGAATGGGTAGGTTCCATTGAATAGACTTCTGTAATTTGGCCACATCTTGGTCTGTAAACCTTCCAATTGGATAATTCCAATTGTAAATTAATCTAGAGATAGATCTAAAACTTTTATGGAGGAACCGAAATCTGATTCTATCTCTAAGATTTTTGAATTCAGGTTTGAAGTTGAGTTTTAGTTGCTGTCCTTTTTTTCAAATAGCCTGTAGTTTTTGGGGTATAACTCCCGATATAATTAATCAAATTGTATGAAATTTATGTCATTAGAAAATTATGACATAGGGGAATGAAATTAATTGATAATATCAAAGCCAAATGTGGGAATTAAATTAAGAAGAAGGATCAATATGCAAGTTTCCTAAAGTCAACCTACAAACCAATAAGATTAAAGCATATGTGTCCAATGGAATCATAACACATGGTCCAATAAAATTACAACACATTGTACAATATAATTGTAACACATGGTCCAATAGCATTGCAACATGTGGTCCAATAGAATTGTAACACATGGTCCAATGGGATTGTAACATATAGTCCAATAGGATTGTGACATATGGACTAATGAGATTGAAACATATGTTTAAGACTAGAAAATTCATAAAAAGGCATATAGAGAGGGGAGATCGATGAAAATTTGATGGATTAACTCCATGTTTTTCTCCTCTCCATTTCACCTTCTTCATCCCATCATTTTTCACTTGGTGATTCAAGCAAAACCAAAGAGAAAGGGGAGGAAAAGCATTAGAAGAACTACTTTGCCAATTTTAAGGTTTGGGACTTCACTTAGTTGATTTCTGTATTTGTGTATGAATGAATAGATATAAAGATTTATTTGGATGTGTAATTGTTGCTGGGATGTTGCTTTGTTGTAATTTTGGTGTTATCTTGGATAGAATTGGTTGAATATGACAAGAGAGCATTATGTAGTGGAATTCTGTCTAGGGTTTGTTTGAGTCAGTCACATTGTTTGAGTCATAACTCAGCTTAAATACCCCCACATTATGTGATTTTTAGTTTCATATGAAACCTAATACATAGAGCTAAATATCTCTAGTAGACTCTGAATTAGTTTTGTCTCTATGACCTTGGAAATTGAGATTGAAAAAGGTGACCTGATGTTGCCCCTATTTTAGAGTAGCTTATGATATTTTACTTATATCTCATGATTTAGACGTCTAAATGGTCTGATTATTAGTGCTATAGAAACTTAAGACATAGAGGAACAATTTGTTAGAAGAAATTATCACCTAGAAACCTCATTTTCTATATCAAAATGGCTATACAAAATGGACCCGAAACCTATCCTGAGAAAATCTGGAGAAGGGGTTAGGAAGGTGAAAAACTTGGTTTTGTGCAATTGTTGACATATATAAGGTTAGATCTTTTTTAAAATGGTTTAATTACACTTAATTAAGATTTAAATGAACCTAGATGATGTTATATTAATGGAGTAAAAGGTAATTGAGTTATGGTTTATTAATGGAGATAATTACTTAAAGAATGTGAAGTTAATTAATAATGTGTTTAAGGTTGAAAAGAATGATGGGTATAAAGATGAATGTGTTCTTATGAATACCAATTTGTTTCAAAAGGTTTATGTGATGCTAATTGAATATGATTGTTTACAAATTGGGACTTTGTGCTATGATATGAAATGGGAAATACATAATGCCTTTAATGGTACATTATTACAAATGTTTGTACTTATAAGGTATGATTAGTTGGAAGTGCATATGTATGTGTTCCATTTGAGGACAGTGGAATAAAGACATAACATCTTTTGCTTGTGATTGTAAAATCTAAAATGGATTGTTTTGAAAACTGTCGAAGTCCTAGTCATGGGTAAATAGGCATGCCGAGAAGGGTCTGCAGCTGCTCCTGGAAAAATTTAAGGTGTCGACACTTCAGTGTCTCCTGATAATGATACTTCGGTGTCTGAGACATAAGTCTCTCATGATATTAATACTTTGGTGTCTCCTGATAAGGACACTTCGATGTCGAGATATAAGTCTCTCCTATTTTGTGATACTAATAGGTATCTCCTGTTCTAGTCCCGTTACCCACTTCTGTAAGAAGGATTGGCAGGCTAACTAGTTTTGTGTTCTGATAAATGTTCAATTATGATATAAGCTAAATTCAATTCTAATAAAACTAAATGTTGTTCAGATATAAGTAAGATTTGCTCAGATACTTTAAAAATATGTTTTGTGATTCTAATATTCTGTTTGAATATTTATAAGTTTAATGTAAGTATATTCTGTTATGATATGTGCTATTCTGTTATGATGCAAATGATATTGGAATGTTCAGTAATTGAACAATTAAAGTTTTATGAGCTTTTTAAAGATCCAGTGCATGAATATGCTAAACGACTGTTAGAGACAGTCTCCAATTTATATATTGTTTAGTTATTCCCCACTAAGCTATATGCTTAGTATGGTGGTTTTAACTCGTGTAAGTTCTGATAAGAAGACTTGAGATTGGGACAAAGACAACTGCAGTGGCCAAAAAGATTGTGTTTTATTCTGTAAATGTTCAATGTAATGAGATATGTTGTATTTTATGTTTCATTTAATGGTTTGTAAAAACCTTAACACAGTTTGGATTTGGATTTAAGGCTTGTTGTAATAAGTTACATGTGTGTTATGTTCTAAATATGACCCAACCAATGATGAATGAAATGTATGCTCCTTGAGTTTCTAGAAATGCTTTAGTATGTATTGGATTACTTTGATTCTATTTTTTGTAGCATCTGCATATCCTCCTAGGGGGTGTGTGGGTGTTACACGTATCATTTAATATAAAGATTTACAAGACAACTTTTGCACTACTTTGTAAATTGGTCATAACTTTTTCATCTAAACTCCGATTGAGATGATTTACATGTCTATATAAAGCTAAAAGATAGATATACAAATTTGATATTTTTATTTTTGTGAATTTTTTAGAGATACATGATAATTTTTTAGTTTTTTCTCCTTTAGAGTGTTTCCTAACGAGATAAATTATACACAGACACGGGAAACCTTAATTCTGAAGTCTTTTCATATTCTTTTATTCTAAACTTATAGCTAGCCACCAAAAGAGAGAGAAATATGCTAGAGGAACATAAAGAAACCATTTTAATAAAAAAGAAGAAAAAATCATCCTAATAACTTAATGACCAAATCAGAATATTGAGTTAAACTCTATTACTCTTTTTATTTTGATATTTATTTCTTTATCGTGTTTTTTTGTGTATTTTCTCCAAAAGTCTGTTAAAGTCCCTTTAGAAAATAAGGTTTCCATACTTAAATAGGCTTTTATACACCTAAGGTATATTTTAGAGCATACCTGTGGCCTAAATTATGGATGTTACTAATTCCTCTAGGTGATTGAAATGATCTCTGGCACATCTATATCACTGAACCATAGAACTTACTATTTCCATTTGGTTATGGATATTGTCTTTGGCACAGTTGTGATCACTAAACTTGGATTTTCTTATTCCTCCTCTGACTTGCTCATGTTCTCTTACATGATCATAACTTATGTTGTGTTAATCATTACAATTGATCCATCAGGGTATGAGCTAGCATACAAGCATGGGCTAAATTGTGTTTAATTAAGAATTGTGATTTTCTTAAAGATTTTACTTGGAAAGGCCTCTTATTATTAAATAATATCATTATGTGGTCAAATTTTTATATTTACTTGAAAAGATATTAAAAACTAATTAAAACAAAATAATTTAACTTCAAAATCAAGAAAATATATTTAACAAAATATGAACATTTTTCATGCACATCAATGCTCAAATCTTTGAATTCTTGTTTTGTCGTCACCTTTTCCTTCTAGTTTTTGGTAAAGACCTAAGAATAAGACTAGTGTAATTCTTACCAAGACCTTTGAGGGCATTAATGATATAAATGAATTGATTATACATATTAAAAATTAACTTTTTGCTCTATATGAAATAACTTTTATTAATGCAATAATAATAAGCTTGTTTTTTTATATCTTTTACTTAAGTAGCAACTTCATGTGTGATTTCAAGTGAGTGTCATTTCTTATCAATGGTTTCAATATATACACCTTATTAAATTCATTTTTTACTAAAAGAACAAAACAAAATAAGCATCACTTTACTATTTAACGTAATGAATCTCTTATCATTGTTGCTTAACTTGCTTTTATCCTTTAGAGCCTTAGTCTTTACTTTATTTACAATTATCATCGTGATTGGGATATAAGGATCATTTTCTAAAATTTCCCAAAGTTACCCCTTTGGCTAAAAGAAAGTGTTTTATCCTTTTTTTTTATACCATACATTAGCTTTCTTAACAAGTGAATCAAGTTATGCTATAAACATTTTTGCTCAATTTTTGATAAAAATCTAAATTGAAAAAACAGACCCTCGCTGATACCAATTTTTGGTCCCTTGGTGGCATATAAAAGGAGAGTGAATTGCATATATTCACTTTTTACCCTATTTGAAACTAATTAATGAAAATTTTACTCTAATGAATAGTTAATTAATATTTTCTCCACTATCCTAGTATAAGAATACAAGTAAATAGACCTATCATTTTTTAATACTGTAGTGATAATAAGAGTGTTGATCCCATGAGGATAAATTAAATACTAAATATAACTCTCCTATTATTAGCTAGTCACAAAAAATGTTTGATTTAACCTAATTTTAAATTAATCTAAGTAGATTAAGTTAACATTAGGAATAAACAAAAAAAAGAAATCATATATAATATAACATCTATAATGTAATTTTCCTAACATCTTCTTAGACTAGTAACTTAATTATTTAGAGATTCTATAGTTTTGAACAATAAAATCTGCTAATGTAATAAATTGTCACCTCTCAATATATAGTTACATATCCCTCTATTAATTAATCGATATGTCTATATGATTAGCCCTTCCAAAAGTATCATATATATACTATTTCTAATACCCCATTTAATCATCAATCCTAGGACAATCCATAAATATTTTTTTTTGACAATATCTATATATAAATTTAGGTCAAATTTAAGCTTTTACTTGTATTTAAATAACATTAATATCAACACAAGTATAGAAATATTTTTATAAAAATACTAAATTAATCTATATAAAGAAATTATAAGATTCCATATAATTCAGATGTAAAGAAACTCCATCATAAATCATTATTAAAATAAAAGATAACGAATTAAAAAGCTTTAAATCGTTTACAATTTTTAATTAAGTGTCCAACTTTAAAAATCATATAACTAAGTTCAAAAAATTCTCTTTGTTAATATTTTGGTGATGGTTGACAGGACAATGTAAATACTAACATTTAGAGGTCTACTTGGCTCTTCATCTTTACCAAAAAAAAAATTTAGTCTCACATAAAAAATCATAAGTGGTTAGATATTCTAAATATAATCACTCATTTAAAGCTTAGAAAACATATAGGGAAGAATACTTTACACTGCTTAATCCTTATGTTGCCTGATGAACATATAGCCTCTCTAGAGGTCAATCCTTACACTGCTCAATTAGTTACATCAAAAAATGTTAATAAAGAGACCTTTTAAGTTAATTTACCCGATTTTTAAATTTTTAACAATTAATTGAAAATTTTTAATAGGTTGGACACTCAAAAGAAAAAAATTAAAAAGTTTTGAAACTTTGTAATTTGGTATCACTTAAAATAATAATAACATATAAAATAATTAAAGATCATAGAAAAGGTTTCTCCCAATGAAGGTCTCAACCTCATGACATAATAGACTTCCATGGAATGAGTTTGGATATCTCTACTCATTGAATACGACTATAAGATATATTCTATGGCCTCTTTCTCTCTAATAACCCTAACCTAAAAATAAACCGAAAACTAATTGGACTTTCTTATTTAGGATTTTTGAAGCTTAAAAAAGGCTACTTCTGTCATGAACACAATATAAGACATAGTCATACCTTAAGGTTTATATTTCACTACTTTTACACAAATATTTTTATAGAGGAACATAAGAATAAACATACATGTAATCTAGATCATGTATCATAATGTATATCTTCCATCATATAACATTGACTCTAACTTGACCTTATAGGAGGTCATGCCTTTTGTAAAAGAAAAAAAGTTGAGGAAAATGCCTAAATACATAACCGCATATAATGTTCATGTACAGTACATAACACGAGCCTTCATTACACTCCATTATCAAACGTGGAAGGAAAAAACAACGACGACCTTCACGAAGATTGGTCACCAGAACCTCGTTAACTTCTTACCCCCTATTTCTATATACCTTATGGAGAACAGCTCCTTTATTAAGGTACTTATCTCTGCAATGGAAGAGACCTTGTACCTCTGGGAGACATTATCAAGGAAATCACATGCAATGGTTGTCTCCAAAAGTCCACTGACCAGATAGTCTGAAATGGATCTCTTAATTTTCAAGTAACACATCCTATTTGACCAATCCCAGGTTGCATATGCTACTTTATCAACCTTCAAGTTGATGGATGTAGGTGGAGATGACCTATCTGTAATCATAGCCATATTGATATCTGTCATCTCTAATGCAAACTCCACATCTTGTTTCCACTTCTTGAAATTGAAACTAGTCAAGGTTTTAGTAGTGACGTTGTTGTTGTTCACAGAAAAGGTGAATGCAAAATTGACAATGTAAAGATCAACACAAATGTAGGATAATAGTAATACTCAAAGCTATAAAATAATATCTGTGTCGAGAATCTTATCACTCTTATTGATATTTTTCTTGCAATAAAGTCTTAAATAGGGTTAATTCATGATGTATCCAGCATTGATATGTGATAATGTGAATGTGCATATGAATTTTCCATCTATTGGTAGTACATTGTCACATATTATATGCACATATAAAATACCTTGGTTTAATCAAATTTTGTTATTTTTAGGTAAATTTTGTAGATGTTACTTTGGGATGAACTTTTTCAATAATTGAATAGTTTTATTAGGAAATCAAGAAGAAATTTTAATTTTGAAAAAAAAAGAGTTGATAAATAAGAAAAAAAGGTTTGCTACACGGATATTTCAGTTCCCATGTGTATATGTAGAAAAGAAATAAATTGAAACAAGACTTAAAACACAAGCATGTTTATGCCCATGTAATTCCCTATATGACAAGCAGCGAAAAACATGTTTCCCAAACTATGGTAACCACTATAATTTCTTATAAATATATGTGGAAATCCCATTTTGAAGACTGTTGTATTCATTTTAGTTTTAGACTAGTGTAATCTTCAAGAGAAGAATAAGACTTTTAAGAGATATCAAGAGGCTATTTTTAAAAAAAGAAGAAGCTCAAAATAAATTTCAATTTAAGCAAATCATATTAGTAAATCAATATCATCTGGATTTTTTTATCTATTTCTATTTTTATTTTGATTGTATTTTCTAGGTTGAACAACATGATGATGGACTAATTATTTCATATGTCTAGATAAAAGGAAACCTTAGTTATTGTCTTTATATATATTGATTTAATTTTATTAATGGAGTGAGTATTATTTCTGATAAATATCTTCAAGTATTCTTAAAATTAATTTATTTAAAGTTAAAATTAGATTAGATCTTAATTTTCATATAAACGATTCAAAAGAACCTTCATATGAGTAGATCATATCTTAGATATTAGGAGTTGGATGGGGTATTAGATATAACGTTACATAAATATTCTGGTATTAGAGTCAAACCTTTTATAGAATTTCATAGATCTAAAGAATTCTGAGGGGTTTTAATAAGATAGATGTATTGGTTAATCAACTTGAGAATAATTGGTTGTAAATTAACTAAGAGTAATTACGTACATTAGAAAATTTTTTCGGTCTAGATTATCAAACCTTTTTAATAAATTGAATCATAAATATAAAAAAGATATTAGGAACCATTATCTAGATGCTTGTTAAATCTTGCTTTCATCTCTTGATTAAGTGCTCTTATTTATTCTTTATGGTTTAGTTTATCTTCTATTTAGTTTTTATCTTATTTTATTTTATTTATCTTAATAACAATTAGTCTATTTAAATATTTAGCTAGGTAATAATATAAAATTTCGTTAATTTTCCTATCCTTTCTCTCAAGATCAACACTTTACTCACTACTATATTACAACCAAACTATAGGTGAACTTACCTTAAGTTATGAGTAATATTTTGTGGTAAAGAAATCTTTATAGTATAATAGGAACTCATTAGTCTGCACAGTTATAGTTGATCTTTTTTTCATCTATCTATGTCTAAAGAGAGACATGAGTTGTAATACATTTGTGTTTGAGACTGTATTCAGCCAAGGATGATTTTTCTTCTTATTTTTCCTTGTTAAACCCCTTAGTCTTTAGCAAAAGTCATTTTCAAATGACATTATTATAACTACCTAAGACGTAATATAAAACTAATTAAATCAAGGTAATTTGGATGAAAAATATTAAGAAAAATATTACATTATATGCACATCTATTATGGTAAATTCATATATGATAATCATAATAAAATAAAAATTAAATAGAGTAGGAAATGAGAGATAGAATTGATTTAAATTGGTTTAGATAAATAAGCATTAGCCTCGGTTCACTCCTCAAACTTCATTTGATAATTCAACGTCTTCTTTCTTCAATAGAAGAGGAAAGTGAGTATGTTAACATGTCTTTTCTTTCTTTAATAGGAGAGAAAAGTGATTATGTTAACACGTTAATATGAATTGTTTCAAATAAAGTATGATGAAAGCAAAGCCAACATCTACACTAGATATATTGATATTATTAATGCTCTTAAATGTCTTGGAAAGACCTATACTAATGTTAAAATGATAAAAATTTTTGATTAGGTCACTTTTGAACATAAGTAAAGTTGAAGTGATGGCCAAACAATAAGACAAGGATCTAACAACACCATAATTGTAAGAACTATCTATTCTCACAAACAAAATGAGGCTTTAGGAGATATAATAAGAGACAATACTTTAAAAAAAAAATGGACTTGCCATTCAAAGTCACTATAGAGGAATCAAGTAAAGAATAGACATCTGCAAGTGGAAGTGATGATGAAGACTTCACCTTTATCTCTAGGAAATTCAATAAGTTTGAAAAGAAAGAATTTCTCCAAAATAAAGAACTTCATAGAAGGTAAAGTTTATTGAAAATATAAATCCTCTTAACATTATTTGTTTTGAATATAAATTTTTTTTCCATATGAAGTCACAATGTTCTTTACTCAAAGATAATAATAAGTTTGAAAGTAGGCTTGGAAGTTTTAAACTGAGCCTATCATGCACTAGGCTGTCGTTTTGAAATTTTTTCAAAAATAATAAATTAGGTTGGGTTGTTTGGGCTCAGTTAGGCTTGGGCTTGAGCTGCCCAGGTCTAGTTAAACCTGGGCTCAAGCCTGATCAGGCCCAGACTCGATCAGGCCCAAGCTTAGACCGAGCATCCCTAAGCCCGGTTGGGCCTCAGCCTAGGTTTGTTCCATTCCCATCCTTATATGAAAGAAACTCTAAGAAGGAGAAGAAGGACAAAAACAAGAAGAAAGTACTTAAAACCTCAACTTGGGATGACATAATTAAATCTAAAAATGAGCATTCAGAAGGAAATAGAGCTCACATATGCTTTACGACTATAGAAGATAATTAGGTAACATCCGATTTTAATTCATGTGATAGTGATTTGGCATATGATAAACCAGTTAAAATTTTAGAAATCACGAGTAAAAAAGGAAGAAATTATCTTTCAAACACAAGGAAGTTCAAAAATAGTTAGACATATGTGTGAATAAGACTGAAAAGATGAAAAGTAATCAGAAATAATTAAAGCATACAAAGATAACAATCATGTATTGAACACATTAAAGCATGAAAATGAATTGAAAAAGGTGATCCAATGTTCTAAAGGATTCATTATCTGAATTCACTAAAGGGAGTGACAAAAAACATGTTAATAGCTTAAAAGAATTCCAATAATAGACATGGAATAACATATAACCATAAAAGTGAAGTCAATTATAAAAACACGCTTGTAAAGGAAAAGTATTTGCATATTGAACAATTGCTAATGTGACAAATAAATATGGAGCATTCACATTTACGCATATAAATGTACATGCAATATCCACTAGGACTCATTCTGAAAGTAAGCATTGTGATTTTGATATATAGCTCACAATCTAGGCATAAAGTTCAATACTCTTAAGGGAAGAATGGACATAACTTTTATGACAACTTGGAAACTCACTTACTCCCCTTTAGAACTCATTATAGTATGCATCAAGCCTTCAATCATAGTAGGTCATACATATAATCATGGTAGCTTATATTTGATTCATTTCTGCTTAATATTTTATAGTTTTATTGTACATTTGGTACTTAATTTGCTCCAAGTGCATTTATAGGTTATAATTGCCTTCATAGACTTAAAGGAGAAGAATTCAAATGAAAACGCAACATAAAATGAAGATTTGAAGTAATTAAGGGATATGCAACCGTGTTTATAGCTATATAAGTTGCTTAGCCCATGCAGAATTACAAATTCTAAAGAATTTGGGTTATATACAGTCCAGTACATGCTTGTATATCTCCCAGAAACAAATTACTATAAAAAGATGTAAGCAGAGACAGATTTGGGGGAGCAGACTTTTTTAGCTAATTCCAGATGTGAAGAATGGTCAAAAGGGACAATATTAAGCAAGAGACATGGAGAACATGACTAAATCATGAAAAGATCCAATAAATTAAAATATTAAACCTCAAACTTGCAAGAACATTTGATAAAAAGCAGTGAGATTTAGAATTATGAATTCTTTATTTTCTATTCGTTTTTCTTTTAATTTATCTTTTATTTTGTTTTCTATTATATGTATCTAAACGTTTATTAGTGTCAAAGTGTGATGAACCCTAGTTTTTGCTATAATATGATATTATTCTTTTATCAAATGTAATTGTTTTGATTGATCTATATAATGTCATAGCATAGAGATTGAGAAATCTTGTGTATGAATAGATCTATTATAATTGAAAGGAGTAAATTGCAAACGTAGAGATAAGTCAACATAAATTCTCTGGATTAGCGTTAAACCTAATAACAGAATTCATAAATCGATAAAGCGGTCCTAGAAACTTTAACTTAAATAATTTCAATTAATAAACCTATGGATTAGTTGTTAATAGTCTCGAGAGAGTTATTAGCATAAGATAGGAATTTTCACTATCTAATAGTTAATAAAACAATTACATGATAAAAGGTTAATTGTCTAATGGATTTAGGGGGATTTATTACTTAGACACTAATTCTTGATATTGATTATTTTCTAAGTAATTTTTGTTGTTTCTGTGTTCATTATTGTTTCCTAGCTCATTTTAATTATTTAAGTATTATTTTCTTTGTTAAAACCAATATCCAATCCGTAAGTTAGATAATAGCAATGTTATGAATACCGTATCGGCCCCGATACTATATTGGGTTCTAGTACGATACTATATCAGTACTGGTCAATACCAGATACTATTTCGGGCAAAATTTTAAATTTATAAAATAGTCTTTGAATGTTTTAAAATTACAAAATAGTTCATTAGTATATTGCACTGTATACCTTATAATTTTACATCAACCTTGTCTCCAAATTTCATAATAATAAAAGTTTAAAATAATAATATATTTATTTTTATTAACATTAATTTTCAAATATTTCATATATAAATAATAATCATAATTAATATGAAAAATATCATTTAATCATTATACAAATATAAAATTAAGAATAATTCAAAGTATTTAAAATATTACAATTTCATCATATAATAATTAATAATTACATCAAAACATCAAACAGAAAGAATAATAAATATCTTTAACTCTCTAACTATTACAATTTACAACAAAAATTTGTGACAAGAAAACAACCAAATAAAAGTAAAATGTGAAACAAAAACATTTAAAATTATATTGCATATACAAAATTTGACATATACATCAAAACATCAAGTAAAAAGAATAATAAATATCCTGTTTTCTCTAACTATTACAATTTACAACAAAGTTTGCGACGAGGAAAAAGCTAAATAGAAGTAAAACGTGAAACGAAAACATTTACAATTACATTAAGTATATAGAATTTGATATATACATCAATTATAAGTAAAATTAAAAGAAGTGGAGAAAAAAAACTTGGAACTTTATTCAAGCTTCTATGGCGGAATACTCGTTATAACTACATTGACCTCAATTCTCATTAGTACAAAATCTTCATCATTGAGAGGAACATCATCATCATCATCATTCAAATTCATTACACCAATGACATGTCAATGCTTTCCCATCCAAGATTATCTTCCAAGTCACTTACATCTATTAGACTCAGTTCCTCATAAACCTAATCCATCAAAAGATCAATATTACCAATGCAATTTGGTAACAGCATTAAATATAGCATGCTGAGATGTCACTCACTTATCACTTTTAAACATCTGTCTTAACTCTTTCTTTATCATAATAAAACACTAAAGTGATAAGAAATTTGTTGCAAATCTTGTAATAGCAAGATGACACAAATTTCTACTATTGGTAAAATCCTTTCTCATTAAATTCAAGACCCATTTATGATTATAAATGAACTTGGTCACCTTTTTGGCTTTATGCACAATCGCATCAATAATAGGAAAATACCTAGCGTCCCCTATATTTTCTAACATTAAGTTAATGTAATATGTAACACAAGGAGTTCAAAAAAAACAATTATACTTGCGTTATAACCTTCTTCTCGCTGCTTTATAAGTAGAATCAATATCAGTAATGAATTGAACAATATTTTCTGGCCCTACTTCGATCACAACTTTATCAAATATTTCAAATAAAGTATCAGTATTGTTAACGAGGCTAGATGCATCAACAGACTTAAAAAATATTGATCCTTTTACATAATAAACCAAAAAATTAATAATAGGCATGTCTCCTATTCTTCTAACCATCACATATGATTAAACACCTATAAGTAGCTCAATCCATTCTTGTTTCTTCCAAATAAATTTAGTCATAAACTGAGCAACTCAAAAGTTTACCTTTGTAGTCATTAATAGAAGGAGCTTTGTATCCCAGATCGTAAGAGGCTATAGCATCCACCATAGGCTTATAATAATAAGATTAGGAAGTATTGAATGCTGCACTTGAATCATACCACCGTCTAGCCATTGCCATATCTACATCATGAGCCACTTTTCTTATTGCATGGTAATACGAATTCATAACTGAGCTTCAAGAGTTGTTCTTGGTGCGAAAAAATTCAGCACCTACCTTCTTCTTTTCCTAACATGATGTCCAGATGCAACATTTAATTCTTACTGGGAAGGAACACTACTAGCTTCAACATTTCCACTGTCATCATGAACACCAGCAAACAAACTTCCACTACCAAGTTCATAACTCAATCTCTCCCTTATATCCTTCTCATGTCGATATTCTTCAAGAAAAGTTTTCATTTGCCACTTCACATCTTGGCTCACTTTTTTACAAGGTTCCACATCTCTTTTAACCCTAGCTAAATGCTTCTTTAATCGGGTGATTCCTCTACCTTTCAAATGTTTGTTACAAAACAAGCAAATAGTATGGCTCTTCATACTGGGGGTTAATGCAACATGAGGTCAAGTTGGATCATTGTATCTTCCTGAAGTGGTTGAATGATCAAAGTACTTGAACTCCATTCCATTTATCTGTAAAAATAAAGAACACATAATTTCATTATCAACTGCTATAACAAAATATGTATTATTTAACTCAAAAGTCACTAACACAATTGCATAATATGCAACTCCATCTTATCTAATATAACTCCATCTTATCTAATATAACTCATTGTGTATGATTATATTATACACAATTCAATATTGTCCAACACAATTCAATTTCATCCAACATAATTCACCAATAATTTAAAAACCAACAATTCAAGTATTTAACATATATAATTACACAATATGCATATCAATCTTATATAATATAACTCATTTTGTATGATTAGATCATACACAATTGAATTTAATCCAATTCAATTCACCATAAGTCAAAAACCAACAATTCTAAGTATTTAAAATACATAACAACACAATTCACTTGATAGTCATCAACTTGAATATGTTTGAAGAAAAAATTAAAAAAAACTACATGAATGAAGTGAATTGAACTTAACAAATAAAGAAATTTTTTTCTTCATTATATATAACTTAAATATGACATTAGTTTATATAGATGATATTTTGGTTTTTTCATTTTCGATAAAACAACATCTTTAACATATTAAGGCATTCATTAACTTTATCAAAAACAATGGTCTAATAGTATCAAAAATCAAAATTTAACCTGTTTTCTAGAAAAGAAATAGATTTTTAGGACACTATATTCAATAAGCTATATTAAAAATTATGAAACGAACTTTCAAATTTAAAAGTAAATTTCTTTTTCAATTTATATACAGAAAATGATTTCAAAAATTTTTAGGAAACCTAACTTATGTTATGAAATAGATTATGTAAATTATTATATGATATGCAAAAAAATAAACATGTTCACTAGACATAAAAATAGACCAAAGCAGTCAAACAAATCAAAAGAAACATTATACATTGACCTTAAGGTGTGATTTTGATGTATATTGATATAATTAAGATTTCACTTTTTAGTTTGATTCAATTATAGCAATGTAAATTGAATGAAGTTTGTATAGTATAGTCTAAATATATCACATTAGGACATTGACTAACTTCTAGTGCAAGTTCTACAAATCTTGGCATAACGGAAAAAGTGGGTTGTGAATCGATACAATATTTACAAGAAACAAATTGTTTTTCACCTCTAATTGTGAATCTAAGAACTAATTGGTTAAATATGTTTGGTTGTTCTTTACTAATTTTATCATATTAACATTATTACATAAAGAAAATTTTTGCATTTCATTTTACTAGATTAAGAAATTACTTACATTGCAGTTAGATTTAACCCTCATAAAAAATTTCTAACTTTCAAAATTCAAACTCAAATTTATCAAATCTCAACTCACACAAATATTTCAACAATTCTAACATAAATTCCATATTGCATAACACAATCAAAACACCATTCAAATGCAATTCAGTAGTAAAAAAAAAAGCAATTCCAAACAAACCCAAAAAAATCATAATTCCAATTTGTTTCGGTGGTTTAGGTTGGGTTTTGGGTTAGGTCGAGTCAAAACCAGATATAAAGATTTTTGGTTTTAGCAAGCAGTGGAAGTGATGGTAGAGGAAAGCAATTAAGTAGGGGCCAAGTATGGTGGGCAGGGAGAGCAGCAGGCAGAGGAGGCTTAGTGGAGAGGTAGACCACTAAGCGGGGAGGCACGGTGGAGAGGGAGGGCAGTAACCAACAGATGTGGTGGGGGAAGGCTAGTGGTCAAGGGGTAGTGGCATCAAAATGGTGGCATCGAAGTGGTGGCCGGAGGGAGACCTAGGACGACGGCGATAGTGAGAGGTAAGGAGGAGAACTGAGAACATTCAGAGGGAGAGATAAAAAATTGAATGAAATTGTGAGGGAGAGAGAATCTTTGCACCTGGGGGTGTTTTTGTTATTTTTTTTACAATTTAGTCCCTAGAATAGCCAAAATTTATGGTATCGATCAGTATTTGATCGGTATTTTAAATATCGATTAGTACTCAAGGCTGTTACTGAAGAAGGAGATTTTGTACTAGTTTTTATTCGATCCGATACAAAATTCACATCTCTAGATAATATGAGAAAGATAACTACTAGTAATTATTATCTTTGTGGGATCGACATGTATTTGCCTATACTAGCTATAGATGTCATGCACTTACGGTTAATTCAAATATTGACAAGCTAAAATCAGTCAATCAAGTTTTTGATGTTTTTTTAGGGACTTTGATATTAGGAAAATTAATTGGTTTTTACAATTAATTAATATTGGGCTTATGTTTAATAGCATGAATTTAATAGTAATTTTGTTAATTTCGTATACTGGTTTATTTAGGGTTTTTAATTTCAATTTCAGGGTTATCATGGAAATTTAATAACTTCGTTCGTTTAATTTGTTAATTACAAGATTTCTAACTTTAATTTTACGTCCAATTAGTTTATTGGTTAAATTTATTTAACTCTTTACTAATTTATTTATTTGTGTTAATTTATTAATTATTTCTATATGTTAACTTTTCGATGTTTGTATGTGCTCACAGTTAATAGTTTAGTGAGCACAATCAATTTTAAGTATAGGGAAACGCTTATTCTTGTAAATAATTTCTTCATATTCTCACACTTATTTAAAGTTACAGGCATAATGACAAGATCACGGTGTGAAAAGGAGACCCCAGAAAAAGACAACAAGGAGAAAGATCTTCTACTACAACCTATCCCCTAGAGTAGCTGCGAATGTTATTGTTCAATGCCAAGGCCTATGAGGAACAATATCAGTGGCTAAAGGATAAAAAGTTCATCATGAGCAGATACATTGACTAGGAGGCATTAGAGTAAGTTGGCTTAATTCAACAAGTTTAGGATCTAGTTGGTGTTGGCTCGTGGTCCTAGTTCTTCAACATCATGGAGCCTTCTTATTAGGAGCTTACACTAGAGGTCCTCTCCACCTTCTTCGTGGAGAGAGGATGCTGCGATAGGGATCGTTCGAACATGGTCCAATTCCAGATGATGGGAGATTTTTACCAGATTAGCTACACAAAATTCTCCATCACAATAGGTCTTTATGATCGAGAATATGTGTGGACATCAAAGTACCTTACGTTACAGACTGACTTTTCGTATAGATTGTCTCCTTGAAACTTCTAACATATGATCAACATCGAAGACAACTACGACCCAATAAAGTCAAACACTTTAACATTGTGAAATCCAATGCTCAGATATATCCATGATATTCTAAGTCACACACTAAGTAGTTGAGGTGATAGTTGGGGATTCATAGGGAACATGGACATGTACTACCTATGGAGCATGAGTGAGGGGATGTTAATTCATTTAGGACATGCATTTGTTTAATTCATCAGGAGACAAAGTGAAGATAAGAAGTTCTATGTGATTGACTACCATCAATGTAGCAAATGACGACCATGGTAGCACTTAATCAAGCAATGATGCAACATATATGCATGATACGTAAACATCGAGTTCTAAAGGAGATATCTATAGATTTATTAGCGAGCCTAACGAGCCAGTAGCAAAAGGTGGAGATAGAGTGGAGCAATTGCCATAACCACAGCCAGTGCCACCCGAGACGAAAGATGCAATACCAAAGTTGGATGTTTTGAGAGGTCCTAAAGCTAGTGGTTGCACGTCGTGACGCTACCAAACTAACTAGACTAAACTATAGATAGTGATAAGTCTAGGTCGATCCCATAAGGATTAATATCAAATACTTTCCTAAATTATCTGTTTAAGCAAATATGGGATTTTCAATTTGAAACAAATTAAATAAAAAATAAAAATGAATCTATGAAAATAAATCAAATTAAACTGTAGGAAAATGATAAAGTCGATGAATAAATTAAACACCGATTCATTGGTTTCATCTAAGCCTAAGCACAATTTCACAAATGTCGTTGAGTTATCATCTTTACTCCTCTTTTAGACTATTGATTGTGAATTAATAACAAGCTCTATTAATTCCGGTTTTTCCTTAAGTTTTAGTTAATTACAAATCGCTTGTTAATTAACCATAACTATCTGGAAACCTAGAACAAACTTTCTAAGTTTATCCTAATAGCAACATTATAATTAAGAAAAACATATCAATTTAAGAAATAATCACGTAAGTGCGGACTATTTAACTTAAGCTACATTACTTCTAACGATTCAGTACCGTTAGTTGCTACAAACGATCTTCCACATGACTAATACGTATCATATTTAAGATCTAGCTATGGCTAGTCATAAAAATGATTCAATAGAGAATTAAAACCATCATTATCCAAATACCCATTCAATTCATACAAAATAACGTAACAATCTAGAAAGAGAGTATACAATGATAAACAACACCATATACTTAATGTGCTCCTTAGCCTCGATTCCACCTCTGAATGTAGCAGTACTAGCTTCACTAACCTTCAACAGTCTGGGTTCTCCCTGAATATTGAATTGTTGATAGTTAGTGACCATGTTGGAAATCAGATTCCTGGCTTCAATGGGTGTTTTGTCTACTAGTGCATCTCTGCTTGCTGCATCTATCATACTTCTTTCTTGTGGCAGAAGCCCCTGAAAGAAATACCGGATCAAGAGTTGCTCACTAATTTGATGGTACGAGCAGCTATCACACAACCTCTTAAAACACTCCCAGTACTCATACAATGTCTCCCTATGGTTCTGTCGAATTGCACAGATTTCCTACCGAATGTTTTTAGCTCGAGAAGTAAGAAAGTATTTCTCCAGAAAAGTCTTTGCATCTCATTCCAAATGGTAATCGACCCTGAGGGCAAGTAGTAAAGCCAATCCTTGGCAATGTTCCCCAACGAGAATGGGAATGCTCTCAACTTAATCTGTTTTTCTTATACTCTGACTGGCTTCATGTTAGAATAGACCACGTGGAACTCCTTGAGATGCTTGTGAGGATCTTCACCTGACATACTACAAAAAGTAGGCAAAAGGCGAATTAGACCAGATTTAAGCTCAAAAGCAACATTAATAACAGGAAAATCAATACATAGGGGTTGATGGTTAAACTCAGGAGTAGCTAATTACTTAAGAGTGCGATCATTGTTTTGACCTGACATGTTAGAATCAATTTCAGAAATGGAATTACTAGAAGAATTAGAAAATAAATCTAAAACTATTTGAATTCTTGTTGATGAATCAAGTTTCTTATTAGATGATGATGGATCCTCAGAACTTTCTGCAACTTGTCTTCTTGCTCTGCATAACTTTCTTTCAAGTTCTGGATCAAATTTCAATTCACCAGTGTGAGAAGATCTTGTCATGCACTGAAACTAACCAACAAAACAAATAAATTCAAAAAAGCAAATAATAATAATCCCTAGCAACGACGCCAAAAATGATTGCGCTTCGTAACGCTATAACAATAATTAGACTAAACTATAAATAGCAATAAGTCTAGGTCGATCCCACAAGGATTAATATCAAATACTTTCCTAAATTATTTGTTTAAGCAAATAGGGGGATTTTCATTTTGAAACAAATCAAAAACAAAATAAGATTGAATCTATAAAAGTAAATGAAATTAAATTGTAGTAAAATGATAAAGTCGATGAATAAATTGAACACCGATTCATTGGTTTCATCTCAGCCTAAGCATAATTAA
The DNA here is from genome assembly GCA_027563885.1 of Erythroxylum longipes. Classification (NCBI taxonomy): domain Eukaryota; kingdom Viridiplantae; phylum Streptophyta; class Magnoliopsida; order Malpighiales; family Erythroxylaceae; genus Erythroxylum; species Erythroxylum longipes. The sequence goes on along the minus strand of JAOQMS010000006.1, from coordinate 9,855,255 downwards.
ACAAATGTTGTTGAGTTATCGTATTTACTCCTCCTTTTAGACTATTGATTGTGAATTAATAACAAGCTCTGTTAATTCTAGCTTTTCCTTGAGTTTTAGTTAATTACGAGGCACTTGTTAATTAACACTAACTATCGAGAAACCTATAACAAGCTCTCTAAGTTCATCTGGATAGTAGCATTACAATTAAGAAAAACAAATCAATTGAAGTAATAATCACGCAAGCGTGGACTATTTAACTTAATCTACATTAATTCTAACGTTTCAGTACCGTTAGTTGCTACAAACGATCTTCCCCATGACTAATATGTATCACATTTAAGATCTAACTACGGGTAGTCATAAAAATGATTCAATAGAGCATTAAAACCATCATTATCTAAATACCCAATCAATTCATACAAAATAATGTAAAAATCTAAAAATAGAGCAGACAACGATACATAATATTATATGCTTAATGTGCTCCTTGGCCTCAATTCCACCTTCGAATCGGTGTCAAGTGATTTAGCCTTCCATTTCCATCTTCAAGCTCCAACATTCAACCTTTGTAGCCTCCATTTATGTACAAAAATTGAAGAGAGAATGGATGATAATAAGACAGCTAAAGATGACTCTCCCTTGGTTCCTGCTACAAGCCTCTCTTATGTTTTATTTCACACCACTCTCTCCCACTATTCCTAATGTGACAAATGAATATGTTGGCCACCTTCACTCTTTTTTATTCCTACTGGAATCCCTCTATCACGATTTTCTTTTATTTCCAGCCCACACTACTGTAGCTAATTTGACAAATTAATATTAATGGACCACTTAACTATTCATGTAACTCTTGTGTTTTTCTCTACTGCAAGCTCTTGGTTGCTCCTCTCTTTCATGCAACTCTGTGTTTTCTTTTTTCTTCTTCTTCAGCCCTCCTAGCTACGTTTTCTTATACCGTCTCCCAACTCTCTATTTCACGCCACTATTCTATTCTTCTTTACTTATTTCCATCACTCACCTCCCCGCAGCTCTCAGTTTCTCACTCCCCACACACTAGCCCCCACAGCCGACACACTTCTCTTTTCTTAAGCTGAAAACTAGGTTAAAATGTGGCAAATGGAATTTTATTAGAGAGAGCCCTTTCATAGGTGTGGTAACATAAATCATGGTTGTAATAATTTTGAATGGCTATAAAAATTTTAGGTGTGGTAACATAAATCATGGTTGTAATAATTTTGAATGGCTATAAAAATTTTACTCACCTGTTTTAGCCTCCTTTCTTCTTTCAAAAGCTATGTACAACACCATATGGTAGCTAGGATTTTCATAAGATAAATGGACAGGTGTTATGTTGTCATGCTTTAGCCCTCCATATGTAGCTATCCACCATCCATCATTTAGCCATCATTCTCCACACTTCTCTTAGAATAGAATATCATATTATGGTTAAATGGACGTGTGTTGGTCATACAAAATCCATGCAAACGTGAGCTACTTCATTGCTTCTTATTCTTAATTTTCTTTTTTTTACTTACTCCAATATTTCTCATTCTTGCTCCATGAAGACAAAGAGTATTGAAATTGAAAAGATGGTTTCAATGAGCATGCTTTTGGGTCACTTCTATTCCTTCACTTCTAAAATATACCTAAAATCAAATATGAATCAAATTGAGCATCCTAAGCATTTCTAAGTTATTAATCACTAAATATAGAAGATAAAATAGATCAACATTTAAATACATATCAAATTCCCCCACACTTAGCTTTTAACTGTCCTGGGGAAAATTGTCAAAATCAAAATCACAAACCAACATTTTTACTCATTTTCCAAATCTTCTAAGAATGGATAATCATAACTAAAGATGAATGAATTTTAAAACCTATAGCAATAACTCAACATTCAAAGCTTCTACTTATGATTAATTAACATTTATCACCCTTAGAAACTGAGTAATCTAGAGGTAGACGTGGAAAAAAGGTGCTTTAAGCAAAATATTTTCATGGGTACACTCAAACACCATTCATGATCATAACAATCCACAACTTTGCATATTATTTTATTTCTCAATCACTAAAATTCACATGCATAATTATGAATCAAAGGACGTTTTAAGGTTGTAATATGGGATAAGGTAAAGTGGAATGCATTTTAGTTAATGTAGTTTGAAAGCTATTAAGCTAGTGAAGCAAAAGTAACACTTAATGAAAAATCAAACGCACAAGTTAGCATTTATCCACAACTGGGTACCGTCAGTTATGAATAATGCACCAATTATGTTTCACAACTCCGTTCTTCTCTCATATCATAAACCATATGAACATAACACAATGAAATGCTCCATCCAACATAACATCCTCTTAATATATCATATTCTTAAACACTCAACCAACACAACTTTAGGAGGATAAACTATTAATTAATAACTTTCCACAACAATTGCATTTCCTCCTTCATACTTTTTATTTAAACAATTTTTTCTCTTTTCTTTTTCTTTTATTTTTTTTCAAATATAAAAGTAAAAGAGGCTACATCAATATAGGATTCATAACAAGAAATTTTAACAAATTTAACCAACCCACATGTAAGCATTCCCCCACACTTAGACTTTTACACAATCACATTCATCAAGAATTAAAAACTGCTCTATTAGCTTTAAAGCTTGGGTAGGATATTTGGTTAGGTAAATGTAATATGGTTTATACAAAAGAAAAGGTTAATATAGCTCAAAAGGGATTAGTAAGCGAAATTCACATAAATAGGTAAGCTATTTGGCTAATGTAGCTTATAATCAACAAAGAATGCCTAATCTTTTTCTTAAACATGCATAAGATAAACAATGTGGTCTCGAATAGAAATTCAACACAAAGAAAGGATGTATGTGTCATAAAGGTCACTCATAATGAACAAAACAGTGAGACTGATATGAACGTGTCAGTCTAATATGGCTCAAAACCTCACTAGTTTTTGTCTACCACTAATCATCACTCTTCTAAGAATAATGTACATTAACTAATCACAAAAGCAAAAGTACAAGCCAAATTTTGCTATGTATTTTTCTATTCAATTCATGCTTTAATTATGACTAAATAATCTTAAAATCAATAAAAACCCAGAAAATTTTCGATTTTATTCATTTGATTTTGAAAGCTACCTAAGAAGCCACATAAGCCACAGTTAAACTCAAAAACATGGATAGAAACCAGCATATCCCACCCCCACACTTAAAATTTATGTTGTTCTCAATTTAAAATCAAATGCAAGAATGGATAAGTTCACAAAAGTAATAAAAGAAGAAATGTAAATAACAAAATTTAACTTCCCTTGGGTTGCCTCCTAGGCAACACCTTTGTTTATTGTCGTTGGCTCGACTCTTTGTTGCTCATTCTTCATAGTGAAGGTTTTCTCACGCTATCACTTCCACGTCCTCCACTTGGAATCCCTCATAAAATGATTTCAGTCGATGACCATTGACTTTGAATTTCTTGTTTATCTGTAAGCTTTCAATTTAGTGAAAAGACATTAGTAACAACAAAAGGGCCAATCTAACAAGAATGCAATTTACCTGGAAAAAGCTTAAGTCATGAATGGTAGAGAAGAACTATTTGTCCAACTACAAAATTCTTCTTAACAATCATCTTATCATGAAATCTTTTCGTCTTTTCCTTGTAAATCTATGCATTCTCATAAGACTCAAGCCTTAGCTCTTCCAATTCTTGTAGTTGCTTCTTCCTCTTATCACCCACTGCATCCATATTCATATTGCCTTGCTTAATACCCCAAAAGGATTTGTGCTCAATTTCCACTGGAAGATGACATGGCTTTCTGTAGATCAGTTTGTATGGAGATATACTAATCGATGTCTTGTATACAGTCTTATACGGCCAAAAAGCATCATCAAGTTGCTAACTCCAATCTTTATGATTCGGACTTACCATTTTCTTAAGGATAGACTTGATTTCTCTCCTTAAAACCTCTGCTTGTTTGTTCATTTGTGGATGATAGGTTGTAGATACCTTATGCGTGACATGGTACTTCTTTAAAAGACTTCCCACCAATCGGTTGCAAAAATGAGTACCCCTGTCACTAATCAATGCTCGCGGTGTTCCAAATCTAGCAAAAATGTTAGACTTAACAAATACTGCAACAACCTTAGAATTGTCAATCCTAGTGGCTTTAGCTTCCACCCATTTAAAAACATAATCCATAGACAAAAAATATAAACAAAACCAAAAGAAGAGGAAAATGGTCTCATAAAATCGATGCCCTATATATCAAAATTTTCACATGCAATTATTGGAGATAAAGGCATTTGATCTCTATGGGATAGATTACCTTGTTTCTAGCATTGTTCACATGCTTTACAGAACATATATAAGTCTCTAAAAATATTTGGCCAATAGAAACCACATTTAAGAATTTTCCTAGCAGTTCTATTAGGCCCAAAATGACTACCAGATGGATATGAATGGCACAACTTCATAATTGATTCACACTCATATTCAAGTACGCATCTCCTAATCACTTGATTAGAACCACATTTCCACAATTGAGGATCATCCCAAATATAATATTTTGACTCACTTTTTATCCTATTCTGTTTAGCCTTACTCAAATTAGTAGGTATCTCATGGTTCACTACATAATTCACAATATCAGCATACCATGGAATCTTAACTTAAAGCGTTAGTAAGTTCTCATCTAGAAATAGTTCTTGCAATGATACTAGATCCTCTTCCTTCACAACTTGACTCAAGTGATCTACGACTGAATTCTCTACACCTTTCTTATCTTTGATCTCTAAATCGAACTCTTGGAGTAAGAGAATCCATCTAATCAGCCTTGGCTTCGCTTCTTTCTTCGAAAAAAGGTACCTTAATGCTGCATGATCAGAATACACAATCACTTTAGAACCAAGCAAATAAGTTATAAATTTATCCAAAGCAAATACAACAACTAAAAACTCCTTTTCAGTGGTGGAATAGTTGCATTGTGCTGGACTAAGTGTTTGGGAAGTGTAGTAGATTGCATGAGTCAATTTTCCATATCTTTGACCAAGGACAGCACCCATAACAAAATTGCTCACATCATACATAATCTCAAATGGTTGACTTGAGTTAGGTGGTTGAATGATCAACGCTGAAGTCAAAAGTTCTTTCAACTTGTTAAGTGCTTCTTTTCATCCCTCATCAAACTCAAAGAGTGCATCTTTTTGTAACAGATGATAGAGTTTTGTTGAGATCTTATTGAAGTCCTTGATAAACATACGATAAAAACCTGCATGGCCAAGAAAAGAACAAAACTCCAGCACATTTGTGGAGTAAGGTAAATTTCACACAATTTCTATCTTAGCCTTATCAACCTCAATTCCCTTAGATAAGATTACAAATCCCACCACTATTCTTTGTTCAACCATAAAATGACATTTTTCATAATTGAGAACAAGATTAGTTTCGATGCATCGTTCAAGTACACAATTCAAATTATCTAAGCATGCATCAAATGAATCTCTATAGACATTAAAATCATACATAAAGACCTCAATAATATGTTCAATATATTCAAAAAATACTTACCATGCATCTTTGAAAGGTAGTTGGGGCGTTACATAATCCAAACGACATCCTTCTGTAGGCAAATGTACCAAATCGTCATGTGAATGTTGTTTTCTCCTGATCCTCCAGAGCTATTACAATCTGGTTATATCCTGAATACCTATCTAGAAAACAGTAGCGAGATCGTCTTATAAGTCGATGGGAGTGGGAAGTGATCCTTGCATGTAGCAGCATTTAACTTCTTATAATCAATGCATACTTACCATCCATTTTGAATTATTGTAGGCACAAACTCATTATTCTCATTCTTCACCACAGTAATCCCATTTTTCTTCAGTATTAGTTGGACCGGACTCACCCATTTGTTATCCGAAATTAGATAGATTATAACAACATCAAGCAACTTTAAGATCTCCGTCTTTACCACTTCCATCATCGGAGGATTCAATCTTCTTTGTGACTCTCTTGATGGTTTGGATCCTTCTTCCAACAAGATTCGGTGCATACATGTCAAAGGGCTAATACCCTTAATGTCGGCTATAATCTACCTTATAGCTCTGATGTGGTCTTTAAGCACTCGAATGAGCTTCTCTTCTTGAAGCTTGGTTAAGTTCTTTGCTATGATTACCAGAAGTGTTTCTCCTTCTCCCAAGAACATATATTATAAGTTCTTCGGTAATTGCTTCAATTTAGTTATAGGTGCCTACATCACCGAAGGTAAAGAATTCGTATTAGATATTGGCAATTCAATATTTTGAAATACATACCTCTTTGATATTGTTTACAGTGATTACAGTGCTAGCACAATTTCTTCCATTTTATCTGTAATGAGCAAGTTAGAATTTTCCAAAAAATTTTTCGTTAAACTCATGGAAAGAATGAATTCTAACTTATCCTTACCATCCATATGAAAAATTTCTTAAGATAAAGAATCAATGAAATCAATAGATAACACAGAATGGACATCACTAGGGCACCTCATAGCCTTACAATTATTAAAACAAACAATTTCACTGTCAAATTCCATAGTCAATGTCCCTACATCTACGTCAATATTTGTTTTTGATGTCTTCAAAAATGGGTGACCCAGAAGGATAGGTGTAGAGTTAGACGAAGGTTCTCCCTCTATGTTTAAGACATAAAAGTCACCTGGGAAAACCTATTCATTGACCTGCACTAAAACATCCTCTATAACCCCTTCTAGATAAGCATTAGATCTATCAGCCAACTGAATTATAACATGAGTTTCTTTCAACGATCCCAAATTGAACGAAGTATAAATAGAATATGGCATGACATTAATTAAAGCTCCAAGATCTAGCATATCCCTTTTAATTCTAGTATCACCAATTTTGCAAGGTATCATAAACGTACGAGGATCCTTATACTTAGGGGGAAGCTTTCTCTGAATGACTGCAAACACGTTCTCCCCCACACTTACTTTCTCGTCTCCTTTAATTTCCTATTACAAGTGCATAACTCCGTGAGAAATTTGGAGTATCAAGGAACTTGCTTAATGGCATCAATTAGAGGTATGTTTACCTCCACCTTTTTAAACATCTCCAAAATCTCCTTATCTTGCTCCTCCTGCTTCGATTTAGCAAACCTACTAGAAAAAGGAGGCAAATTTTTAGTAAAACTTTTAATCCTAGGAGATTAAGTATATACCTTAGTTCCCTTTTTAGCTTCTTTCTGAGGTAATTCAAGTTCCTTTTCAGATTATTCATCACTTCCAATAACAAGAGTCTTACTTGGTGCCTCTATTTCTTTACTACTCCTCAAGATGATAGCACTTGCATTCTCTTTTGAGTTCACAATTGTTTGAGCAAGAAGCTTACCTAAATATTGATTCTCCAATCAGCTCACCGTAGTAGCTATATGACTAAATTGATTTTCCATATTCTGAATGCTAGCATTCATTTTTTGTTGAATTGTATACTATTCTAAGCCAAAGTTTTCATCATTTCTTCCAATAAAGGTCCAAAGCTCAATGGTTGAACTTGTCTTTGATAGGGTTGTTGATAGGACCTATGTGGTTGTCTTTACTGTCCGTAACTGTTGAATGGAGGATTCTTCCATCTTGAGTTCTGTGCATAGGGGTAGCTAGGATTCCTTTGTGGTTGGCTTAGGAAGCTCCCAAAAGCATTCACTTATTCTATGGATGTCTCTTGCAAAGTCGAACACATATTAGTGGGATGTCCCATTGTACAAATTCCACATACTTTGACTTGTTGAGCATTATTTATATCCATTTGCCTCACTAAAGATGTCAACTCAGCTATCTTTTACTCCAATGTAGCAATACTAGCTTCACTAACCTTCAATGGTTTGGGTTCCTCTCGAATACTAAATTGTTGAGAGTTAGAGGCCATACTGGAAATCAATTTCCTGGCTTTAATGGGTGACTTGTATGCAAGTGTACCTCCACTGGCTGCATCATCATACTTCTTTCTTGTGGTAGAAGCCCCTTATAGAAATACTGGATCAAGAGCTGCTCACTGATTTCATGATACGAGCAACTAGCACACAACCTCTTGAAACACTATCAGTGCTCATATAATGTCTGCCCATGGCGTTATCGAATTGTACCGATTTCCTTCCAAAAAATTCTTTACATCTTATTCCAAGTGGTAATCGACCACGAGGGAAAGTAGTAAAGCCAATGGTAGTGTCCCCTAACAAGAATGGGAATGCTCTCAACTTAATCTGCTCTTCTTGTACTCCAGCTGGCTTCATGCTAGAATAGACCACATGGAACTCCTTGAGATGCTTGTGAGGATCTTTACCTGACATACCACGAAAAGTAGGCAAAAGGTGAATTAGACCAAATTTAAGCTCAAAAGCAACATCAATAGTAAGGAAAATCAATACACAAGGGTTGATGGTTAAATCAGGAATAGCTAACTACTTAAGAGTGCGATCATTATTTTGACCTACCATGTTATAATCAATTTCAGAAATGGAATTACTAGAAGAATTAGAAAGTAAATATAAAACTATTTGAATTCCTGGTGACGAATCAAGTTTCTTATCAGATGATGACGAATCCTTAGAGCTTTTTGTAACTTTTCTTCTCGCTCTGCATAACGTTCTTTCAATTTCTGGATCAAATTCCAATTCACCAGTGTGAGAAGATCGTTTCATTCACTGAAACTAACCAAACAAGAAAAGAAATTAACCAAAAGTCAAAATCAAAATAAAGATAACAAAACAAATAAATTCAGAAAAGCAAAGAATAATAATCCCCGACAATGACGTCAAAATTGGTTGCGCTTTGTAACGCTACCAAAATAATTAGACTAAACTATTGATAGTGATAAGTCTAGGTCGATCCCACAAGAATTAATATCAAATACTTTACTAAATTATTTGTTTGAGCAAATAGGGGGATTTTCAATTTGAAACAAATTAAAAACAAAATAAAATTGAATCTATGAAAATAAATCAAATTAAACTATTGCACAATATGGCTTAGCTGAAGATAGCCGTATTGGAGAAATAGGTGAGCTAGCTTTTGGGAACTTATTTGACCCTTAAACTTTAGTAGGTCGAGCTTCTAGAGTGGGTTGGATGGTTGGAGATGGTTAGAGACATTTGTTGTATGATTAGGCAAGCTTTAGTTTATAGTTGGATAGGTGGGAGAGGTGATGCTCTTAATGGCGGGCCGTTTAGGCATTGATTTCCATCCTCCACCATATGGTAAGGGCACATCCATAGCAGCTTATACACCTGGTCAGGATCATCTCCTTCATCGGACTCACGAGAATCACATAATGAGGGATATGCTTAGTCTTGTATATTCTTTCTTTTTCTTTATCCTTCGTGTATATTTTTTTAATTTTCTTTCTGTTAATTATTTTGTTCTCTTTAACATTATAGTTAATGATGTTCTTCTATATTGTTCATTTGTGTTATTTTTATTTCTTGTGTTCTTTTTATCCTTTTTCTTTATATTTTGCAAGGATGTAGTCTAGTATTGGATGGATCAGAATTCAGGAAATCGTCTTACTCATGAAAGTACCACTTAACCTTCTCACTTATTATATATACTTATATTGTATAAATTGAGGACAACTTACAACTTTAAGGGTAGGGAAGGGATTAATGATTTTTAATGATTTCTTTAAGCTTATTATAATCATGGTTATTAAATTTTATGAACTAATATCTTGACTTAATTAAAATTTGTCCATCAATACTTTACTTCATCATTGAATATTGATTTGAATTAGTATGCAATAGTTAGAACAAAATTACTCTTATAAGTTATAGTTTTAGTATTCATTTACATAATCAAGTTAAATGGAAATTGCATACTATTCACATATATATACCTATCTTTTTCATGAGTTTTTGAGCTTAAGAGCGAAAATTTCAAAATTTTAAAGCTCTTTTATTTCTTTCATGTATGTTATATAGTTGAATAATTCTAGAACTTGCTTTCATTATACAAATTAAGATCATATTTGTTAAATTAGAAGCATTGAAGTGATAAAGGTATTTAATTTAGTAATTTATTTTAACCTATTTCTTTGATAATTGCCTTATTGTAAATTATTTGTTAGGAATAATTAAGTTGACTCTTAGCTTTTGTTTCATTGATTTAAACCCACATATTAACCTTCATCCTATTTTTCTTTGAATGTTTGTATTATTTTAAACTTTGAAAGTTATTTTCATTATTTGCTTGATTGAAACTTGAAAATCTTGAAAGGTCCATTATTTTTTTAATTATGGTACTGAATGCTAGAAATTATGTTTTGATTAAAAAAATGAGCATAGAAAAAGAAAAGAAAATTGTATGGTACCATTGGATTTATAAGGAAAGGACCTGTATCTATTGTAAACAAGTTTCATGCAATATTCTCTTAAGTAAGTTCCCTTTAATTTAACTTGTTTATTACCCAATTGTACCTTACCTAAGCCCCAGTACAACCCTGTAAAGACCTTTGGATTTTTGTTTCTATGATACATGTAAGTGATAGAAATGTGATAAGTGCAAGCATATGGTAAGAGTTATACTATACATTGATTGAGAGTTTGATACTTTCACCTTAAAGACTTTAATGCATTGATTGAAATCTTGGTAACAGTGAAAAGGATTTTGTTTTTGATTTTAATGTGATTATTAATTTGATTACTGTTAATATAGACTTACAAAGTTAATTTTAGGAAAGTTTGATTCTAATTATATGTTAATTTGATTCAATATGCATGACAATTTATAGTATGAATGGACAAGTTAAGATCAATGATATACAAGTTTTGTAAAATTGATAATTTTGATTGTGGTTTGCTTGAGGACAAGCAAAAGCTTAAGTGTGAAGATGTTTCATAAATGTATATTTTTGATAAATGTATATTTGAATATATTTATACCTTATATTTGATGTATTTCTGATTGATATTTTGTATTTTTATTTTATATTTGGTACTTAAGTTATTCCAAGTGCACTTATAGGCTATAATTGCCTTCATGGACTAAAAGGAGAAGAATTCGGATAAAAATGTAGTATAAAATGAAGATTTAAAGCAATTAAGGCATACACGGCCATGTCTTTTGCTGTGTAAGCCTCTTAGCTTATGTAGAATTGCAAAATTTGGAGATTTTGGGTTATACATGATCTAGTATATGCCTATGTATCAGAAAATTACTATAAAAAAGACGTAAACAGAGGCAGATTTAAGGGAGCAGATTTCCTAAGCCAATTCTAGACGTAAAGAATGTTCAAAAGGAACGATATTGATCTAGAGACATAGAGAATGGGAAGAAATCATCAAAAGATCCAATATATTGCAACATTAAACCTCAAAATTTCAAGAACATTCGATAGAAAAGAAGCAAGAACTAGAATTATGAACTATTTGTTTTCTTTTCATTTTTCTTCAAGTTTATACTCTTGTTTTCTATTCATTTTTCTTCCAGTTTATCTTTGATTTTGTTTTTTATTACATGTGACTAAATTCTTATTAGTGTCTAGATGTGATGAACCCCAATTACGCTACAATATGTTTTTTATTCTTTTATTTAATGCAATTGTTTTGATTAATCTATTGTGATTCAATTATGTGTTTTATTATATTCAAATAGAATCAGAATATTAGTACATAATATGATTTCATTGTATAAAGACTGAGAAATCCTGTGCATGAATTGATCTATCATAATTGAAACGAGTTGATTGCAAACCTAAAGATAGGTCGACATAAATTCTCTAGATTAGGATCAAACCTAATAACAAAATTCAAAAATCAATAAAGTAGTCCTAGAAACTAACCTAAATAATTTTAGTTAATAAACCTATGGATTATTTGTTAGTATTCTTGGGAGAGTTATTAGCATAAGATAGGAATTTTCACCGTCCAATAGTCCACAAAACAATTGCGTGATAAAAGGTTAATTTTTTAATAGTTTTAACGGGATTTATTACCAAGACACTAATTCTTGATATTGATTGTTTTCTAAGTAATTTATGTTGTTTCTGTGTTCATTATTGTTTCCTAGTTTATTGTAATTTTTTAAGTATTATTTTCTTTATTAAAACCAATATCCAATCTTTAGGTTAGATAATATTAGAAAGTAATTATTAGTAAACATTGTCATAGTAGGATCGACCCGTACTTACTTGTGCTAGCTATAACTACGTTATGCACTTATGGTTAATTCAAATATTGACAAATTAAATCAGTCAATTAGCATAACTTCCATGATAACTTACAAACTCACTTAGACCCCTTTAGAACTCAATACATCATACATCAAGCCTTCAATCATAGTGCGTATCATACAAATAATCATGGTAGTTAATTTAAATACAATAAGAGAATATACAATACATTTAATGTCCAAAGGAATATATCTCATTATGCATATACACAAAGAGGTTCAAGAAATGTATTTATGCATCACCATCACTCATATAACCTGGTATGTCATTTTTGTGGTAAGTATGAATATGTTGATAGATTTTGTTTCCTTAAACAAAGAATGGAAAGAAAACCATTAAAAGTGTAAGTTAAAAATATGAAGAGCACAATCAAGGAACCAAGCTCATTTAGGTACCTAAAATACATTGATCATTTTATTTTCTAAGGCTCTTAGAAAAGAAAGAGAAACTAATATGTAGTAAAGATGGTAGTTACTGAATTGAGTATTACTTTTTAAGAGTTTATGTTTTTTATCTTGATGAATCTATCCTTCTTGTATTCAAGAAAATATTCAAAATGTTGATGTAGGATGTGGAGAAATTAGTCATTAAAGAGAACAAAAATGATCTCCAATGACTTTTTAAAATAGAAAATTATTGAACTGAGTAAGGATGACAAAAATAATGAGATGCTTCCAATAAATTAAAATTTTAAGAAGAATCATCATCCAAATTATATCATAAGCAATGTTTAATAAAAGGTAATTACTAATTCGTGCTTTTATTTATTAATTTGAGTATAAATCCTTATTTTTGAATGTTTGGGTTTGTACTATGAATGAGGAACTAAATATTTTTTGGTATATTATGGACCTTAGACTTAGAGATTATGTGCAAAATAGGGATATTAAATTAAAACTTGTTAGTGAACTAGATTAATCATACAATAATTTCACCAAACCAATGAATAAGGATATTAGGATGGACTTAGGCATAATTCTATATTATCAAAGTCCCTTTTGATGTTTATGGTATTTCTTGATTAATATTCCCATGACTTATTAAGTGTTTTGATGTTTTAATTTGTTTTTAAAGGTTATTTCTCAAGCCATCAAGCCAACAGGTTGACTAATATATTAGTGTGGTTAACAAATGTCTTAAAAATCACCAAATTTTGCATTTCTAGTAAGTTTGTAATTGGTCGCTCCTCTAGTCAACCACCTATGCATATTGATTGACTAATATCCCCTTTTCTTAGAAATTTTTTCTTTCTGGTAAGTTTGTAAGGAGTTTAGTTGCCCCTCTAATTGACCATCTATGCATATTGGTCATTATATGTCTTCAAGTGGTCGACTAATGTCCTTTTGTATAAGAAACGTTTCTTTCTAATAACTTTATAAATAGATTGGCTGCATATATTAATCGACCACTCCAGTCATTGGTTTACCAATACAGCTCTATGGTCAAACAATGTAATTAGTTTAAAATAAAAATTTAGCCTCTATCTCGCTTGTTCAACACCACTTCACATGTCCTATTTAAGATCAACATTGGTTGACTAGTGTAGCTATATGATTGATCAATCGACATGATGTAAGTGCTTTTTTCTTTTCTATCTTATATGTTTATATCTTTGCTTTAAGAAACATCATTCCCTATTTCAAGATAATCAAGTTAGATTTTATCAAAATAAAAATTTGGTCACTATTGGATTTTGAATTTGGCGATTCTCAAATTTTCTATAATTTAGATTATCTTTTTAAATTGATTTTTTATAGTTAACTATACCAATACATCTTTGATTTTGTTCAAATTCGATCTTTTGGGCACTTTTTCATATCAATATTTTTGAAAGCTTTAGGACTTTCAAATTTATAAAGTCTTTTATGAAATTGATGGTTGGATATTGCAATTATGATTAGTTTGTTTTTTGCAATTCCAACCTCTAATTTTGTCAAAAGTTGCTCTTTTTCTTTAATTAAAATTTTAATTTTGTCACGTATCAAAATTGGAGATTTTTTTAAAAATTAGATATAATTAGAGATGCTTATATCGAAATAGGCTTTTTTCCTTTAAATGTCTATTATGACTCTTTATTGAGAAAGTTTATTGATCTTAATCAATTTTGTTTTGATATTTTAATCAAGTTAGCTCAATGCATGATATTTTTCTTTTTACATTTTTAGATAAATGATTTCTTTCTGATGATTCAAAAAAGGAGAGAAAGATTGGTGATATTAGGTTTAGAGGGAATAATGAAATTTATGGGGAATAATTTTTTAATTTCGTTTACCTATATATATGGATAATTCTTTAAATATCTCTTTTGTTCTTGATATTGAATTGTGATTTACATATTAGTCAAAGGAGAGCGAATCATTATCTTAATATGGATTGTTACTTCTGGGCTTAATTTTTTTTATTATTCTCTAATATCACAAATGCTTTGTCATTATTAAAATGGGAGATGTTCTAATAGATTTGTTTGATGATAGCAAAACATAAGTACTACTAATGAATTTATTATTTTGATGAGAAATAATATGAGAATAAGATGTTGTAATAAACTCAAAAAGATACTCTGTGAATTTTATAAAAGAAAAAATGAAGTTTATAACTAACAAAATGAAATTTAAGCTAAGAAAACACAAGATTAAGTTTTGTTAAGGTAATTTAAGATTTTATATTATAAATTGTAATCTCAAAGGCTTACCATGCATAAACATTTTATATTACTTCATTACATAAGTCTTTTCATTCATCAAGAGGTGTTCAAACTTTCATTTTTTAAGAGAAAAGGCAATTGATCTTTTAAACAACCTTTAGAGAAAATTTTGGAATGTTTTTAAATCATAATTGCATTAAACAAATTGAGTTTTAGCATTTATAATTGTTAAAATAATATTTTTGTTGAATTGGTCAACCTATATAGGTTAGTGGTTAACCAATATTAGTTAAAATTGTCAAATTATATAAAGTTTGTAATAACATTAGTTAATATATTGGTTAACCAGTATTCCTAATGGCCATCCAATATCTCAACAACTAATGAATCTGTATAGTTAATGCACATTTGTCAAATAATATGTTATAATGATTAATGCAATATAACTAGTTATTGTAAGGGCTAGTTTTTAGATCTAATGGCTAGTAGGAGTCTCAAAACCTTATAAATATACATTTCTCATTAGTTTCAGAATCAATAAGCATTTGAATATCTTTTACAAACATCATTTGAATATCTTTTACAAACATTTTTAAGTGTTTATTAAGCATTTGAGCATCATTTTCTCATATTTGTATGAGTAAACCTCTTTGGGGTTATTAAAGTTATAAAGTAAGATATTTTGAGTTCTAAACTTTTGATAGGGTGTTTATATATCGTACTTGGGGATTTTTTAAATGGCATTGAGGTTCCTTTCAAAGTGAAGGAAGATTGTAAAATGGTTCCTCTTTACCAAAAAAAAATTATTTAAAAGTTATCATTTACCTTAAAAGGAGAATTTTATTAGAATTTTAACAGTCCTAGACCACCCGCCCATAGTTATTGTCCGCTTTAGACTATGACCTAGCCAAGCCCTCACGATTTTGCTCTTCTCGCACACTCGCTTAAGAAAAAGCATATGTGAGAGAGAGGTTTCCATAGCCTTATAAGGCCTACTTTGTTCCCCTCTCCAATCGATATGGGAATCAAATTTTTAATTATAATTAATTAAAATATTATTAAAATATAATAAATTTTTATTGATCAAATTTTTTAATAAACCAATTACTATTAATAATAATGGTAATTGTTCCTTCCTCTTAACTGACCATTATAATTATAATGATTATATTCATTCTTATTCTTTACTATATTCATTCTTATTCTTATTATCATTTTCTGTGTGACCCAATCATCCTCTTGCCTTTGCTTTTGAATTTTCCATATATGTCACCATTTAATGTTATTGTGAATCGAAACGGGTATTCATGTATTTATTTTTTTTAAGCTTTAGGTATGTAAAAATAGCATAAATAAATTAATGTGATGTAGCTTACTTGGGATTGTGCCCACCCCTTCTACTGAGATTCACTAAGATGTATACAAGAGGATCGAACTCGTTGCCAAAATCTTTTAATTTCTAAGGACATGTGAAAGATGATTTATTCTTCAAAAGTTACAATATTAAGTAATGCAGTATTTAAGGGCTTATCAATACATTTTGTTTTTATATTTTTATTTTTAAGATTAGTTAAAAATTTTGTTTGTTTGAATATTTAGTTTTTATTTTTAATTTTAGTCTCTTTCTATTTTTATAACATAAAATTATAAAAATTAAATTTTCTTTTTTTGTATTTTTATTTTTCATAAATATATATTTCAAATAACATTAGTTTAAATAAGTAAAAATATGTATTAATAAATAAGTGTTAGTTTATAAATAAATCAATATAATTTTACTTATGTATTTTTAATAAAATACAATAATTTATTATTTATTAATAAAAATTTACAAGAATTTAATTAACTTATAAAATTAATTTGTATTTAGATTTTTATTTAATTATTACCACTAATAAAAGTGTAACTACATTGAAGTTAATAATTAGATAGGTTTTATTTTTGTTTAAAAAATAAAAAAACTTTTAAGAATATAAGCAATGAGGTTGAGGCAAATAAACCTGATTCATGTAGACTGTTAGACTAGAGCAGGTAGTGCATATCGAAGTACCAATCTTGAATCTAAAGATTGTCAGGTACTCAGGTGAAGATATTCAAATTTTTGTTTTACGAATTTTCTTACAGTAGCAAAACTCACAAGGCCAGACTTTATTGGCTATCTATCTGGTGTCTAATGAGGAAAGAGCAGTGACTGTTTACTTTTGTATTGTTTACTTTAGGACTTTTGTTAAAGTTGTTTACTTTTCCTAAAGTAGATGCTTTACTTTTGTAAAGTAGATTCCTTAGAGATAAGGTTAGGTATGCTTTTGTTAAAGCTACATTATTATGTCTCTAGGATAGTTTACGTCTTTAGCCTTTGCCTTGTCTATATAAACAAGGTTTGTATTTCGTTGTAACCAAGCTTTTCTTAGATTGTACATATCTTATCAGAAAATGAAGAATTCTTTCTTCACATATCTCTTCTAAACACTTCTCTATCTTGAAAAATAGTCCCTATTCCTTGTTCAAGGATTGCAGAGATGAGTACACTCTACACTTGCCTTGCATAAGGATCTTGTGTATCAGAAAGTCTATGACAATCTGGAGAACTGTTGCTTCTATTTCCGCTGCCTGTTTGTTTGTCAGAAGCATCAACGAGGAATGACGAGTAAGAGTGTGTGAGTGAAGTAGGGTTCCTAAGAGGCGACAGCAATAAGTCCCGTGTTAAGCCGAGGGGAAGGCATTGAGGGCAGTAAGACTGCGATAACTGGAATACCTGTGTAGTAAACACACTTCCAATCTGACTTTGATTAGTCGATGTCGTCAACCAGAGTGGTATCAGAGCCATCTGGTTCTAGAAAGCTGCTACCACTCTCGTGGTATCAGAGCCATAAACCAGAGTTTGTGATCAGGTAAAGTTGGCATTTCCGAATACACCTGCGTACCCCTTGAAGTAAGTTTACTTCTCGCTTTGTATCTTACTACTGCTCGTAAGGTACTTGGAAATAAACTTCGCATCTTTGTAGGAGGGAAATATTTCAGGAACAAGAAGTAATAGAGAAGAAGAGAGTCGTATACGAATTCTGATCATGGAAAATTCTGATCCAGTACATTTATCTTCTAGTTTGTCTTTAGCTAGTTTGCTTAGAAGTGTGAAGCGTGTTTTATCAAACAAAATAGAAAATCTTGTAGAAATTACTCATGTACCTGTAGAAAATCGTGTTTGTGAGTCTTCATTACCTTTGTTGAGTCCCTACAGTATATTTTCTCGTGACCGTTCTTGGACGAGAAGTATTAGGAGTGTGCTATCTACTACTAGACCTCGTGTGAAGGAAATCATCCAAAGTTCCAGGTTGGAACAGTGTGGTCTCAGATCTACAACAACAGAACAATACGTAAAGCTTGAAATCCCTAAGGAGCTGATTGCCTTATGGAGGGAGCAAAACCATACACATCTTCATATTAGAGCTATACGCCATGTTCTTACCTTACATGGAAGAAAAGGTATTCCTGCGACAGCCAGGATATCTCTCTTAGACACTGCCTACACAACGTACCAGAATGCTCTTATTGGTACCTTGCTGACAACACTTGATAAAGGAAGTGTCATCTTGACCATAGCACCTGATTTCAATATCAGGTTGGATGATCCTACTTTGTTTGAACGTCTACAAGTTCAAATCCAGATCACCAGCGCAGATCAAGATCCTACAGCCATCATGTCTACTTTACATCACCAGATGATCTATCGTCTACAGAATCATGCGTTGGACTTAAACTTTCCCAACTCCATTTCGGATGCTCTCTACATGGTTGCTGATGTTGCCAATAATCAGACAATTATCATTCAAATCCCGAAGTAGTTGCCTGCACAGGAGCTTGAAAAGTTAATGCCTACAGAATGGATTACCAACTATCAGAAGGTATTCCATACGCCTCACCGACATTCTTTTCATACTACAACTCCTCCAACTCTGAAGACACTGAGAGATGGCTCAGTCAAATCCATCTACTCCAGACCTAGCGACGACACGCCTGGTCTATCTACATCAGGTTCCATCCTGATGATCCAGCCCATTGCATTACAAGATCTACCAGATCTATCAACAAGGGCAACAAGCCTTAAGATCTAGCCCGTATTCTCTCATACAGAAGGTAAAGACGATCCTCCTATTCATTATTTCAAATCTAATGGAGATCTAGTCTATGTAAGTCATCATCGTGGACACTTTGTATGGGATGTCGACCCATCCATGTGCGAACCAGACTGTGAAATCTGCCTCAACCCAGAGTCAGACTTAGAAGACGATGATCCAAGATATCAACGGAGAAGGAAGAAGAAGTCAAAACCCAAGCCTCGATGCTTGACTTCTCATACTTATCCTCACCATGAGGATCCAGATACAGACGATCATAATGTTCTACTGATGATAGAAAGATCCAGACCAAAGTCTCTTAGGTCGTCTCCAAGTTCTATGTACACTACGTGCAGATCTACTGGTGGATTATGCAGACCTCAGCTAGCTATTCCTGCTACAACTCCTACTCCTGTACCTTGTATGATGGTACTACCAGATGAGGACAACTTTCCTCAATTATCCAGGAGTACTGATGAATCACAGCGGGTTATCTTCAACCTTTATATCAGAGCGTTAGGAATCACTTCACAAGGAACTCCAATGTCAAATCCTAGTGATGAAGTTCTAAACTGGCAGACATCTAATTCAGTAGCACAGAACAAAGTTCTGAGAAGGATTGATTCCAAGATGGATGGAATTAGTCAACAAAACATTGCTACTCATCGTAAAGTCAATTCTGTTGCGGAACAGATACAAAAGATGTATCATTCATATAAAGCTCAAATTCAGCAACTTGATGTTGAACTCAGACAATACATCTCTGCCCAATATATGGGGCCAGAATTTGACTTGAAAGTTAGAAAGATACAAGAGATACAAAGGACTGTACGACAAATGGAAGCAAACATGCATGCTTCTCAATCTCGGCAGATATATGGCTCTTCATCTACAGAGTTCTCTACTCTTCAGCCATCATATCCAACACTTATGTATCAACGGTATCCAGAAGAAGCTGTCTACTCAAAGGTATTCAAGTTCAACTATCCTTTGATTATACAGTACATTCATCCGCAGAAACCTCCGAAGAAACCAAGACGTTCAAAAGAAAGGCCAACCTCTGATCGTATATCTAAACATAGAGTTTCTGTTCATTCTTCTGATCATTCTTCAAAGGTTCCAGAAGCATCATCTTCATATACACCTTTTGAGCCTCAAGAAAAAGAACAATGGAGAAAGCCTTTAAGGATTCGAACTCCTCCAGAATCTCCACCACCAGCACCAGTACAACCTTCCCATGACAGGATGAAGGATAAAGCTAAGCAGACAGAGTATATAGCTACTCTGACATCTCAACCTCTTGCAGATATTTCCAGTTCTCAATTAGAGAAAACTGATTCAGAAAGACCTATATCTGAAGTCTCTGTAACACCATCTAGTTGTTCAGATGAACAGAGTGTCATCGCATCAGAAGAACAACCTTCAGAGTCATCACATAAACTAGTCAGTACATCATCAACTGATTCTTTAGCAAACTTTGCTGATCTGTCAGAGCTATCAAATGTTCTGATGACTATGCCTCAATATACTGAAGTAGAACCAGAAATCAGTGAAGCTGAATCCACAGGAACTGAACAAATCAGACCTGAACCGACACCTCAAGAAACACCAGCTACGTCAGCTGCACAGACAACAACAACCAAGCCTACTTCAGGACCTTGGTTTACTTTTAATGATCTACCTCCAAAGAAATGGTGAGTTAGATTGCATGAGTTCAGTGCTTGGATTGATCTACAGATGACCAGACCTAATCATCCACTCTAGGATATTTTGTCCGAATTTACATCCAGATTTACTGGTACTTTGCGAGAATGGTGGCAAAGTGTTAGTGAGTATCAACGTCTTCAACATATACAAGTTACAACAGCTGGATCACTACTTGGTGTCATTCACAAAGAATTCATAGGTGACTTCCAGTTGATTGACAAGCAAATCTGTCAGGAATATTTCAAGATGAAATGTTGTTCTCTTAAGAAGGAAGATCTTCAACGGCATTATAAGCGTATGACGAAAAGGTATTATCTGTTGAATGGATGGAATGATGTTAATCTTCGCTATACATTTATCTCATCCCTTACAGATGAAATACAACCAGAACTACAAAGGACCATTGCTTCTCTACAAAGAGATATGTCTACAATTTCTCTTGGAGAGATTAACCAGCTTGCTATAGCTTCTCTTGACAAAATATGGGATCAGCATATGTTGTTCAAGAATATCCTAAAAGGGGGTCCAGTTCTGAAAAAGGCATGTAATCAGCCTCATCTCCAAATAAAGTGCAAAGATAAATAGACTTGTAAGTGCCATAGCAGTAAGGAAGCTCATCGTTCTCAAGTCTACTATGAAAGGAGACATCTTCGCAGACAG
>JAOQMS010000006.1:9814330-9833826 GCA_027563885.1 Erythroxylum longipes | reverse complement strand
TTGAGACGATGTAAATGAATGATAATGATTGTATTTTGTACTTTGAATGGGCCCAAGTGGCTAATAAAAGTTGTTGTCGCTTTTATTTGTGTTTGTATCAAATGGAAAATGGTTATAAAACAAAGTGGACGTTTTGGTTACTGATTTTCTATACTTTATGTTTATGGTTTCAAAAAAAAAAATACACACCGACTTGTAAGTGTTAAGTGATGTGGCACGCCATCCTCGCGGGGAACGGATTCGGATATCACCGTTGATGTCGGGTCCGGGTCCAGCGGGAGTGGGGTGTTACACAGGATGCTCAAATTTCTCAAAACTATATTTTGTTATGAAGGTGTTGCATTTGAAGGTCTATAATAAATGGAGTAACAGGTATTTGGACATGTTAATTGACTTGCTCGATAATGCATTACCTGTTGGACACTTATTGCCAAAATCTTACTATGATGCAAAGAAATTGTAAAGGGACCTTAGATTAGGATATGCATTAATACATGCTTGTCGGTATGATTATGCTGTATTTTGGAAGGACAGTAAAGAATTTGAGGAGTGTTTAATTTATAGTACATCAAGGTGGCAAGTGGATGATGGGTGAGGGAAAAAGATACTGAATAAAATCCTGTAATTCTTTCTTATTAAATCATAACTATAAAGACTTTTTATGTCAACAAAAACAGCTATACATATGAGGTGACATAAAAAGAAGTGCATTGATAATAATGTTATGCATCATCTAGTAGACTCAATGGCATGGAAAGAATTTGATAGAAAGTTTCTATGGTTTACATAAGATTTTCGTAATGTTCGACTTGGATTGGTGTGAGATGGATTTAATGCTTTCAGTAATATGAGTACTTCATACAGTATGTGGCTGGTAATTCTAGTGTCATATAATTTACTTCCATGGAAGTGTATAAAGGAGCTTTTATGTTATTATCTTTACTTATTCTAGGACTTACTGCTCCTGGTAAGGATATCAATGTATACATGCAACCATTAATTAATGACTTAAATGATCTATGGGAAGTTTACAAACTTTTGCTGTTATTTTAGGTGAAACATTTATAACGCATGTCATTATTTTGTGGACTATAAATGATTTTCTAGCTTATGGAAATTTTCTGGGTGGAGCACTAAAGGGTATATGGCTTATCCTGGGTGTAACCATCAAACTTATTCAGTGAGGCTACAAAGTAAAATATGTTATACTCGTCATCGTCGTTATTTGGAACATAAGCATAGATGGAAAAGAAATAAATTGTTTAATGGCAAAGTAGAATTGGGTGAAGCTCCTTTGTAGTTATTTGGTGATGATATTGTTTACCAGCTATCGTATTTGATTAACATTACACCTGTTAAACATCCAAGTAATCGAAAACGAAAGAGAAATGATGTTAACCTTAATTAGAATAAAAAGCATAATTTTTAATTTACTATATTGGAAGGAATTACTAATGAGATATAATCTTGATGTGATGCATATTGAGAAAAATATTTGTGAGAATATTTTAGGAACTGTGATGGGAATTGATGGGAAATCGAAAGACACAATTAAGGCTATTCTTGACTTGGAAGAAATGAATATAAGAAAAGACTTGCACTTGAGAAGAATAGATTATGGACATTATTCCCCCTGCTTGTTACAACATGTCAAAAAGGAAGAAGCAATTTTTCTGTCTATTTCTTAAATAAGTGAAGTTTCCTAATGGGTATGCTTCAAATATAGATCATTGTGTGAATGTTACAGAGGGGAAAGTATCAGGGTTGAAAACCCATGATTGTCATGTACTTTTGCAACTATTACTGACTGTGGGAATATATGGGTGTTTGCTAAAGGATGTGCTCGTAACTTTAGGTCAATTAGGTGACTTTATATTGTAAGACACGTAAAGTTGAAGTGCTTGACAAAATGGAAAAAGACATAGCTTTGATTCTATGTAAGCTTGAACTACTATTCCCCCATCATTTTTTGATATTATGGTTCATTTAACAATTCACTTACCATATGAAGCAAAATTCTATGGATTGGTTCAATTTCAATGGATGTTCCTCATTGAAAGGTAATTCATATTAATAATTTTTTAAACGTATTTGTTAGTAACAATTCCATAAAATTTATATTTTGTTTAGGTTTTTATGTTCTCTTAAGCATTATGTACGTAATAGAGCTTGACCTGAAGGATTTATTGTAGAGGCTTATATAGTAAATGAATGCTTGAAATTTTATTCGATGTACTTATATGATGTGGAGACAAGATTTAAAAGAACAGAATGTAACTTTGATTTTGATGAAGATGGTAGCTTGTTAATTTTCTCCCAAAAAGTAAGTTCATTTTGTGTGGGTAGATATGTAGAGTTAACTACAGACGAATTCGAAATTGCCCATTGGTATGTTTTGAACAACTGTGAGAAAGTCGATATATATACATAGAGTATGTATCTTACTTTTGATTCAAACAATCATATTATACTTTTGTGAATGAATCTCATAACCTTACCATTATTTTCTTTTTTAAATAGAGAGCATAAAAAGTCCATTCGCAATAAAGGGATTATTAATGTTGAAGAAAAACATAAACTTAAGTTTGTATCATGGTTTATAAATTGAGTAACGTATTGATTATATATTATGAACTTATGAAAATTTGTATGTCAGATTAACTTTTAATTTCATTTTGTCATATAGATGATACAGTTACATAACCATTACATACAAGTGGCAACAATAACATTATATAGTTTGGCATGCGGACCTCATATTTGTGGGAAAAAATATACAGGTTGCATTGTTAATGGGGTGAGATTTCATATATAAGATTGAGATAGTTGACTTAGAAGCCAAAATTGTAGGGTGGTTGTTGAGGGATGTCATGACGATGATTGTATTGACTTCTACGGTGTCATTTGTGAAATAATAGAGTTGCACTACATCAAGGATAAGAAGGTTGTTCTATTTAAGTTAAAATGGTTTAATCTTACTAACATGAAAGTGAACGGGAATATTACTTGTGTCAATGTTATTAAGACATGATATGATAATGACCCTTTTGTCTTTGCAAGTCAAGTAAAGCAAGTTTTGTATCTCAATGATATTGTATTAGGTAGCAATTAAAAGGTTGTTCAAAAGTTTCAATACCGAAATGTCTTTGATTTTTGTAAAAGGGATAATGGTCAATTCATAGAGGATAAAGATGAAGTATATCAAAAGATTGAATCGGAGTTCAATAATGAACCCATTCAAATAGAAGATGCAGATATATCATCATTCCATAGGAGAGAAGCTGATCCCAATATAGTACAACTAGATGAAGTCCAAACCAATCTTATCATACAAACATATGAAGACTATACTTTGGATGAAGTAAATGATAATGATGATACTTTTGTTGGTGTATGCCCCGTGAACCAATTATAGAATGTACTCTATATGATCAGTTGTGATTTAAGTAGTGGCGTATTTTGACCTTATTTAATATTAGGTAGTTATTTTATCTTGCTAGAGATTGCTTATAACTTGTGGGCCTAAAAGAAGTTTAGGCTCTTGCTAATATTAAATAAGCCTACAAGGTTGCACACCAACCAGATTGAACATTCATTGGGCCTTAATCGAATTTAGGATTTGGGCTTTAGGGTTTGGGCTTTGAGTTTTAGGGTTTAACTATATGTATGGTATATAGTATGACTTGAAGACGAAAGAATCTCATCTACTCAAAAACCTTAAAGGAGACATCCTCTGTTGGAAATAGAGAGAGAGAGAGATCTCAGAAAGTGGTGCTACCATATCAGAAGAGGTTGTTCAGTTTCGCGAGAGTATGGATACCGGTAAAGACGTGACATTTGATGTGCTTTTCCTGACACTACCAGTTTCTCTGCATATTTTCGCTGCAAAAATGTATAACCTAATCTGAATTTGGTTTCAATATTCACATAGGTTTTGGTGTTTTGGATTCTCAAAGGTGATAAATTTATTACTATTAACAGTCTGAAAATCTCATAAGTGGTATCAGAGCCAGGTCATGTTTACTGAAATTGAATTTGGTTTCATCTTATGAAATTAGGGTTTGTCGATTGTTCAATGTGATTGAATGAGCAGTTTTGTCGATTATTCAATATGATTGAACTAGGAGTTCATTTGTATTTTATGTTGATCACATGTTTTCTTATGGTTGGTGTTTTATATACTTTGATATTTGATATGTTGCCTTGTTTATGAATGATGAATAGTAAGGCTCATAGTTGTTTTACATTCTGGATATGACTTGCACGTCATTATGTATTTATGTAATTTTGGATACAACCTGCATATCGTCATGTTTTTATGTAATAATTAGATTATTATTGTTTTTGATTATAATATTGTACCTTTCAAGTTAAATGAAGAATTGAATTAACTAGAGTGGAGGCACGAGGATGGTAATCCATTTGTTACAATACGTTCCTATTGGAGATTAGATCTTCATAGTTTAGGGGCCACACTATATCATGTTAAATTTGCTTTATTCATGCTTTTACTTATAATTTCTTTTATGCACGTATATTGCAAATTCATAATCAACTTAATACCTCAACAATATTAAGTAATAATTCATGCCTTTCCAATTCTACACCTATAAAGACTTAAATCGTTAAGTAGGGGGCTTGCTAAAGCAAGGTGCTCTTTATTTAATTCTAATAAGATCGGTAACGGTTACGGGGTTACCAAAATGGTTTTGAACATTGAGCCATAAAGTTAGGAGCCGGGACATAAGATGTCACCCAACAACCGAGATTTATATATGATATAATTATCAAAAGTTGCTTACCTAAATAACTAATATCCAAGTGATGAGCTAAAGCTTACTTAGGTCTTGGTGAAATATGGATCTTAGACCACTATGCTCGTTATGATTGAAATTTTCTATATAAGTATAGTGGGAGATTCTTAATTATTAAGAATTGGGTTTTATTAATGAACATATCACTAAGACATTGCACATTTTATTATAGATAATTATGATCACCAACTCTTCATCAATTTTTTCATTACGATCTATCCTTGAGAAGGACAAGTTGAATGGTTCAAACTTTCTAAACTAGTATAGAAATTGAGAATTGTTCTCAAGCAAGAAAAGAAGGACTATGTCCTTGAAATGCCAGTCCCTAAAAGGGCACCTCTTTCCACTGCTCCCATTTTTGAAAGGAATGCTTATAAGAAGCATGAGGATGATGCTCTTGATGTTGGCTGTCTCATAGCGGCAACTATGAACCTAAGCTTGCAAAAATAGTTTGAGAACGTGGAAGCCATGAGATGATTATAAGCCTAAAAATCTGTTTCGGGAGTAAGCATGAAATGAGAGACGTCAAACTGTAAAGTCTCTCTTGGAGTGCAAGCTGGAAAAAGGGAGCCTAGTTAGCCCACATATCATTAAGATGATAGGCCTTATTGAGAACTTGCAAAGATTGGGATTTCTTATAAGCCAAGAGTTGGCTACTGACATCATCCTTCAATCTTTGCTAGATGATTATGATACTTTTATTATGAACTGTAATATGCATAATCTAAATAAATCTTTGACTGAGTTGCATATGATGCTTAAGACTGCTGAGCAGAATATTAAGAGGGACCCTAACCCTAAGGTCCTCATGGTCTAAAAAAGGAAAGGTTTTAAGAAACAAGGTAATAATAAAGGGAAGGGCAAGGGCAAGCGCAAAGGTCTGATTAAGAATCGAAACAAGCTCAATCCTAATCCTGGCCCAAAAACTAAGCCTGTTCCTTCTAATGATGATCTTTGCCATTATTGTAATGAGCTAGGTTACCAAAAGAGAAACTGCAAGGAATATCTGGAAGATTAGAAGAAGAAGAAGGGTAATGACATTATTTATGTTATAGAAGTAAATGTTGCTACTTCTAGTTCTACATCTTGGGTATTGGATACCAATTATGGTTCTCACGTTTGTGTGAAAGTTTAGGGACTGCAAAATAGTATAACTTTGGCGAAGGGTGAAGTGGATTTGCGCGTAGGCAATAGAGCAAGAGTTGTTGCTTTAGTTATAGGGACATTTCATTTATCTTTACCTTCAGGCATGGTTTTAGAACTCAATAATTATTACCATGTAACTACTATAAGTAGGAATATTATCTCTATTTCATTTTTGGACATAGAAGGTTTTTGTTTTAAAAGTAAGAACAATTGTTGTTCATTTTCTCATAATGATATATTTTATGGTAGCGCCCAATTAGATAATGGGCTTTATATTCTAAATTTAGTAAGTCCTGTTTATAATATAAATACTAAGAGTTTCAAATCTAATGATTTGAATCCCACCTAACTTTAGCATTGACATTTGGGATATATAAACGAGAAGCGCATACATAAGCTCCATAATGATGGACTTTTAAACTCTTTTCATTTTGAATCATATGAGACATGTGAATCTTGTTTATTGGGAAAATGACTAAAGCACCTTTTATTGGACACATTTAAAGAGCTAGGGATTTATTAGCACTCACACATACTGATGTATGTGGACCATTAAATTCTTCTGCTAGAGGAGTTTTTCATTACTTCATTACATTTATTGATGACCTCAATAGATATGCTTATGTTTATTTGATGAAGCATAAATCTGAATCCTTTGAAACTTTGAAGGAATTTCAAAATAAATTACAAAATCAAATTGGCAAGATAATAGAATCCTTTCAATCAGATTGAGGTGGTGAATATTTGAGCCAAGAGTTTGATGACCATTGGTTGCGCGTCATAACGCTACTAAAATAACTAGATTAAACTATAGATAGTGATAAGTCCAGGTCGATACCACAAGGATTAATATCAAATACTTTCCTAAATTTTTTGTTTAAGCAAATAGGGGGATTTTTAATTTGAAACAAACTAAAAACGAAATAAAATTGAATCTATGAAAATAAATCAAAATAAACTATAGCAATGATAACGTTGACAAATAATTTGAACATCGATTCATTGGTTTCATCTCAGCCTAAGCACAATTTCACAAATGTCGTTGAATTTTCATCTTTACTCCTCCTTTTAGACTATTGATCGTGAATTAGTAACAAGATCTATTAATATCAGTTTTTCCTTAAGTTTTAGTTAATTACGAAACGCTTGTTAATTAACCCTAACTATTGGGAAACCTAAAACAAGAACTCTAAGTTTATCCAAACAATAACATTATAATTAAGAAAAACATATCAATTTAAACAATAATCACTTAAGCACGAACTATTTAACTTAAGCTACATTATTCCTAATGATTTAGTACCATTAATTGCTACAAATGATCTTTCACATGACTAATACGTATCACAGTCCAGATCTAGCAATGGGTAGTCATAAAAATGATTCAATAGATCATTAAAACCATAATTATCCAGATACCCAATCAATTCATTCAAAATAACGTAACAATATAAAAAGAGAGAAGATAACGATACACAACACTATACACTTAATGTGCTCCTTGGTCTCGATTCCACCTTCGAATCGGCGTTAGGTGATTTAACCTTCCATCTCCATCTTCAAGCTCCGACAAATCAACCTTAGTAGCCTCCATTTATATGAAAAAAAATTAAAGAGAGAATGAAAAATGAAGTTCCTATCACAAGCCTCTCTTATTTTTTTCTATTTCACACCACTTTGTTCCACTATTCACGGATGTGACAATTAAAGTTTATGGTCCAAGCTACTATTTACGCAGCTCTCTTCTCTTCTTTATTTCTACCACCTTGCACTGTAGCTTGATGAGACAAATTAATATGAGGATTTTTGTTCCACTTAACTGTTTATGTATCCCTCTTCTCTACCATAAGCTTTCTCTTCTCTTCTTCATGCAACTCTTATGTAGCTCTCGGTTGCTCCCTTATATTTCACGCATTTTCTTTTTTTTCTTCTTCAGCCCCTCTTATCTACGTTAAAAACTTAAATGAAACATTCCTCACTCACGTTTTCTTCACTCTCCAACCAAGAGGGAGCTTCGCTCCTCACCCCCTTCTTTCAATTATCCATAATTTTTTTATCTCTCTTTTAGCCCCTTTAGCCGACTGCTCCACTAGTCGTCACACTCTCCTTTTCTTTCTTGAAAAAACTAGGTTTCCAATAAGAGAAATATTGGAAAGGTGTAGTGTGATGCTACTCTCCTGCTGCCCTAAAAGAAAAAACCTTTCTTTTCATCTGAAACGTTAGTAGCAAAATGGATAGCAGGCTTGATTCACATGAATGAGTTGATTTGTAGCAATATTTACTCACATAGAATGGCTATAAAATTTTCTAGAGGGCAGCAAGCCATGTTGACAACATTTTCTTTGTGTTCTTTTCATTTTCTTGCTTTTAATATTTTTCTGCATGCTCTATGAATTAATAGAGTATGGAAATTGAGAAGATGACTTTAATAAACATGCTTTCAGGTCACTTTAGCTCTTTCACTTTCGAAATGTACCTAGGATCAAAAATGAGCTAAAATGAGTATCCTAAGCATTACTAAGGCATTAATCACTAAGTGTAGAAGATACAATAGATCAAAATTTAAAAACATATCAAATTCCCCCACACTTAGCTTTTGACAGTCCTCAGGCAAATTGTCAAAATCAAAATCACAAACTAACATTTTTACTCATTTTCCAAATCTTCCATGAATATATAATCATAACTAAATATAAATGACTTTTAAAACCTATAGCAATAACTCAATCATTCAAAGCTTCTACTCATGATAAATTAACATTTATCACCCTTAGAAACTAAGTAATTAGGTAGACTTAGACAAAATGTGTTTAAACAAGATATTTCCATGGTACACTTAAATACCATTTATGATCACAACAATCCATAAATTTGCATATTATTTAATTTCTCCATCACTAAAAGTCACATGCATAATCATGAATCAAAGGACTTTTTAGGGTTGCAATGTGGGCTAAGGTAAGGTGGGATGCATTTTGGTTAATGTAGTTTGAAAGTCATTAAGCTAGTGAAGCAAAAGTAACACTTACTAAAAAATTAAACGCACAAGTTAGCATTTATCCACAACTAGGTACCATTAGTTATGAATAATACACCAATTATGTTTCACAACTCAATTCAGCTTTCATATCATAAACCTTATAAACATAACACAATGAAATGCTCCATCCAATATAACATCCTCTTCATATGCCATATACTCAAACACCCAACCAATATAACTTAAGGAGGATAAACTATTAATTAATAACTTTTCACAACAATTGCATTGCCTTCTTCATACTTTTTATTTAAATTTTTTTTCTTTTTCTTCTCTTTTTTCAAATATAAAATTGAAAGAGACTACATCATCATAGGATTCATAACATGACATTTTAACAAATTTAACCAACCCACATGTAAGCATACCCCCCACACTTAGACTTTTACACAATCACATTCATCAAGAATTAACAAACGCTCTACTAGCTTTAAAGCTTGGGTAAGACATTTGGTTAGGTGGATGTAATGTGGTTTATACAAAAGAAAAGGTTAATACAGCTCAAAAGGGATCAACGAGGGAAATTCACATAAATGGGTAGGCTATTTGGCTAATGTAGCTTATAATCAACAAAAAATGCCTAATCATTTCCATAGACATGCATGTGATAAACAATGTAGTCTTGAATAGAAATTCAATGCAAAGTAAGGATGTATATATAATGAAGGCCACTCATAACAAACAAAATAGTGAGACTGATATGAATGTGTCAGTCTAATATGGCTCAAAACCTCACTAGTTTTTGTCTACCAATAGTCACTGTTCTCCTAACAATAATGTACATTAACTAATCACAAGAGCAAAAGTGCATGCCAAATTTTGCTACGTATTTTTCTAGTCAATTCACACTTTAATTATGACTAAATAATCTTAAAAGTAATAGAAAACAAGAAAATTTTTTATTTTGTTCATTTGATTTTGAAAACTGCCTAAGAAGCCACAGTTAAGCTAAAAAACATGTATAGAAACTTGGATACCCCACCCCCACACTTAAAACTTACATTGTACTCAATGTAAAATCAAATGCAAGAATGGATTAGTTCACAAAAGTAATAAAAGCGGAAATGTAAATGATAGAATTTAACTTCCCTTGGGTTGCCTCCTAAGCAAAGTCTGTGTTTATTGTCATTGGCTCGACTCTTTGTTGCTTATTCTTTATAGTGAGGGTTTTCTAACCATATCACTTCCACGTCCTCCACTTAGAATCCCTTACAAAATGGTTTCAATCAATGACCATTTACTTTGCATTTCTTGTTTGTCTATAAGCTTTCAATTTCAACTGCACCATGTGAAAAAACATTAGTAACAATAAAAGGCCAATCCAATGGGAACACAATTTACATGGAAAAAGCTTAAGTCATGAATGGTAGAGAAGAACTTTTTATCCAACCACAAAATTCTTTCTAACAATCATCTTATCCATGAAATCTTTTCATCTTTTCCTTGCAAATTTCTGCATTCTCATAAGACTAAAACCTAAATTCTTCCAATTTTGCAGTTACAGCTTCCTCTGATCACCCACTGCATCCATCTTCATATTGTATTGCTTAATAGCCAAAAGGATTTGTGCTCAATTTCCATTAGCAGATGACACGATTTTCTGTAGATCAATCTATATGGAGACATGCCAATCAGTGTCATGTATGCACTCCTGTATGCCCAAAAAGCATCATCAAGTCATTGACTCCAATCTTTATAATTCAGACTTACCATTTTCTCAAGGATGAACTTGATTTCTCTGTTTGAAACCTTTGCTTGCCCATTCATCTATGTGTGATAAGCTGTAGACACCTTATGTGTGACATGGTACTTCTTTAAAAGAATTCCCACCAATAAGTTGCAAAAATGAGTA
Organism: Erythroxylum longipes; assembly: GCA_027563885.1. Lineage (NCBI taxonomy): Eukaryota > Viridiplantae > Streptophyta > Magnoliopsida > Malpighiales > Erythroxylaceae > Erythroxylum > Erythroxylum longipes. Next base: position 9,822,974 of record JAOQMS010000006.1, on the reverse strand, counting down.
TCCCTGTCACTAATCAATGCTTGCGGTGTTCCAAATCTAGCAAAAATGTTAGACTTGACAAATTCTATAATAACCTTAGAATCGTCAATCTTGGTGGCTTTAGCTTCCACCCATTTATAAACATAATCCATAGCCAAAAAAATATAAACAAAACTAAAAGAAGAGGGAAATGGTCCCATAAAATCGATGTCCCATATATCAAAAATTTCATATGCAATTATTGAAGATAAAAACATTTGATCTCTATGGGATAGATTACCCCGTTTCTGGCACTGTTCACATGCTTTACATAACATATATGAGTCTCTAAAAATATTTGGCCAATAGAAACCACATTCAAGAATTTTCTTAGCAGTTCTATTAGGCCCAAAATGACCACCATAAGCATATGAATGGCAAAACTTTAGAATTGATTCACACTCATATTCAGGTACATATCTTGTAATCAGTTGATCAGAACAACATTTCCACAAATAAGGATCATCCCAAATATAATATTTCAACTCAATTTTTATCCTATTCTGTTTAGCCTTACTCAAATTAGTAAGGATCTTATGGTTCATTAGATAGTTCATAATATCAGCATACCATGGAGTCTTACCTTGAAGCGCTTGTAATTGCTCATCTAGAAATAGTTCTTACAATGGTATTGGATCCTCTTCCTTCATAACTCCACTCAAGTGATCTGCGACTGAATTCTCTACACCTTTCTTGTCTTTGATCTCTAAATCGAACTCTTGGAGTAGGAGAATCCATCTAATCAGCCTTGGCTTCACTTCTTTCTTTGACAAAAGGTACCTTAATGCTGCATGATCAGAATACACAATCACTTTAAAACCAAGGAAATAAGGTCTAAATTTATCTAAAGCAAACATAACAATTAAAAGCTCCTTTTCAGTGGTGGAATAGTTGTATTGTGCTGGACTAAGTGCTCGAGAAGCGTAGTAGATTGCATGAGTTATCTTTCCATACCTTTGACTAAGGATAGCACCCATAGCAAAATTGCTCGCATCACATATAATCTCAAATGGTTAACTCCAGTTAGGTGGTTGAATGATCGGTGCTGAAGTCAAAAGTTCTTTCAACTTGTCAAATGCTTCCTTGCATCCCTCATCAAACTCAAAGGGTACATCTTTTTGTAACAGATGACAAAGTTTTGTTGAGATCTTACTGAAGTCCTTAAAAACCTGCTATAAAAACCTGCATGGCTAAGAAAAGACCGAATCTCGCACATTTATGGGGTAAGGTAAAATTTGCACAATTTCTATCTTAGCCTTATCAACCTCAAATCCCTTAGATGTTACATGTCCCAACACTATTCCTTGTTCAACCATGAAATGACATTTTCCAGAATTGAGAACAAGATTGGTTTCGATGCATCGTTCAAGTACACAATCCAAATTATCCAAGCATTCATCAAATGAATCTCTATAGATAGTAAAATCATCTATAAAGACCTCAATAATATGTTTAACATATTCAAAAAAAAACTTACCATGCATCTTTGAAAGGTGGCTGGGGTGTTACATAGTCTAAACAGCATCCTTCTGTAGGCAAATGTACCAAATGGGCATGTGAATGTTGTTTTCTCCTGATCCTCTGGAGCTATCACAATCTGGTTATATCCTGAATACCCATCCAGAAAACAATAGTGAGATCATCCTTCAAGTCTTTCAAGCATCTGATCGATGAATGGGAGTGGGAAGTGATCCTGGCGTGTACCAGCATTTAACTTCCTATAATCGATACATACTTGCCATCCATTATGAATTCTTGTAAGCACAAAATCATTATTCTCATTCTTCACCACAGTAATCCCAATTTTTTCGGTACTGCTTGGACTGGACTCAGCCATTTGCTATCCAAAATTGGATAGATTATACCAACATCAAGCAACTTTAAGATCTACGTCTTTAACACTTCCATCATCGGAGGATCAATCTTCTTTATGACTCTCTTGATGGTTTGAATCCTTCTTCCAACTTGATTCAGTGCATACATATCGAAGGGCTAATACCCTTAATGTCGGCTATAGTCCAACCTATAGCTATGATGTGGTCTTTAAGTACTCAAATGAGCTTTTCTTCTCGAAGTTAAAGATTTTGCATTAGATATTGGCAATTCAATATTTTGAAATACATACCTCTTTGGGATTGTTTGTAGTGATTGCAGTGCTAGCACAATTTCCTCCATTTTATCTATAATGAGCAAGTTAGAATTTTGCAAAATGTTTTCCGTTAAACTCATGCAAAGAATGACTTCTAACTTATCCTTACCACCCATATCAAAAATTTCTTGAGATAAAGAATCAATGAAATCAACAGAAAACACAGAATGGACATCAGTAGGGTACGTTATAGCCTAAAAAATATTAAAACGAACAATTTCACTATCAAATTCCATAGTCAATATCCCTGCGTCTACATCGATCTTTGTCTTTGATGTCTTCAAAAATGGGCGACCCAGAAGGATAGGTGTAGAGTTAGCCGAAGGTTCTCCCTCCATGTTTGATAGTTGTGCATTAGTTTATGTTTTTCTATATAATTGACATGTGTTTCTTACATAATTGTTGATTATTGTTTTAGTTTAGGATTCATTTTGTACGTTTTCATTTAGTTTGATTTCCATTGTTGTTCCTTTATGTTTGATATTAATTTAGGGTAAGAATTGATTATTTTTATGTAAGTAGGAAGATTCAACAACTTGGAGATTAAGCTAGAGATCAAAGATGAGAAGAAAAGAGGAGACTATCAGTTGCAAATTCCCACAATCGTAGGAATCATGCCAATTCCCACAATCGTGGGAATTATAATCCGAGTCATTATGCGGGTCTTCATTAAACTTAGGGTTTCTGGACAATTAAAATAGAATTAAGCCTCCATGATTAAGGGGGAAGAAAACCTTCTGTAGAAAGAGCCTCTTTGACTGAAGAACATAAGTTTTTAGCCTTGAGGAAGGATTAAAGTTAAGGATTATCATCAAGATTAGGGAAAATAACACATCAACATCCAAAATTCCAGATTTTGGAGTAGAAGAGAAGAAGTTTCTTTTATTCAATTTTCTTTGTTTTTCTTTCTTCTAATCTTTCTAAGATGGATTATTTGTGTGTTGATGATGTTATGGAGACCATGATTGGCTGATTTAGTTTTAGGGTTTGTTTTTGAACTACTTTGTTAAAACTCCTATTTTATTGAATTAAATGAAAGCGTCTTTCATGATTGTTGATTTTATTTGTTATCTTATAACAAATCAAGAAAGTGAGTAAGATTATTTGTCTAGGATTGTACAATGAGAGTTACCAACTTATAGACTTGCAATCATCACGTCAATTGATAATTAGAAGAGAGATCTTGGTGAATTCAATTGATCACCTATAGGATAGCTTAATAACTAGTTGAATTGGTGGAGTCATTGAGTAGGTTGAGAGATCATTCAATTGATTCCATTTAATTTGATTAGGGATAATTAATTATATCTTGAGAGATTCAGAAATCTTAGGTGAGACACAATTCAATTAATAAAATAGGAGGGAGAAAAAATAGGGAAAAAAGTATTCTGTAGTATTTAGATTCGTGAATTCTAATTTTTCTGCATTTTGGCATTGTTTAGTGTCTATTATTAGTTTTTTAATTTTAATTTAATTTTCCAGATTATTTGCATTAAACAAATTTATTTCTTAAACAAAGTTTTTTCTGAATTAAGTGGTGTCTGGGCATCAATACCTGTGGGATCGATATCTGCTTTTTAACTACAAGTCAAGACCTGTACACTTGCAATTTTTGAGAGTAAAATGAGTAGTTTGTGTTGCATAATTACACTCAACAATGTTCAAGACATAAAAGTCAGCTGGGCAAACCAATTCATTGACTTGCACTAAAACATCCTCTACAACTCCTTCTGGATAAGCATTAGATCTATTAGCCAACTGAATTATAACACAAGTTTGCTTCAACGATCCCAAATTCAATGAAGTAGAAATAAAATATGGTATAACATTAATTGAAGCTCTAAGATCTAGTATTGCCCTTTCAAATCTAGTATCACCAATTTTGCAAGGTATTGTAAACGTACCAAGATCCTTACACTTTGGAGGAAGCTTTCTCTGAATAACTGCAGACACGTTCCCCCCCACACTTACTTTCTCATCTCCCCTCAGTTTCCTCTTAGAAGTGTATATACTTTATCATCTCCCCTCAATTTCCTCCTAGAAGTGCATAACTCCTTGAGAAATTTGGCGTATTGAGGAACTTGTTTAATGGCATTAATTAGAGGTATGTTTACCTCCACCTTTTTAAACATCTCCAAAATCTCCTTATTTTGCTTATTTTTCTTCGAGTTAGCAAACCTACTAGAAAAATGAGGCAAATTTTTAGTAAAACTTTTAATCATAGGAGATTGAGAATTTACCTTAGTTCCCTTTTCAACTTCTTTATGACGTAATTCAAGTTCATCTTCGGATTCTTCATCAATGCTAATAACAAGAGTCTTGTGTGGTGCCTCCATTCCTTTACCACTCCTCAAGGTGATAACATTTACATTCTCTTTTGGGTTCATAATTGTTCGAGTAGGAAGCTTACCTGGATTTTGATTCTCCAATACCGCAGTAACTATATGACTTAATTGATTTTCAAGATTCTGAATGCTAGCCCTATTTTGAGCCAAAGTTTTCATCATTTCTTCCAGTGAAGGTCCAGAGCTCGATAGTTGAGCTTGTCTTTGATAGGGTTGTTAATAGGACCCTTATTGCTGTCCTTGCTGCCCGTAGGTGTTAAATGGAGGATTCTTCCATCCTGAGTCCTATGCATAAGGGTAGCTAGTATTCCTTTATGGTTGGCCAGAGAAGCTCCTAAAAGCATTCACTTGTTTTGTGGATGTCCCTTGCAAAGTTATTGTCCCATTGTGCAAATTCCAAATACTTTGACTTGTTGAGTATTATTTATAGCCATTTCTCTCATTAAAGATGTCAACTTAGCTATTTGTTACTCCAAAGTAGCAGTACTAGCTTCACTAACCTTCAATGGTCTTGGTTCCTCTCGAATACTAAATTGTTGAGAATTAGCGACCATGTTGGAAATTAGCTTCCTGGCTTCAATGGGTATCTTGTCTACCAGTGCACCTTCACTTGCTGCATCTATCATACTTCTTTCTTGTGACGAAAGCCCCTTATAGAAATATTGGATTAATAGTTGCTCAATAATTTGATGATATGGGCAGCTAACACACAACCTCTCGAAATGCTCCTAGTACTCATATAATGTCTCCCTATGGTGCTGTCGAATTTAGCAAATTTCCTTCTGAATGTTTGTAGCTTGAGAAGCAGGAAAGTATTTCTCTAGAAAAAGCCTTTGTATTTCATCCCAAGTGGTAATCGACCCCGAGGGCAAGTAGTAAAGCCAATCCTTGGTAGTGTCCTCCAACAAGAATGGGAATGCTCTCAACTTAATCTGCCCTTTATGTAATCCAACTGGTTTCATGCTAGAACATACCACGTGGAACTCCTTGAGATGCTTGTAAGGATCTTCACCTGACATACCACTAAAAGTAGGCAAAAGGTGAATTAGACTAGATTTAAGCTCAAAAGCAACATCAATAGTAGGAAAATCAATATATAAAGGTTGATGGTTAAAATCAGGAGCATCTAACTGCTTAAGAGTGCGATCATTGTTTTGATCTACCATGTTAGAAACAATTTCAGAAATGGAATTACTAGAAGAATTAGAAAATCTAAAACTATTTGAATTCTTAGTGATGAATCAAGTTTCATATCAGATGATGACGGATCCTTGGAACTTTTTGCAACTTGTCTTCTTGCTTTGCGTAACGTTCTTTCAAGTTCTGGATCAAATTTCAATTCACCAATGTGAAAAGATTATGTCATACAATGAAACTAACCAAACAAGAAAAGAAATTAATCAAAAATCAAAATCAAAATAAAGATAAAAAAACAAATAAATTCAGAAAAGCAAAGAATAATAATTTTGGCAACGACACCAAATTTGGTTACGCGTCGTTACGCTACCAAAATAACTAGACTAAACTATCAATAGTGATAAATCTAGTTCGATCCCACAAGGATTAATATCAAATACTTTCCTAAATTATTTATTTAAGAAAATAGGGGGATTTTCAATTTGAAACAAACTAAAAAAAATTGAATCAACGAAAATAATTCAAATTAAACTGTAGCAAAACGATAAATTTGATGGATAATTTGAACACCGATTCATTAGTTTCATCTCAGCCTAAGCACAATTTCACAAATGTCATTGAGTTATTGTCTTTACTCCTCCTTTTAGACTATTGATCATGAATTAATAACAAGCTCTATTAATTCCAGTTTTTCCTTAAGTTTTAGTTAATTACGAAGCGCTAATTAATTAACCCTAACTATTGAGAAACCTAGAACAAGCTCTCTAGGTTCATCCAGATAGCAACATTACAATTAAGAAAAACATATCAATTTAAGCAATAATCTTTTAAGCACAGACTATTTAACTTAAGCTACGTTATTCCTAACGATTTAGTACCGTTTGTTGCTGCAAATGATCTTCATATAAATAATACGTATCACATTCAAGATCTAGCAATGGGTAGTCATAAAAATGATTCAATAGAACATTAAAACCATAATTATCCAAATACCCAATAAATTCATTCAAAATTACGTAACAATCTAAAAAGAGAGAAGATAATGATACACAACACCATACGCTTAATGTGGTCCTTGGTCTCAATTCCACCTCCGAATCGACGACAGGTGATTTAACCTTCCATGTCCATCTTCAAACTCCAACAAATCAGCCTTAGTAGCCTCCATTTATTTGAAAAAAATTGAAGAGAGAATGAAAACCGAAGTTCTTGTCTCAAGCCTCTGTTATTTTGTTCTATTTCACACCACTCTCTTCCATTATTCGCAGATGTGACAATTAAAGTTTATGGTCCAAGTTACTATTCATGCAACTTACTCTCTTCACACAACTCTCTTCTCTTCTTTGTTTTTGCCACCCTTCACTATAGCTTGATGGGATGAATTAATATGAGGGTTTTTGTTCCACTTCACTGTTCATGTATCCCTCTTCTCTACCACAAGCTTTCTCTTCTCCTGTTCACGCAACTCTCATGCAGCTCTCGGTTGCTCCCTTACATTTTATGCACTTTCTTTGTTTTCTACTTCAGCCTCACCTATCTACGTTAAAAACTCAAATGAAACATTCCTCATGTTTTCTTCACTCTCTAACTAAAAGGGAGCTTCAATCCTCACCCCCCTTCTTTTAGCTGTCCCTCATTTTTTATCTTTCTTTAAGCCCCTTCAGCCAACTGCTCCCCCAACTGACATGCTCTCCCTTTTCTTTCTTGAAAAATCTAGGTTTCCAATAAGAGTAATATTGGATAGGTGTAGCGTGATGCTACTCTCTAGCTGTCCCAAAAGAAAAAACCTTTCTTTTCATCTAAAACATTAGTATCAAATGGATAGCTGGCTTGATTCATGTGAATGAGTTGATTTGTAGCAATATTTACTCACATTGAATGGCTATAAAATTTTCTAGAGGGCAAGAAGCCATGTTGACAACATTTTCTTCGTGTTCTTTTCATTTTCTTGCTTTTAATTTCTTTCTTCATACTCTATGAATCAATAGAGTATGGAAATTGAGATGACTTTAATAAACATGCTTTCGGTTCACTTTAGCTCTTTTACTTTTGAAATGTACCTAAGATAAAAAATGAGCTAGTATCCTAAGCATTTTTAAGGCATTAATCACTAAGCGTAGAAGATAAAATAGATCAACGTTTAAACACATATCAGCCATCTAAAAGAGTATGGAATAGTTTCATAACTGATTGAGCCTAAGTTTATTACATAAATTGGCGACATTTTCATGACTTTTGCTACACTTTTTGACTCCTATCTATAGCTTTTGTGCTTAAATTGATTCTTGAGTGTGTGCTTTTATTTTATGTAGTTTGAAGGTAAAAATTGTTACAAATCAGTATTCATTGCACTAATTAATTTTCTAAGAACAATTGATACTGTGAACTACCACTTTTTTTTATTGTAGGAGACTCAAGGAAAAGGAATTCAAGAAGAAGATGTGGAATGAAAGAAGGCTGAAGTGAAGTCAACGAGAGAATTAGGCGCAACAGGAAGTTCACCGTGGCGAAGTGGATCTGTCGCCGCGGCAAAATACAAAGAATCCAGGCTGAACTTTCAGGAAAAGTTTGCCGCAGTGAAGGAACCAGAAACAGAGCAAAACCTTTAGAGAAAAGTTCGCGGCGGCGAAAAACATTTGTCGCCGTAGCGAACCTTAGAAAACCCGAACCAATTTTAGAAAAAATCACCCACTGTAAGACCCAACCTAGCATCCTTCGTTTAAAAACCTACCAAATTAGGTTATAGCAGACAGACAGAACAAGAGAGAAGGGACAGAAAAACACTAAGCACACTTACGGCTCTTCCTCTCCACTTGACCATCATCAATCACTTATTTCCATTTTTCTATCGTCACATTCATTATCTACTGCTGCTGGCATGGATGCTCTTGGTGGGTTTTCGGTTGTGAGTTCTCCCTAAGCAATGCTTGGCTAAGCACCATTTCCTCTTGAAGATGTAGCAATGGCTTGAGTTCAATGGGCTTCAAAGGGGAGT
>JAOQMS010000006.1:9791526-9814230 GCA_027563885.1 Erythroxylum longipes | reverse complement strand
CTTGCATGCTCCTCCATTTCCCATTTAACTTCATCACTCAAATAATTTCTTCCAATCGACTATAGTCAATGGAATCATTCACTCTTTCAATTACTTATTCAGATACCACACTATTTTAACTGTTTCCTCTATATATTTCATATTACTTCGAATTTCACTTTAAATATCGATAACACATATGTTATATCGTAAAGATATTTCCTAAACATAACCATGTAATACTGTGTGAATTTGAAACATCTTTTATTGATAATACTAACTCATAAGTTAATGGTCCTATCCTCAATAACTTCATATGGAATAATATAATTTGAGCTTAGTTTATTCTTTTTCCTAATCTGAGCACACCTTTTTCTCAATCTAAGCACACCTTGGCAAGGTGATACTCTCAAAGACATTTCATCTTTCGCTTGATAATTCACATCTCATTAGTGTTAATACACTTAACTCGTATGCCCATCTCACTATATTCCATATGTCTGGTGTTGATCCACCTAACTCATTCATCTTTCTTGAATCACTTAATTTCTAGCACAGATTAGTTTCACTTATCAGTAACATCTCCAATCAATTCTGGCCTTCAACTATATTAGGCCTTATTCATCAAAATATAAAGGTGGACGACTCTTTCTGTCATATAACGTTGCATACGGTATTCTAATAATATCATTGTGATAATGATTGTTATGCTTAAAATCAATTAAAACTATACATTGACCTTATGTTTCTATGAACTCCAAAATATAACTTTAGGCATATCTCCAACAGTTAAGACTGTTGGCAACTCATATATGCAGTCACTTGCTTCTACATCCTTAGCCGTTAAGTACTATTTCGGTGTATTCCTACTAGGATGTATAGCTTAGGTTGTTCTTAGTGCTTTCCCTAATAATCTCTTTGCTAAATCATCATTATTAGGTACACATACCTCTTATTTCAATCATAAGTATCATTTTCCAATTTAAACTCGAAATTCATATTCATTTTCAATTCCTCAATAAGATTTTCAATTCTGGATCCTCATTTCAGGCTTTGTCAATCTTTTTATATGAAACTAATCTTAAATTTTAATGCAGCCGATACTACTTCATTTTGCCCCAAAATTCAACTCAACATTTTATTCTCTTTATTGCATTAGGTTTGGCAACCTCAATATCTGAATTTGTGCCATTCCGTTATTGAGTTTTATGTTCAAACATCAGATACAACACTATCTTTATCGAATAATACTAATTTGTACCATCATAATCATTCAGTAATTCTATCCATTGTCTCTATCTTATATTCAATTCTTTCAAACTCAATAAGTGCCTCAAACGTTAATGATCTGTACATTTATATATGTCCAAAATGTTTCACTGTACATATTATGTCTCTAAGCTCTCAAGCAATCACTATTGCAGCACATTCAAAATCTTGTATCAAATAATCAACTTATGAGACTTGAATTGTCTCAATGGATAAGAGATCACTTTATTATGCTGCATTAATTAAAATTGGAATCCCTGGTGTGAGATATAATTGTATACTTCAAAATCTTCAAATCTACATGATATAATTAACATCGGTCTTATAATTCCTCAAAATTCTCTTTACATTAATCACTCATACGATTTACACTTGTTTTCCTCAGACATTTTTGTCAAAGGGCTAAGATCAATAAAAACTCCTTAACAGTCTCTAGTGGTATCTAATATACAGCTAGTTCTAGAGAACTCCATATCTCTTATACATATGCCTTGGAGTTTCTCACTTCATCATTACCTCAATTTTGTTTAGGTCTCCCAATATGCCATGTTCAGATACTATACGACCCAACATTTTATTCAATCAAGCCAAGATTCACTCTTATTAAACTTGGCATATAATTGTTTTCTACCTTCACGATATGTAAGCTTTACCTCAAGTATTCAAATTATTTTTCTCAACTTCTGAATACATTCATTATATCATCTATGATCATAGTCTCTAATAGATCCATGCAAAAATGGGGACACTTTATTCTTCAATGTCGTGTCACTGTCAAGGGCCTTGTTAACTTAAATAAATATAGACAAAACTCCATGTGCCCATGATTAGTTCTCGTAATTACTTAAGTAACTAATTCCTTAATAAGGTAATATTATCACATGCTATTTTCGATTTCCCAATTGACTTCTTTTCTTGAATGATTTTCTCCATTCATTCGATTTCCTCTAATTTGTCATCGACTTATTCTAATGTCTGTTCATTCATACTAGTTTCTCTATACATTTCAATTTATTTGCAATCTTAACTTCCTGTGTTGTTAACACATTCATCAGATCTAATTTGTATCTCCTGAGCATTTTTACACAAAATATAACGTGGACCTATATTTTTCTCACACTAACAAGAATGTCGCCTCAAATATAAGAATCCACTCACGTAGTTGGATACTTTACATCAAACAAAATGCATACACTCTTAGTAACATATTCTACCTCTTAAGCCTGAGTCTCAGTTAGAAACGGAACTCCAATATTCACTTTGGATTCATTGCATATTCATTTCTGAATTGTTCCTTCATCGATCATTCTTAAAATAAACCATCTGGTCCATTTAATCTAATTCGGTGAAATTCTTCTTTCAAAGAAGATTTCATGCTACATGCATCTATATTGTTCATACAATCCTTTATCAATCCATTGTTTCCATTGCTTCTTATCAGACATTCTTAGTACCTCAATAAGATCACTTTTTATCATTTCTTACAATATTCTATTTACCAAAACTCGATGAGGTAGTAGACATGTTTACTGTCGCATAAGTTTAGGTGTGGATCCTTAAGATCTTCCCATTCTATCAAGAGATTTATCTATGACAATTCACCAATTTATATCTTATTCTAATGATACTTTGATCTCAATTGATCCTAGATAATATTTCTGTCTTTCTCCTTACCCATGATCCGGGTATCCCTGCCACGATCGTGATAGAAACCCTTGTTTTTTTTTGTCAGGCCACCATCGTGCCCTGCACTTTCTTCCTCACATTAACACACATATTAACATAAATTCTACTCCAATTTTCTAGAATTTATCTTTTGTAATATTACATCATGTCATAATGATTCAACTACCATATTGAGTGTATTAAATCTTCTCATTTGATTCGTCATCTTTTTCTTTATCTCATTCATACAAAAAATCATATCTTATATGCATTTCTAACTTTCTCCTTACTACACATCATTCATCTCATTTAAAGTCATTTATGTCTATTTCATTCCCCCTTTTTTTTCCTTCCTCATTTCTATCTCATTTCCTATTGTATCCATTCATCTCTAGTTTAATATAAATCAATAATCATCCTATTTGGATATCCATATATCAAGATATGTCTAAATTTCAGATGCATGTTTAGTAGAAACACTACATCTAACATATTTCCAGCACTCCTAATCATCAATTTCATCCTAATTCATCCCTTTTGCTTAGTCTATCATTTCTAACTTATATCCACATCATTTACTCTTCATTTATACCCCAATTACAGTTCAATATCATCTATACACAATTCAAATCTATGCTGGATCATATACACCAAAAACAAAACATATCATATACATATTCATCATAATGACCTTTCTATCTCAAAAATCATATAAACAACAACAACTTATCTATTATCAACAAATCATCGCTCTTATAACCCCATTTTTATGATCATGTTAGCTCTAACCCATCATCAATACAAAACAAGGCAAAAACTCATTCATTCATTTATCACATTTTCATTCACCATTACACTAACCTATGATATTTAAAGCATAACTTACTTGGTTTAGCTTCAAATCTTCAAAAATTTCACTTAGCCCTAGCTCTCCATACAACCCACGTCCATCATCCTTCAAGGTGGTAGGGTTGGGTTTTTGTGAGGAATGAGAGAGACAGAGTGCAAGATGATGGTAGCAAATGAAGGGTGAAAGTGAGCTTCAATTTTGATGATGGTGGAGAGAGTATCGTCGAAGTAAAGAAGAATAAAAAAGAAGAGAAGAAGAGTGTTGAAGAAAAGAAGAAAAACAAGAATGAAGGGCAACAATTAAATGGGTCTTTCATATAAGAGAGTCGTGAATTATATACATGTCACTTGACACATGTCCAATTCCTATTGGTTTAGAAGATGTTCTTTCATTAACTAGTCCAATCAACTTCCAATTTCTAGTCCAACTGTCTTCAAATTTCAATGACATATGTCATTAAATCCAAATATCACTTTTCAATAATTTTGCTACCATTTGAATTTGATATTTATTTCTACTACCATTTAACAGTTGTCCTGTCACTTGACATTTTTTCTAGTCCATAAATACCCCAAAATTCTAGAAAATTCTCAATTTTTTTCCAAAATTTCTAAATCAATGCTTATAGTCTCAAAAACCAAAATTTAACACATATAATTCACAATTCCAATTATAATCACATTTATAACTCAATTATACATGGAAAATGTCAATGAATGCATGTACAATTATTTTAGTGTGCAAAAATCAATATTAATGTGTATGTATGCTATCATTATGCACGAGCATGAAATGCATTTTTTTAATATCTCAGTGCTCTTTCTCAATTACAAAAATATACGGTTCTAACCCTTAGTATGGAAATGGGATGTTACATATTTCCTCCTTGATACTTTTATTCAAACTCACATTTTTTTCTTTTATTTTCTTTCTTTCTTCTTTTTCAAAAATAAAATTGATAGAAGTTACGTCAACATAGGATTCATAACATGGAATTTTAACAAATATAACCAACCCACATGTTTGCATACCCACACACTTAAGCTTCTGTATAATCACATTCATCAAGAATTAACAAATGCTCCACTAGCTTTAAGACTTTGTTAGGTCATTTGGTTAGGTACAAGTAATGTGGTTTATACAAATGAAAAGGCCAATAAAGCTCAAAGGGGGTTAGCAAAGAAAAATTCACATAAATGGGTAGGCTATTTGACTAAGGTAGCTTGTAATCAACAAAGAATGCCTAATCATTTTATAAAAATGCATGCGATAAAAATGTGGTCTTGAATAGAAAATCAATGCAAAGTAAGGATATATATGTCATAAAGGTCACACATAACAAAAGGCAGTGAGATTGATATGAATGTGTCAGTCTAATATGGCTCAAAACTTCACTAGTTTTTGTCTACCACTAGTCACTGCTCTTTTAAGAATAATGCACATTAACCAACCACAAGAGCAAAAGCATATGCTAAGATTACCATGAAATTTTGTAGTCAACTCACACTCTAATTATGACTAAATAATCTTAAAAGAAATAGAAAACAAGAAAATTTTTTTATTTTGTTTGTTTGATTTTAAAAACCACCTAAGTCACGTAAGAAACAATTAAGCTAAAAAACATGCATAAAAACTAAGATTCCCACCCTAATACTTAAAACTTACATTGTCCCCAATGTAACGTCAAATGCAAGAAATGGAGAATTTAACAAAAATAGCAATTACGAAAACGTAAAGAAACATAAATTGACTTCCCTCGGGTTGCCTCCCAGGCAATGCCTTTGTTTATTATCATTGGCTCGACCTCCAGTTGCGTGCATAAAGTGATACCAGTCACATCCTCCAGCATCAACACCTCCAAATCCTCTGTTTGGAAGCCTTCATAATATGGCTTTAAGCGATGATCATTCACTCTTAATGTCTTGTTAGTTTTGAGGCTTCGTATCTCTACTGCACCAAAAGGAAAGACATGAATTCTGGAAAGAATTTCAGTTTGGAATGATATAGTAACACTTTCTAGCACAACGTGAAGCTTTTCCTTGAAATCAACTTATCATGAAAAGCTTTCATCCTCTCCTTATATATCACTACATTTTGATATGACTTATTCCTCATATCTTCCAACTTTTGAAGCTGCAACTTCCCATGCACTCTCGCATCATCTAAATTCATGTTGCATCTTTTAATAACTCAATATGTTTTATGCTGTAATTCTACCAGAAGATGAAATGGTTTCCTAAATACTAATCTATACGGTGACATCCCAATTGGTGTTTTGTAAGCCGTCCTATAGGCCCATAATGCGTCTTCTAGTCTTACACTCCAATCCTTCCTATTGGGCTACATGGTTTTCTCTAGGATTAACTAGATTTCTCGATTTGAGACTTGAACTTGGCCGTCGGTTTGGGGATGGTAAGCAATAGAAACTTTGTGCGTGATGTGATATTTTCTAAACATCGCTTCCATCAACCTGTTGCATAAGTGGGTTCCTCTGTTGATAACGATGGCTTTTGGTATCACAAACCTAGAAAAATTGTTAGTCTTAACAAAATCTGCAACATTTTTTGCATCATTAGTCCTGGTGACTTTGGCTTCCACCGATTTACAAACATAATCAATTGTAAGCAATATCTAAGTAAAGCCAAAAGATGAAGGGAAAGGTCCTATAAAATCAATGCCCTAAATGTCAAAAATTTCACATAAAAGAAAAGAGGTTTGTGGCAATTGATCCTTACAGGACAGGTTACCTGACTGTTGTCATCTATCCTAGGATTTGCAGAAGGTATATGCATCTTTGAACAATGTTGGCCAGTAGAAGCTGCTCTCCAAAACTTTAAGAGTTGTCTTTTTCACTCCAAAATGTCCTCCACACACGTACGAATGGAAAAAGGCTAAGATTGATGATGTTTCATCTTTTGGTACACACCTCCTGATAACTTGATCTACATGGTGTCTCCAAAGATACGAGTCATCCCATATGTAATACTTCACTCCACTTCGTAGCTTATCCCTCTGAGCTTTTGAAGAACCAACAGGTAATTCGTTAGTAACTAAAAAATTGACAATGTCTACATACCATGGTGGTGCCACATTGGCAGAAAATAATTGCTAATCTAGAAAGGTTTCTTGCAGAGGGATATCATCTTCTTTCTTTATCAAATGGATGAGATGCTCTGCCACCATGTTTTCTACCCCCTTCTTATCTCTGATCTCCAAGTTGAATTCTTCAAGGAGGAGAATCCATCTGATCAGCCTTGGTTTTGCTTCTTTCTTTGTGAGTAAGTATCGTAAAGCTGCATGGTCAGAATAAACAATCACTTTTGCACCAAGCAAATACAATCGAAATTTTTCCAAAGAAGAAACCACAGATAAGATTTCTTTTTCAGTAGTGGAATAATTCCACTATGCTGGGTTTAGAGTCTTTTAAGTATAGTCGATGTCATTCAAAGTTTTTCCCACTCTTGTCCTAGAACTGCCCCCATTGCATAATCGCTTGCATCACACATGATCTCGAAAGGTAGGTTCCAATATGGCGGTTGAATCACTAGTGGGGATGTGAGAAGCTCCTTAATTTTGTTGAATGCTTCCTTGCACTTCTCATCGAACTCAAAGGAGACATCTTGTTGTAGAAGCTTGCATAGTGGTTCGGCTATCTTCGAAAAGTCCCTAATGAACCTTCGATAAAAACCTGCATACCTAAGACAAGAACGCACTTCCCTCATAGTAGATGGGTAAGGTAAAGAAGAAATAAGATCAACTTTAGACTTGTCTGCTTCAATACCCCTAATAGATATCACATTGCCTAAAACTATACCTTAATCCACCATAAAATGACATTTTTTCCCAGTTCAACACAAGGTTAGTTTTTATACACCGTTCCAAGATAATGGCAAGATTCTCAAGACATTCATCAAAAGATGATCCATACACACTAAAATCATTCATGAATACCTCAATAATCTTCTCAACATATTCGGAAAAAAGGCTTATCATACACCTTTGGAACTTAGCGGATTCGTTTCATAATCTGAGTGGCATCCTTCGATAAGCGAACGTCCCGAATGGGCATGTAAATATGGTCTTCTCCTAATCTTCTAGTGCGATTGGGATCTGAAGATAAACTGAGAAGCCATCTAGAAAGCAATAATAGTCATCGCCAACCAATATCTCAAGCATCTGATCAACAAAGGGAAGAGGAAAGTGATCTTTACTAGTGTTAGAGTTTAACTTTTGATAATCAATACATACTCGCCACCCAGTTTGCACTTGGGTGGAAACCAACTCACCTTCTTGGTTTGTCACAACGGTGATTCCAGATTTCTTTAAAACCATTTAGATAACACTTACCCACTTACTATCGGAGATAATATAGATCACCCCAGCATCGAGAAGCTTCAACACCTCCTTCTTCATAACTTCCATCATTGGAGGATTCATCTTACGCTAAGCTTGCCTTGTGGAATTTTCATCCTCCTCCAATAAAATACGGTGCATGCATATGGAAGGGCTTATCCCTTGGATATCTGCGATAATCCACCCGATGACCTTCTTATGCTCTCTTAACATTCAAACTAGCCTCTCCTCTACATTTGAAGTCAACTCCACCGAAATGATAACTAGGAGAGCCTGCTTATCTCCTATAGGCATATTTTGGGTGTGTAAGGAGTGGCTTCAATTCCAATTCTGGTGTCCGCACATCAGAAGGTGATAACTTCTGGTGAGATTTAGATAGTTTTATAGAAGCCAAATCATATCGTTTTGGAGAGTTTTCCAATAATTCCAAAGTATCTGTAATTTCCATAGGCTCTTCTACCATCTCAACATCAGTGTTGGCTTCTACTTCCACATCCTTAGTCAAAATTGTTTCCAAATGATCCTTGCAACTTAATTTAAATATTTCTTGTACCAAAGGATCAATCACTTTAACAAAAAAAAACACAATGATCAATAGGAGGATGTTTCATGGCTTCAAAAATATTGAAATGAATCACTTCCCCATAAAATTCCACTGTGAGAGTGCCCTCACAGACATCTATCTTAGTTTGAACCGTATTAATAAATAGTCCCAGATAGGTATCGGATTACATGAAGTGTCATCATTCATATCCACAACATAGAAATTTGCAGGAAACACTAACTTATTCACCTATACCAAAACATCCCCAACCATACCATTAAGATAAGCATTAGTGCGGTCAACTAGTTGTATGATTACACTTGTTTCTTTCAATGGACCCAAATTCAAATAAGCATAAATAGAACGAGGCATCACATTTATAGAAGCACCCAAATCTAATATAGATCTATTGATCACAATATTCCCAATTTTGCAAGGAATGGTGAACATACCTGGATCCTGGCATTTTGGAGGTATCTTCTTTCTAAATACCGTAGACACATTCTCACCCATCATTACTTTTTCATCACGCCGTGTATGTACACAACTCTTTAAGAAATGTAGCATACCTTGGTACTTGCTAAATTGCCTCTAGCAAAGGTATGTTGACTTCCACTTTTGGAAAGTCTCCAATATCTCTTTGTCCTTCTTCTCATTGTTTGGTTTTGTCAATTTGCTCAAAAAAGGTAGAAGATTAGTCTTAAAAATATTAAGGTTTTCAAAATTTACCTTCGTACTCGATGACGGATTTTCTTCCTTCCCTAATTCCTTATCGATCTCTTCCTCGATAGCCATCCTTGGGGGAGTTCTCTTGGGACCCTCAATCTCCTTTCTGCTCTTTAGAGTTATAGCACTGACATTGTCTGGTTTCACCTCAGGTTGGGATGACAACTTTCCTCTAATTTGCGATTTTATATGGTTTATCCTTACTGCCATCTGACCCATTTTGTTTTCCAAATTATGTATGCTCGATTTTGTTTCCTGTTGGGACTGTTGTACTCCCTACTGGGATTGTTGTACTCCTTGTTGAAATTGTTGCAGCTGCTGTTGTAGACTCTGTTGAAATTGGAGATTGTTAGCAGTAAATGTTTTAATAAACTCGTCAAGAGATGTACTTGAACTAAATAAGGAAGCTCCTTGTGTTGCTATTGGCCTTAATTAGAATCCTTATGTTCCTTACCACCGATTTTGAAAATAATTTTGTTATCTATTCCCTCCATAACTCAAGTTGGGGTGATTCCTCCAACCTGGGTTATACGTTTATGAGTACGAGTGATTGCGCGTCGTAACGCTACCAAAATAACTAAACTAAACTATAAATAGCGAAAAGTCTAGGTCGATCCCACAGGGATTAATATTAAATACTGCCCTAAATTATCTGTTTACGCAAATAGGGGGATTTTCAATTTAAAACAAATTTAAAACAAAATAAAATTGAATCTATGAAAATAAATCAAATTAAACTGTAGCAAAACAATAAAGTCGATGAATAAATTGAACACCGATTCATTGGTTTTATCTCAGCCTAAGCATAATTTAACAAATGTCATTGAGTTATCGTCTTTACTCCTCCTTTTAGACCATTGATCGTGAATTAATAACAAGCTCTATTAATTCTAGTTTTTCCTTAATTTTTAGTTAATTACGAAGCTCTTGTTAATTAACCCTAACTATCGAGAAACCTAGAATAAGCTCTCTAAGTTTATCCAGACAATAACATTAAAATTAAGAAAAAATCAATTTAAATAATAATCACGCAAGCACGAACTATTTAACTTAAGCTACATTATTTCTAAAGATTCAGTATCGTTAGTTGCTACAAACGATCTTCCACATAACTAATACGTATCACTTTCAAGATCTAGCTATGGGTAGTCATAAAAATGATTCAATAGAGCATTAAAACCATCATCCAAATACACAATCAATCCATACAAAATAACGTAACAATCTGAAAAGAGAGTACAAAACAATACACAACACTATACGCTTAATATGCTCCTTGGCCTCAATTTCACCTTCGAACTAGCGTCAGGTGATTTAGCCTTCCATTTCCTTCTCTAATCTCCACGAACCAACTCCAATAGCCTCCATTCTAGTTGGAAAACAACAAGAAAATGATGAAGAGAGTGTTTTGTTTGCAATTGTCTAAGTTTCTTCTCCCATTTTATAGTAGCCAAACTCTCCATTCACTCTCAGTTTTTCACCCTACTTTCAGTCAAAACTTCCTATTCTTTTCTAATTCGGAAGCTATATTGTTCTCCACTCATACACACCAGCCCTATTCATGTATTTCTGATCCACTTCAGTCACACACACCAGCTCCACTTACATATATTCAGCCTCCACTAACACATATTCAACCTATACTTAACGTTGGTTTAGCTCCTTTTTTAGCTCACCACCTACACACTAGCCCCACTCATGTTCATAGCTAGGTTATGTTGAGTTTTTAGATAGCTGCCACCCCCTTTCTTCACTCCCAAGCAATGTTTCCTTCCTAGTAAAATATGAAGCACACATATTTAGCCTCCCACTCCCATCAGCTGGCCTTAACACAATATCCATTCCTCCACTTACGTTTTTCTCTCCTATTTTCAACCCCACTCTGTCCATATAAATCTTATTGGAGAGAGCTATTTCATGGGTGTGGTAATGTAAATCATGGTTGTAGTAATTTGGAATGGTTGTAAAATTTTTTACTCATGTGTTTCAACCTTCGTTCTTCATCCGAAAGCTACGTACAACACCATATGACAGCTAGGCTTTTCATAAGATAAATGGACAAGTGTTACATTGTCATGCTTCAGCCCTCCATATGTAGCTATCCACCATCCACCATTTAGCCATCCTTCTCCATACTTCTCTTAGAATAAAATATCATGTTATGGTTAAATGGACATGTGATGGTCATGCAAACATAAGCTGCTTCATTGCTTCTCATTCTTAATTTTATTTTCTTTACTTGCTCCAATATTTCTCATTCTTGCTCCATGAAGACAAAGAGTGTATAAATTGAAAAGATGGCTTCAATGAACATGCTTTCGAGTCACTTTAATTCCTTCACTTCCAAAATGTACATAAAATCAAATATGAATCAAAGTGAGCATCCTAAGCATTTATAAGGTATTGATTACTAAGTGTAGTAGATCAAATATATCAATATTTAAAAACATATCAAATGCCCCCACACTTAGTTTTTGATCGTCCTCAGGTAAATTGTAAAAATCAAAATCACAAACTAACATTTTTACTCGTTTTCCAAATCTTCTAAGAATAGATAATCATAACTAAAGATGAATGACTTTTAAAACCTATAGCAATAACTTAACATTCAAAGCTTCTACTCATGATCAATTAACATTTATCGCCCTTAGAAACTGAGTAATTAAGAGGTATATGTGGACAAAAGTTGTTTAAACAAGATATTTCCATGGGTACACTCAAGCACCATTCATGATCATAACAATCCATAACTTTGCATATTATTTCATTTCTCCATCACTGAAAGTCACATGCAAAATCATGAATCAAAGGACTTTTTAGGGTTGTAATATGGACTCAGGTAAGGTGGGATGCATTTTCGTTAATGTAGTTTGAAAGCCATTAAGCTAGTGAAGCAAAAGTAACACTTAATGAAAAATCAAATGCACAAGTTAGCATTTATCTACAACTGGATACCGTCAGTTATGAATAATGCACCAATTATGTTTCACAACTCAATTCAGCTCTCATATCATAAACCATGTGAACATAACACACTGAAATGCTCCATCTAACATAACATCCTCTTCATATGCCATATACTCAAACACCCAACCAATACAACTCAAGGAGGATAAACTATTAATTAATAACTTTTCACAACAATTGCATTGCCTCCTTCATACTTTTTATTTAAACATTTTTACTTTATTTTTCTTTTATTTTTACTTTTTTTTAAAACATAAAATTGAAAGAGGCTACACCAACATAGGATTCATAACATGACATTTTAATAAATTTAACCAACCCATATGTAAGCATACCCCCACACTTAGACTTTTACACAATAACATTCATCAATAATTAACAAATGCTCCACTAGCTTTAAAGCTTGGGTAGGACATTTGGTTTGGTAGAGGTAATGTGGTTTATACAAAATAAAAGGTTAATAAACTCAAAAGGGGTTAGCAAGAGAAATTCATATAAATAGGTAGGCTATTTGGCTAATGTGGCTTATAATCAACAACGAATGCCTAATCATTTTCATAAACATGCATGTGATAACAAACAAAATAGTGAGACTGATATGAATGTGTTAGTCTAATATGACTTAACACCTCACTAGTTTTTGTCTACTGCTAGTCACCGCTCTTCTAAAAATAATGTACATAGCTAATCACAAGAGCAAAAGTACATGCCAAATTTTTCTATATATTTTTCTGGTCAATTCACGCTCTAATTATGACTAAATAATCTTAAAAGCAATAGAAAACAAGAAAATTTTTGATTTTGTTCATTTGATTTTGAAAACTACCTAAGAAGCCACATAAGCCACAGTTAAGCTTAAAAACATGCATAGAAACTAGCATACCCTACCCCTACACTTAAAACTTACATTGTCCTCAATGTAAAATCAAATGCAAGAATTGAGCAGTTCATAAAAGTAATAAAAGCGGAAATGTAAATGACATAATTTAACTTCCTTTGGGTTGCCTCCCAAGCAGTGCCTTTGTTTATTGTCGTTAGCTCGACTCTTTGTTGCTTATTCTTCATAACTAGGGTTTTGTAACCCTATCATTTCCACATCCTCCACTTGGAATCCCTCATAGAATGGTTTCAATCGATGGCTATTGACTTTGAATTTCTTATTTGTCTGTAAGCTTTCAATTTCAACTGCACCATATGAAAAGACATTAGTAACAGTAAAAGAGCTAATCCAACGGGAACATAATTTACTTGGAAAAAGTTTAAGTTGTGAATGGTACAGAAGAACTTTTTGTCCAACCATAAAATTCTTCCTAACAATCATCTTATCATGAAATCTTTTTGTCTTTTCCTAGTAAATTTCTGCATTCTCATAAGACTCAAGCCTAAGCTTTTCCAAGTCTTATAGTTGTAGCTTACTCTTATCACCCACTGTATCCATCTTCATATTGCATTGCTTAATAGCACAAAAAGCTTTGTGCTCAATTTCCACTAAAAGTTGACATGAATTTCTGTAGATTATTCTGTATGGAGACATGTCAATCGGTGTCTATATGCAGTCCTATATGCCCAAAGAGCATCATTAAGTCGCTGACTCCAATCTTTACGATTTAGACTTGTCTCAAGGATGGATTTAATTCTCTGTTTGATACCTCTGCTTGCCCGTTCGTCTGTGGATGATAGGCTGTAGACACCTTATGCATGACATGGTATGTCTTTAAAAGACTTCCCACAATCGGTTGCAAAAATGAGTACTCCTATCATTAATCAATGCTCGCAGTGTTCCAAATCTAGCAAAAATGTTAGATTTGACAAATTCTGCAACAACCTTAGAATCGTCAGTCCTGGTGGCTTTAGCTTCTTCCCATTTAGAAACATAATCCACAACCAACAAAATATAAACAAAACCAAAAGAAGAGGGAAATTGTCCCATAAAATTGATGCCCTATATATCAAAAATTTCACATGCAATTATTGGAGATAAAGGCATTTGATCTCTATGGGATAGATTATCTTGTTTTTGGCACTGTTTATATGTTTTACAAAACATATATGAGTCTCTAAAAACACTTGACCAATAGAAACCACATTCAAGATTTTTCCTAGCAGTTTTATCAAGCCCAAAATAACCATCACAAGCATATGAATGGCAAAACTTCATAATTGATGCACACTCATATTCAGGTACACATATCCTAGTCACTTGATCAGAACAACGTTTCCATAATTGAGGATCATCACAAATAAGAAAGGTGTAGGTATCTCATGGTTCACTAGATATTTCACAATATCAGCATACCATGGAGTCTTAACTTGAAGCGTTAGTAATTGCTCATTCGAAAATAGTTCTTGCAATGGTACTAGATCCTCTTCCTTCATAACTCAACTCAAGTGATCTGGGATTAATTCTCTACACCTTTCTTATCTTTGATCTCTAAATTGAACTCTTGGAGTAGGAAAATCCATCTAATTTTCCTTAGCTTCGCTTTTTTCTTCGACAAAAGTTACCTTAATGCTGCATCATCAGAATACACAATCATTTTACAACTAAGCAAATAAGGTCTAAATTTATCCAAAGCAAACACAATAGCTAAAAGCTCCTTTTCAGTGGTGGAATAGTTGCATTGTGTTGAAATAAGTGTTCGAGAAGCATAGTAGATTGAATGAGTTATCTTTCCATATCTTTGACCAAGGACAGCACCAACAACAAAATTGTTCACATCACACATAATCTCAAATGGTTGACTCCATTTAGGTGGTTGAATAATCGGTGCTGAATTCAAAAGTTCTTTCAACTTGTCAAATGCTTCCTTGCATCCCTCATCAAACTCAAAGAGTACATCTTTTTGTAACAAATGACAGAGTTTTGTTGAGATCATTGAAGTCCTTGATAAACCAGCGACAAAAACCTGCATGGCTAAGAAAAGAACGAATCTCCCGCACATTTGTGGGGTAAGGTAAATTTCGCTCAATTTCTATCTTAGTCTTATCAACCTCAATTCCTTTAGATGAGATTACATGTCCCAACACTATTCCTTGTTCAACCATGAATTGGCATTTTTCAGAATTAAGAACAAGATTAGTTTCAATGCATCGTTTAAGTACACAATTCAAATTATCCAATCATGCATCAAATGAATCTCCATAAACTGTAAAATCATCCATAAAGACCTCACTAATATGTTCAACATATTCAGAAAAAATACTTACCATGCATCTTTGAAAGGTGGCTGGGGTGTTGTATAGTCCAAATGGCATCCTTCTGTAGGCAAATGTACCAAATGGGCATGTGAATGTTGTTTTCTCTTGATCCTCTAGAGCTATCACAATCTAGTTATATCCTGAATACCCATCTAGAAAACAGTAGTGTGATCGTCCTTCAAGTCTTTCAAGCATCTGATCAATGAATGGGAGTAGGAAGTGATCCTTGCGTGTAGTAGCATTTAACTTCCTGTAATCAATGCATATTCGCCATCCATTTTGAATTCTTGTAGGCACAAACTAATTATTCTCATTCTTCACCATAGTAATCCCCATTTTTTTAGTACTACTTAGACTGGACTCACCCATTTGCTATCCGAAATTGGATAGATTATACCAACATCAAGCAAATTTAAGATCTCCATCTTTACCATTTCCATCATCGAAGGATTCAATCTTTTTTGTGACTCTCTTGATGGTTTGGATCTTTCTTCCAACAAGATTCGGTGCATACATGTCGAAGGGCTAATACCCTTAACGTCGGCTATAGTCCACCCTATAGCTGTGATGTGGTCTTTAAGCACACAAATGAGCTTTTGTTCTTGAAGCTTGGTTAAGTTCTTTGCTATGATTATCGGCAATGTTTCTCCTTCTCCCAGGAACACATATTTGAAGTGCTCTAGTAATTGTTTCAATTCAATTATAGGTTCCTGCACCACCGAAGGTAAAGATTGCTTATTAGATATT
Source organism: Erythroxylum longipes (assembly GCA_027563885.1). Classification (NCBI taxonomy): domain Eukaryota; kingdom Viridiplantae; phylum Streptophyta; class Magnoliopsida; order Malpighiales; family Erythroxylaceae; genus Erythroxylum; species Erythroxylum longipes. Next base: position 9,797,932 of record JAOQMS010000006.1, on the reverse strand, counting down.
GAAAATTCAATATTTTCAAATAATACTTCTTTGGTATTGTTTGTAATGATTGCAGTGCTAGCACAATTTCCTCCATTTTTTGTGATCAACAAGTTAGAATTTTGCAAAATGTTTTCCGTTAAACTCATGCAAAGAATGACTTCTAAATTATCCTTACCATCCATATCAAAAATTTCTTGAGAAAAAGAATCAATGACATTAATAGTAACAAATAATGGACATAGCCTCAAAAAATTAAAACGAACAATTTCACCATCAGATTCCATAGTTAGTGTTCCTACATCTACATCGATCTTTGTCTTTGATGTCTTCAAAAATGGGCAACCCAGACATAAAAGTCAGGTGGGAAAACCAATTCATTGACCTGCACTAAAACATCCTTTACAACCCTTCCAGATAAGGATTAGATCTATTATCCAACTGAATTATAACACAAGTTTCTTTGAACGATCCCAAATCCAACGAAGTATAAATAGAATATGGTATAACATTAATTAAAGCTCCTAGATCTATCATTGCCCTTTCAAATCTAGTATTACTAAATTTGCAAGGTATCGTAAACTTACTAGGATCCTTGCACTTTGGAGGAAACATTCTCTGAATGATACAGACACATTCTCCCCCACACTTACTTTCTCGTCTCCCCTCAATTTCCTCTTAGAAGTGAATAACTCCTTGAGAAATTTTGCGTCTCGAGGAACCTGCTTAATGGCATCAATTAGAGGTATGTTTACCTCCACCTTTTTAAACATCTCCAAAATCTCCTTATCTTGCTTCTCTTTCTTCGATTTAGCAAACCTACTAGGAAAATGAGGCAAAGTTCTAGAAAAACTTTTATTCACAGGAGATTGAGAATTTACCTTAGTTCCCTTTTTAGCTTCTTTCTGAAGCAATTCAAGTTCCTTTTTAGATTCTTCATCACTACCAAAAACAGGAGTCTTGTGTGGTGCCTCTATTTCTTTATCAATCCTCAACGTGATAGCACTTGCATTCTCTTTTAGGTTCACAATTGTTTGAGTAGGAAGCTTACCCAAAATTTTATTCTCCAATCGGCTTGCCGCAGTAGCTATATGACTCCATTGATTTTCCAGATTCTAAATGCTAGCATTCGTTTGTTTTTGAAATTTTATACTATTTTGAGCCAAAGTTTTCATCATTTCTTTTAATGAAGGTCCAGAGCTCAATGGTTGAGCTTGTCTTTGATAGGGTTCCTTTGTAGTTGGCCTAGGAAGCTCTCAAAAGCATTCATTTATTCTATGGATGTCACTTGCAAAGATGGAAACATATCAGTGGGATGTCCCGTTGTGCAAATTCCACATACTTTGACTTGTTGAGCATTATTTGCAGCCATTTGTCTCACTAAAGATGTTAACCCAGCTATCTATTGCTCCAATGTATTAGTACTAGCTTCACTAACCTTTAATGGTCTGGGTTCCTCTTGAATACTAAATTGTTGAAAGTTAGCGACCATATTGGAAATCAGATTCCTGGCTTTAATAGGTGTCTTGTCTACCAGTGCACCACTACTTGCTGCATCTATCATACTTCTTTCTTATGGAAAAAGCCCTTCACAGAAATACTGGATCAAGAGCTGCTCATTGATTTGATAGTACGGGCAGCTAGTACACAACCTCTTGAAACACTCCCAGTACTCATATAATGTCTCCCTAAGGTGTTGTCGAATTGCACAGATTTCCTTCTGAATGTTTGTAGCTAGGGAAACAAGAAAGCATTTCTCCAGAAAATGTCTTTGCATCTCATTCCAAGTGGTAATCGACTTTCTTATACTCTGGCTGGCTTCATGTTTAAACAGACCACGTGGAACTTTTTGAGATGCTTGTGAGGATCTTTACCTGGCATACCATAAAAAGTAGGCAAAAGGTTAATTAGACCATATTTAAGCTAAAAAGCAACATCAATAATAGGAAAATTAATACACAAGGGTTTATGGTTAAAATTAAGAGCGACTGACTGCTTAAGAGTGCGATCATTGTTTTGACCTACCATGTTAGAATCCATTTCAGAAATGGAAGCACTAGAAGAATTAGAAAGTAAATCTAAAACTATTTGAATTCCTAGTGATGAATCAAGTTTCTTATCAGATGATGACAGATCCTCATAACTTTTTACAACTTGTCTTCTCACTCTACGTAATGTTCTTTCAAGTTCTGGATCAAATTTCAAGTCACCAGTGTGAGAAGATCGTGTCATGCACTGAAACTAACCAAACAAGAAAAGAAATTAATCAAAATCAAAATAAAGATAATAAAACAAAACAAATAAATTTAGAAAAGAAAAGGATAATAGTCCCTGACAACGACACCAAAATTGATTGCGCATCATAACGTTACCAAAATAACTAGACTAACTATAGATAGCGATAAGTCTAGGTCGATCCCACAGGGATTAATATCAAACACGGTCCTAAATAATTTGTTTAAGCAAATATGGGGATTTTCAATTTGAAACATATTAAAAAAATAAAATTGAATATATGAAAATAAACCAAATTAAACTGTAGCAAAACGATAAAGTCAATGAATAAATTGAACACTGATTCATTAGTTTTATCTCAGCCTAAGCACAATTTTACAAATTTCATTGAGTTATCTTCTTTACTCCTTCTTTTAGACTATTAATCATGAATTAATAACAAGCTCTATTAATTCTGGTTTTTCCTTAAGTTTTAGTTAATTACGAAGTGCTCGTTAATTAGCCATAACTATTGGGAAACCTAGAACAAGCTCTCTAAGTTTATCTGGACAACAACATTACAATTAAGAAAAACAAATCAATTTAAGTAATAATCATGCAAGCACAGACTATTTAACTTAAGCTACGTTATTTCTAACGATTCAATACTGTTAGTTGCTATAAACGATCTTCCACGTATCACATTCAAGATCTAGCTATGGGTAGTCATAAAAATGATTCAATAGAGCATTAAAACCATCATTATCTAAATACCCAATCAATCCATACAAAATAACGTAATAATTTGAAAAGAGAATAGACAACAATACACAACACTATACACTTAATGTGCTACTTGGCCTCGACTCCACCTCTGAATCAGCGTCAGGTGATTTAGCCTTCCATTTCCTTCTCCAATCTCCACGAATCAGCTCCAATAGCCTCCATTCTAGTTGGAAAACGATGAGAAAAACGAGGAATAGAGTGCTCTGTTTGATATTGTCTAAGTTTTCCTCCCATTTTCCAGCAGCCAAACTCTCCATTCACTCTCGATTTTTCACCCTCCTTTTAGCCGAAACTTCCTATTCTTTTCTTATTTAGTAGCCATATTGTTCTCCACTCACACACACTAGCCCCATTCACGTATTTAAGATCCACTGCACTCACACACACCAGCTCCACTAACACATATTCAGTCTATACTTAACGTTGTTTCAGCTCCTTTGCTAGCTCACCACCTACACACCAGCCCCACTCATATTCTTAGCTAGGTTATGTTAAGTTTTTGGATAGTTGCCACCCCCTTTCTTCACTCCCAAACAACATTTTCTTCCTAGCAAAAGATGAAGCACACATGTTCAGCCTCTCACTCCCATCAGCTGACCTTCACATATTATCCACTCCTGCAATCATGTTTTTCTCTCCTATTTTTAGCCCCCCTCTATCGACACCTCCTCTTTCTTCTTTTTACTAAAAATCAGGTTAAAATATGGCAAATGGACATCTATGTTTCAATGGACAGTTGTCCATATAAATCTTATTGGAGAAAGCTATTTCATGGGTGTGGTAATGTAAATCATGGCTGTAATAAGTTGGAATGGCTGTAAAAAATTTTACTCACGTGTTTCAAGCTCCTTTGTTCATTCAAAAGCTATATACAACACCATATGGCAGCTAGGCTTTTCATAAGATAAATGGACAAGTTTTACGTTGTCTGCTTCAGCCCTCCATATGTAGCTATCCACCATCCATCATTTAGCCCTCATTCTCCACACTTCTCTTAGAATAGAATATCACGTTATGCTTAAATGGACGTGTGATGGTTATGCAAAATCCATGCAAACATGAGCTGCTTTATTGCTTATCATTCTTAATTTTCTTTTCTTTACTTGCTCTAATATTTCTCATTCTTGCTCTATAAATACAAATAGTATAGAAATTGAAAAGATGGCTTTAATGAGCATGCTTTCAGGTCACTTTAATTCCTTCACTTCCAAAATGTACATAAAATCAAATATGAATCAAAGTGAGCATCCTAAGCATTTATAAGGTATTAATCACTAATTGTAGTAGATCAAATGGATCAACATTTAAACACATATTAATGGGTTGTATTGGTTCGTGAATTTCCCTCCTGCAACATTCAGGTACTCCATATTTCCTTCTTATAACATCAGGCACTCATCAGTTGAATGGCTTGTGTTTGAACATATGTCACACACTTTCACTTGTGCCTATTCAACTGCAATATGCCTCACGAAGGATTTTATTTCATCTAAACGATGTTCAATGGATGAATTACTTATCTTGTTTACTCGTCGAACATCATTGCGAGTGTCAAATTGTTGTCTTTTCACGACCATCCACTCAAGTAAGATCCTAGCTTCAATAGGAGTCCTCTCACAAAATGCCCCACCAATCACTGCATCAACCAAACTCTTCTCCATCGGTAGCTGTCCTTTATAAAAATATTGGATGAGAAGTTGCTCTAGTATGAGGTGGTGCGAACAATTGACACATAACTTCTTGAACCTCTCTCAGTACTCGTAAAAATATTCTTTGTTATGCTGCTTGATACCATGTATCTCCTTTCAAATAATTGTCGCCTTTTAGGTCGAAAAATATTTCTCCAATAGTAGCCTCTTCATCTCTAGCCATGTGTTTTTGCTTCGATTCGATAAGTCAAATAGCCAATCCTTCACTGCATCCTTGAGTGAGAACTGGAAGACTCTCAATATGATCTGCTCGTCGATCACCCTGGGATGCTTCATGCTTAGACAAACCACGTTGAGCTCCTTAAGATGCTTATATGCATCCTCACCTGCAAAACCATGAAAGTTAGGCAATAAATGAATTAATTTAGATTTTAACTCAAAGGTAACATGTTTAGCAAAATTCAGAAATGTTATGCATGATGGTCTTTAAGCTAAATTGGGTGCATCGAACTACCTCAATGTCCTAGGATTTGCCATCGTCTCTTCAGATTCCACTTCAGATTCTTCAACCAAAGTTGACCTTACTTCCCTATGCAATCTCTATAATGTTCTCTCGATCTCCGGATCAAATTGCTTAATTTCTTTATGAGGAGATCTCGTAACTACCATACACTAAAACTCACAAACCTTTAAAAGAAACACATAACAAAAAGAAACAAATATAAACAAATATATTCACAAAACACCAACTAAAATCAAATAAGAAAATTAAACTACCACATTCCCAGCAACAACTCCAAAATTTGACAACACATGTGTGTCAAATGCACTACAAAATTTACCTAACTCTGCACACTAAAATTTATAGTTATGGTGAGTTGGGATCAAATCCATAGGGAATGTTTGGTTAATTTCCGTAATGGAATTAATTGATGCAAGGACAATATAAAAGGGCGTTTTGGATTTTTAGCAATTTAGCAATTAAAATAAAAGTAAACTATAAAAACTTAAAACAAGCAATCGAAAATGATTAAAGTGTCGAGTATGAGTAAGGTGCGGTTCTAGGGTCAATCTTGGCCTAAGCACGATCAAACGTATTCCATCATCCTAAAGTCTTTACTACTCTCTTCGGAATGTTAATCTGAGACTAATAAAACACTCTACTAATCCCAGTTTTCCCTTTTGTTATATTTAATTAAGATATGATTGCTAATCAAACCTAACTACCAAATAACCTAGGATACGATTGTTGGTTGTAGTTTAGTGACAATTATTAATAAAGGCGTTATTTATCTTTATGTATTAATTACATTTGATGTTTTAATATTAAAGATAAAATGTTTGGAATAATTAATGTGTAATTGAAATTATGATGAGATCATAATTATAAGATTCAATTTACACTTATATATTATTCATAAATGTTCCCAGTTGTATTTTTATTAAGACGGGATATTGTTGAAACTGTAAAACTAGCACATATTATGTTTCTTTCTTATGAAAAAAGTAATTGATCTCATAAATTAAAGTATAGAGATACTTAAACTAATGTGTGGGTGAATATTAAGTCATTGAACTGACCCAATTATGAGAATTTTGGTTGGAATGTTACTTATGTATCTATGGATTATCTTATAATGATGGTTGTATAATTGATTCTCAGACTTGATATTACCAAGGTATCTAGTGTGAGAATTACTATGTTTTGATGCTACTTATGAATCGTCCTAGGATAATTCAGTCGGTAGTAATTGGATATAGTATGAACCATATGTAGA
>JAOQMS010000006.1:9768494-9791426 GCA_027563885.1 Erythroxylum longipes | reverse complement strand
TGGTGTATGTTTCCATGTTTATAGATTGATGCATGCATGAATGGTGTGGATGCATGTGTGGGTGGTGAAGGAAGAAGAAAATTCAGTGAAATGATTAACAAGATGAAGGATTTTAGCAATGAAGTGAGCTAGAGCATGTTATATGCAATGTTTTTACTGAATATGCATCTGTATTTTGGACATAACTTGATCTTTGAATATCCAAATTAGATGGATTTCGATTTAGAGTAAACTAGATACATATGGCTACATTTTTTATGGTGGAATCAAATTTGAAATTTGTCTTTAAAGTCTTGAAATTTGGCTTGAAGTTGAGAATTATGTTCTATCGAGGTATGAAAATAGTCTATAGATTTTGTTACTATAACCTGCATGATATTGAACCAAAATGCATGAAATTGATGTCATTAGACACTTAAGACATTGTGGAACATTTGATTAGGAGAAGGTGTTGTCTAAATACCTCATTGTCTAGGTTATAATGGTCATACAAATCTGACCTGAAATCTGCTTAAGAAAATCTAGAAAAAAAAATACAGAACATGTGATATAGAAAAATATGGATTAAGTATTGTTTTGGGGTTTATGAAGAATCAAGAATTTTTAACTGTGCATTGATGTTACTGAACTGACACTGAAGTAAAAATGAAGAGGTCATCAACTGTAAATGATAGAATTTTGATAATGAAGTGTTTGATAAAATGGATATCATGTTATGGAAAATGATAGGCTTTATGAATGATATTATGTAAGTAAAGAGGTTTAATAAATTGATTAGAGTTTGATAATTTCATGAAAACAAATTGGTATGTGAATGAGTATTGAATGATATTAGGTTTGTGGTAAAGTAATCTAGAAAATTAGAGTGAACTTGGTGTTAAAATGTATATGAGTTTCGGACAAATAAAAGAAAAGAGGAAGAAAAAAGCAGCAGGGCACGATCGTGCATCTGCACGATCGCAGCCCTTGTTGAAAAAGATGGAAGTTGGGATCATGCACCTGCACAATCGCGACTATGCCGAAAAGGAGGAAAGTGCATGATCGTGACCTGAGAGGAAATGCAAAGGGTGTTTTGTTTTCAGTGATTTTCAGACTAATAAAGGTTAGGATGTTTCCATATGAAGTATTAAGGTTTAAATGAGTTCTTAAATGAATTTTAAAAAAAAGTATTAAGGATTAAAAGAATGTTTTGAAGGTGTTTTAAATTGTTTATAAGGAGTATTAAAGAAACATACAAGAGAAATTGTCATTGAACATGCATGATACATGATACATGATACATTCATAAATGTATTTATGAATGGTTATTCTTATGAAAATGCAAATGAGTGACATATAAGTGTATATGATTGCATATAGACGAGCACGTCGAGCGACAGCTTCCAGACATTGTCGAGAATTTAAGGCAATAAGCTAAAGCTAGTATTTGTGAGTCAACCTAGATGATCTTCCTAGGATTGATTGATTGATTCTATTTAACTTCCAATTATTGAATTGTTTGTGATCTGTATATGAATTCCAGACTTTAAAGGTCTGAAGATTTTGATATTCAGGAATGTATTGGAAGTGTTCTATTTGCATATGAAATTTCAATGATATCTGTTTGCTACTGAACTCTGATTGATTTCTAAATACTCAATGAAAGTTGAATACCAGACTGAGGTCCGATGAATATAAGATTCTATCTGTGCATCGTATGTGAATGCTATTCATGGCATATTCTGTTATCTGATGCATTTCATTAAATGCATGATTAGTTAAAGGCGTTGTGATCAAAGTAGCCAATCTGAAAGAGCTTTAAGCTTAGAATTCTACATGTAGAGCTTTGTTCCGTGATTTCTGTATCTGACTGAGCCCAATAGGCTAGTATCTATATCTGTATCTAAAAGGCACTCGGTGATAACAAATAATAACAAATCTAGAGTCTCATATGCATCTACATTTGTATATTTATGATTATGAAATATATGCTTGTGAAATCTTTTCTGAAGTTGTAATGTTAAAGTGATATGCCATAATAATGTGATTGATTGGGTTGTACAAGTTCTGAAAGAATGTATGTGATGTGTATGACATTCATTATGTCTTATATTGATGGAAAATGTTGTGAAATTGGTTAGTTGTATGATATTTGTGTGTTTGCCTGGAGTGAGATCATTAATGATGGTTTGCTCATTAAGTTCGCAAAACTCATCAAAAATTACAACGTTGCTTTTTAAGTACGAGACAGGAGACCTAGATTTCTAAGATCTTCTAGAAGAACATTTTGAACTAGACATAACTCAAAGGTCTGTCAGCTGGCAATTGAGGAGTTCTAGTTATAACTATGTATTTTTTTCTATATCATGTAGAACTTGTGTATAGGAGTTCTAGTTATAACTATGTATTTTTTTCTATATCATGTAGAACTTGTGTATAAAGGTTGTAAATATTGGTTTTAATATCTACTATGTAAACCTTTATGAATGAAAAGAAGAGATGAGGTTTTTAAGTATTATGTTTTCTTTATGATGCCATTTAAGAGATTAGGTTTGATCCAGCATACCATTTTCATAAGATATGTACTTGAATATCCTCTGGATGTTCAGGTATGTACCCTATGGTAGTGGGATGCGATATTAATGGTTACTTGTATAACTTTATACGGCAGTGCGTGTGCTTATATAAGTCTATATGGTCATGTGTCGACCCGTGTAGCTCTCTAGGATCATATTCTTCTCACTTTTTTAAGATTGAATCAAGATTGAGGATTTGGTTATAAACACGATCGTGTGAGTGACCGTGTCCGTTTCATAAACCCTAAATTCGAGCTATAATGGATAAAACAAAACGAAAATGAGAGTAAGTCAAAAAGGTAGCTTTTATTTATTTTATTTTATATTTATTTTTTCCTTATGACTTTGTTTCCTGATCTTATGTTTGTGTCTTCTTTTTGAGATTTGGGTAGTCATTGTTATAGCTACCAAACACATTGAAAGGATAGAGAGGATAGTATTTATAGGGGGACTATGGTATGCCATCACTTACGGTAACTTTAGAAGCTTGGAATAAGAGGCATGGTTATATGTATTTGATAGCTCAATCGATATCCATGACGTATTGTGACATTTGTGAGGGTGGTCACCCTAATTATGAATGTCAGGCATCAAATTATATGTGGGAGCATTTAAATCACAGGGACAACTGACCTTAGGATACCCCATATAGGAATACTTATAATCTAGAGTGGAGCAGTTATTACGACTATGCATAGAATGATTATGCTTCATTCAGATTTCTAGAAAAATTGCAGCAAGAGGAAGAGGAACATTTTGGAGATTTCCTTATGAAAGATATTGCTTTATAAGAGGTTTCCCTTCATAGACTATATGAACTAGTTTTTTCATCTAAATACACCAAATTGCTATTGAGGGATCATATGAGTGCATTAATTTTACATAGTGGAGAGAAGCTAGAGGTTAAATATATGGAGGAAGCTACGACTCGAGAAGAGAAGGAAGAAGATCTAGCAAATAAGATAAATGTTGAAGAAAAGGAGGAAGATGTTGTACAAGAAGAGAAGGAAGAAGATGAAAAGGACAAGTCAAGTCAGGAGCCTATCGAACAATCATCTTAAGTATAGAAGGCTCCTACTTTCCACAAAACAAACTATCAGAGTCAATCAAAGATCCTTGGGGTTTTTCTATTCCTTATTATATTGACTATTCATTACTAAAAAGGAAATTAATGGAGTTAATTGGTTTTATTAATTTGATACATTATATCCTTATTATCTTGCAACATGTAGCTTATTTGTAGGTTACTAAACTTTTATGGGGGAAAAACGAGTGCAAGCAAGCTGTCAATTATATATCCAGGTTGAAAAAGGGCCTGTTGAGAAGTCTAGATACAATATTTATAAAGCAGCATTGGTTAGGAGGCAACCAATAAATAGGTTTTATTTTGATTGAGTAGTTTGTAGGATTCTAATTAGTTAATTAGTTATATTTATAGTTTTAATTTGATGGTCCTAATTTTGTTACTTGAGATTTGATAGAGTTCCACAAGCTATAAAGGCAAAATCAAATTTTACTTTAGAGTAGAAAAGATTTAACCAGTAGATGGATGTTGATGACTTTGGATAATACTAGAAATCTTTTTCTATCAGGCGAGTACCAATTATCCTCAACCTTCCATTACTCATATATTTCATTGTTCTCACATGTTTTATACACTGAGAATAACGTACAACTTAAGTATGGAGAAGAAATTGCAATCAAGCTTGTTGATTTTTTTATAATTAGCTTAATAATGAATAATTTAAAAATTTTTAAAGAGGATGTTGATCAAAATGATTCATATGAGTTTATTTATGACTATGATTTGATTTGATTAGGAAAATAGTTATGAGTTTTGATGATAAAGTTGTTTCAATTTAATTCATTAATTTTGATAATGGACACTTGATTTGTATGGTGATACTTTATGTATAATTTGTATATGCATTGAGTTAAATGTGAATTCTTTTTGAGCATTTTTATTATGCCACATATGAAAAGAAAAAAACATAGTAGTATGTGAATAAATGAACATAAATAATTTCACTCCTCTGGCTTTATTCCATAAAAAGGTTAAAGTTAAAGAGTGATGCTAATAGTCATCTAAGATAATGACATGGATGAGTAGTTTGGGGTATTCATGATAAAGTTAGGTGACTTTTTAAACAAGCTTTTAAATGCTCCTACGTTGTTTAAGTTTGATGCTTTATTTTTAGTGTGTAAAGATTTTAGTGTTTTTCTTTTGTATACACACTTTATACACTAAGTAGAATGTTATGAGTCAAAATTTTAAGAATTGTGGATTAAATTGGATTGATTTATAGTTTGATGCAAGTAACTAAATGCTTAACATTTCAATGAACATTATAATGGAATGAATAATGGAGAATCTTAATGTATATTGTCTTTTTGTTTATTGTTTTTCAAGATTTATTTCTTATTAAGTTGAGAGTAATGAAATTGATTTGCTTAAAGACAACCAAATGCTTAAGTGTGGGGGAGTTTGATAACTAAATAGATTATATCTTTAATGTGATTATTTAATGTATTTTGCTTGTTTATTTCAGGTTTTTTGTTGTTTATGGTACTTATTTTGTTTCTATTATGTTTTCTGGTCTGCTTTGGCTTCATGGATAAAAGGAGACAAATTAGGGCAAAATCAGGATAGAAAATAAAAGAATTAAAGTTGTTTTGATGATTGCCTGTGTAAGTCTATAGGTTGTGTGGATGCCCATGTAAGTCTACAAGGTCATATGGCTGCTTGTATAACTCTCTAGGATTGTGTTTCTTTGTAATTCCCACAGATTGAAGTAAGATTGAGGGATATGGTTGAGTGATCATGTCCACTCCATAAATCCTTACTTTGAGCTATAAATGGATAAAACAACGAGAAAACAAGGGCAATTCAAAAAAGGGTTCATAAGAGGTTCAAAGGGCTCGGAAAAGACATATTGATGGCCTAAAACGATAAAGAGAATGAATATCAATCAAGTAAACACATTTAAAGGAGATTCTCATCAATCTAAAGTGGATTTTATAAAGATTGAAAGAGATTTCATCATAGTTCTTTTAGTTTTCTATTTTTCCTTTAGCCATGGTGTTATGATTATGAGCTAAACTTTTGTTGATACTTGGATTAGATAAACCCTGGGATAGACCTAATAGTGATTTTATTTTAACTTAATTCATTCTTTAGTTTTATTAAGATTCAGTTATATGTTCTTAATTATTCTTGAATTAATAATGCTAGCGTATTATTATGTGTATGATTTCATAAAATTAGGATTAAGAAATCCTTTTGAATGAGTAGAAATACCATAATTGAAAGAAATTGCATGCAAACCTAGAGATAAGTAAACATAAATCCTCCAAATTAGGGTCAAACCTAATAGTAAAATTTACGAAACGATTAATGCAATCTTAAGGGTTTTAATTAGAAAGAAGTTTCAGTTAATCAATTAAGGATTAGTTGTTAATAGTCTTAAGATAGAAATTTCTATGGTCCAATGAACTAAAGATTAAATTGATTAATGAAATCATGATTGTACGAGAAGTCCTAGGTGTTTTTTGTAATTGTTTCTTAGTTTAATCATTGTTTTAGCTAGTTAATTATGTTGATCTATTTTACTTTATTGTGTTAATTTTGTATTTGATTTATCTTAAACACCATAATTTGTTACGCTAGTGGTAAAGCATCGTAACACTATAAAACATAACTAAACCTACAACTATACTAGTGGTAAGTCTAAGTTGATCTTCTAGAGATTAAATCCAATTGCTTTCTTAAATTATATATGTAAGTTTGATTTAATGAAAATTAGAAAACAAAGTAAAATTGAATATATAAAAGCAATTCAAATTAAACAACAACAAAGTGATAAAATTAATGAATGGTTTGAAATCCAATTCTTCGGTTTAATCTCGACTTATACATAATTTCACATACGTCATTGCATTATCATCTTCCCACCTCTCTTTAAACTATTGATCATGAATTAACAACAATCTCTATTAATTCTAATTTTTCCTTAGGTCGTAATTAATCAAGAAGAGCTCGTTAATTAACCTTAACTATCAAATAACCTAGAATAAGTTCTCTAAGTTTAATCAGATAGCCGCCTTATAAGTGAGAAAATAGATAATCTAAGTAATAATCACACAAGCTCAGATTATTTAACCTAGGTTACGTTATCCCTAATGATATAATACCATTAGTTGCCACAAACGAATTCAAACATGAATATTACATATCGTATTCAAAGTTCTAGCAATGGGTTCTCATGAGAAACAATCCAATAGAGCCTCAAGATCATTCTTATAAAATACCTAATCAATAAACACAAGATAACGTAAACAATCTAAAAAGAGGGAAAGAACACGATACACAAAGATGATATGCTTAAATGTGCTCTTTTGCGTCAACTTCACCTCCAAACTGGCATTGGGAAGGTTGGCCCTCCATCTTCTCCATCAATTTCTAAGAAAGAGAGCCATGAATGGCCTCTGGAGATGTCAAAACTCGAAGAAGAAATGAAGAAAATCGCTTCTCTCTAAGACTCCTTTTCTCTATCACAAAACAATGCTTTTATAGTAAAAAACTAGGTTATAGGAGGGACAGGTCGCAAGTTCATGAGCATGACTTGGTGTGTCACACACCCTTGAGCATGTGTCATAGGCGTGACTAATTTTTCATGGTCATGAGACACATCCCATTGCCATGACAATGCATATCTTCATTCCTTTTGGTATTTTCTTGTCTTCTCTTCATTCTAACCCTTCTCTTTCTTACTCCATAAAGCCAATTGAGTGTGAATCTCAAGAAAATGGCTCAACGAGTATGCTTTTGGCTCACTTCAGTTATTATGCTTCCAAATTGTACCTAATATCAAACATGAATTAAAGTGAGTGCCTTAAGCATTTTAAAGCATTAATCTCTAAGTGTCAAGGATTAATGTATCAACAATTAAGCACATATCAAGTTCCCCACACTTAGCGTTTGACCGTCCTTGGGAAAATCATCAAAAAAAAAGTCCCAAACCAAAACACTGGCCCGTTTTCCAAATTTTCTAGGAATAGATAGTCATAAGTAAAGATGAATAACTTTCAAAAATCATAGCAAGAATTTAACATTCAACGCTTCTACTCATGATCAATCAAAATTCATCACACATTTTATCTAAGTCTAAACACATTGTACCTAAGTCTAAAGGTAGACTTAGATAAAATGTGTTTAAATAAGATAGATCCATAGGTACACTCGAACATCATTCATGATTAAAACATTCCACAACTTTGCATAACATTTCATTTCTCCACCACTAAGAGTCACAGGTATAATCATGAATTTAAGGATTTTTCTAAGGTTTTAATGAAGGGTAACGTGAGATGTATTTGGGTAATGTACCATAAAAGTTATCAAGCTAGTGAAGCAAAAGTAACACTCAATGAAACATCAAGTGCACATGCTAACATTCATTCAAAAGTGGGTACCATCAGCTATGATGAATGCAACAATTATATTTCATAGCTCAAATTCAAGCTCTCACCCCATAAACCATATGAAGCATTACTAATTAGAAGGAATCACTTGTAAAAATCATTGATGACAATACATTGAAACTATAAGTAGTGATCCTTCCAAAACAACATCTACTTCATATGCAATATACTCAAATTACCCATTCAATATAACTTTAGGAGGAGAAAACAAATGAACAACTTTTCAAAACAAATGTATTTCCTTTTTGATACTTTTATTCAAACATTTTTTTTCTTTATCTTTGTCTTTGTCTTTTTCTCTCTCCTTTCTTTTAAATAAAAATTGAAAGAAGCTACATTGACATGGGAATTGATTAATAAAATGTATGGCATCCTAACAATATTAACCATTCAACAAACATGCACACCCCCACACTTATATTTTTATACATCCATAGTTATCAACAATTAACAAATGCTCTACCAGCTTTAAGGCTTCGGTAGGACATTTGGTTCAGTTTAAATAATGTAATATGGTCAATACAAAAAGAAAGGCTAATCAAGCTCAAAAAGGCTTAATAAAGAAAAATTCATATCAATGGGTACACTATTTAGCTAATGTAGCTTATAAAAACAAAGAATGCCTAATAATTTTCATGTTCATGCATGTGATAAAAATGTGCTCTCAAATAGAAATTCAAGGAAAATTTAAGGTGTACATGTCATGAAGGTCACACATAAACAAAAGACAATGAGACTGATATAGATGTGTCAATTTAATAAAGATCAAAATCTCACTGACTTTTGTCTACTACTAGTCACTACTCTTCTGAAGATGATGCGTATTGACTAATCACAAAAGCAAAAGTACATGCTAAAGTTGCCATGAATTTTTCTAATCAATTCATGCTCCAATTATGACTATATAATCTTAAAAGCAATAGAAAAAGAGAAAATGTCTGTTTGTTGATTCGATTTTGAAAACCTAAGACATCACATAAGCAACAATTAAGCTCAAAAACATGTATAAAAACTAAGATCCCCACCCCCACTCTTAAAACTTACATTTTCCCCAATGTAACATCAAATGTAAGAAATAGAGCATTTAACGAAAATAAAAAATGTAAAAATGTAAATAAAAAGAAATCAACTTCCCTTGCATTTCCTACCAAGCAACGCCTTTTTTTATCGTCGTTGATCGACTCCATATTGCTCAATCTTCATAAAAAGGGTTTTCTAAACCTATCACTTCCATATCCTCTACTTG
Source organism: Erythroxylum longipes (assembly GCA_027563885.1). Lineage (NCBI taxonomy): Eukaryota > Viridiplantae > Streptophyta > Magnoliopsida > Malpighiales > Erythroxylaceae > Erythroxylum > Erythroxylum longipes. The sequence goes on along the minus strand of JAOQMS010000006.1, from coordinate 9,782,144 downwards.
GAATCCTTCATAGAAGGATTTTAGTCGATGATCATTGACCTTGAATTTCTTATTCATCTGTAAGCTTTCAATTTCAATTGCACCATGCGAAAACTCATTAGTAACAACAAAAGTCCAATCTAACAGGAATGTCATTTACCTAGGAAAAGCTTAAGTCGTGAATATTAGATAAGAACTTTTTGTCCAACAACAAAATTCTTCCTAACAATCATCTTATCATGAAATTGCTTCATCTTTTCCTTGTAAATTTCTACATTCTCAAAATAGTCAAGCCTAAGCTCTTCCAATTCTTGCAATTGCAATTTTCTATGTTCACTCGCCACGTCCGCTTTCATATTGCATTAATTAATTGCCCAAAAATTTTGTGCTCAATTTCCATTAAAAGATGACCCAGCTTATCGTAAATCAACCGGTATGGAGACATGCCAATCGGTGTCTTGTATATGGTCCTATATGCCTAAAGAACATCATCAAATCATTGACTCCAATCTTTACAATTTAGAATCACCGTCTTCTCAAGGATTGACTTGATTTCTCTATTTGACACTTATACTTGGCCGCTTATTTGTGGATGGTAGGTTGTGGACATCTTGTGAGTGACATAGTACTTCTTTAAAAGATTTCGCACTACTCGATTGCAAAAATGAGTACCCCTGTCACTAATCAATGCTCGCGGTGTTCCAAACCTAGCAAAAATGTTAGACTTGACAAATTCTGCAATAACTTTATAATCATCAGTCCTGGTGGCTTTAACTTTCACCCATTTAGAAATATAATCTATAACCAATAAAATGTAAACAAAACCAAAAGAGGAAGGAAATGGTCCCATAAAATCGATGCCCCGTACATTAAAAATTTCACATGCAAGGATTTGAGACAAAGGCATTTGATTTCTATGAGATAAATTACCTTATTTCTGGCATTGGTCACATGCTTTGCAGAACATATAGGAATCTCGAAATATATTTGGCCAATAAAAACCACATCTAAGTATTTTCCTAGCATTTCTATTAGGCCTAAAATGACCACCACAAGTATACGAATGGAAAATTTTCAAAATAGATTCACATTCATGTTCAGGCATACATCTCTTAATCACTTGGTCAAAAAAACACTTCCATAATTGAGGATCAAGCCAAATATAATATTTTGAATCACTCTTTATTCTGTTCGGTCTAGCTCTACTCAAATCATTAGGTATTTCATGGTTCACTAGATAGTTCACAAAATCAGCATACCATGGTACCTTATCTTAAAGAGTTAGTAGTTGCTCATATGGAAACAACTTTTGCAATGGTATTGAATCCTCTTCCTTCATAACTTGACTCAAGTGATCCGCGTCTGAATTTTCTACACCTTTCTTATCTTTGATCTCTAAATTGAACTCTTAAAGTAAGAGAATCCATCTGATAAGCCTTGGTTTTGCTTCCTTCTTCGATAAAAGATACTTTGATGCTACATGATCAGAATATATAATCACTTTAGAACCAAGCAAGTAAGGTCTAAATTTATCTAAAGCAAACATAATAGATAAAAGCTCCTTTTCTATGGTGGAGTAGTTGCATTTTGCTGGACTGAGTTTCGGGAAGCTTAGTAAACACATGAGTCATCTTGCCACATTTTTTTACCATGGATGACACCCACATAAAAATTGCTTGCATCACACATAATTTTAAATGGTTGACTCCAATTAGGTGGTTGAATGATTAGTGTCGAAGTTAAAAGTTATTTCAACCTGTCAAATGCTTCCTTTCATCCCTCTTCAAAGTTAAAAGGCACATCCTTTTACAACAAATGACAAAGATTTGTAGAGATCTTGCTGAAGTATTTGATAAACCTGTATTAAAAATTTACATGTCCAAAAAAAGAACAAACCTCCCACACATTTATGCGATAGGGTAAGTTTCGCACAATTTTTACCTTAGCTTTATCAACCTCAATTCCTCTAGATGAGATTACATGTCCTAAAACTATTCCTTGTTCAACCATAAAATAACATTTTTCAGAATTTAGAGCAAGATTAGTTTAAAAGCATCATTTAAGTACACAATTCAGATTATCCAAGCATGCCTCAAATGAATCCCCATAGACAGTAAATCATCCATAAAGACCTTAATAATGTGCTCAATACACTCGGAGAAAATACTTACTATGCATCTTTGAAGGGTGGTTGGGGCATCCCAAAGTCCAAATGGCATCCTTCTATAGACAAATGTACCAAATGGGCATGTGAAGATTGTTTTCTCTTAATCCTCTAGAGCAATCATAATTTGGTTATAACCTAAATACCCAATAAGAAAACAATAGTGAGATTGTCCTGCAAGTTGTTCAAGCATCTGATCAATGAATAGGATTCGAAAGTGATCTTTGCTTGCAGCAGTATTTAACTTCTTGTAATCAACGCATACTCGCCATTTATTTTGAAATCTTTTAGGGACAAACTCATTGTTCTTATTTTTCACCACTATAATCCCAATCTTCGTTGGTACCACTTGGACTAGACTCACCAATTAACTATCCGAAATTGGATAGATTATACCAATATCAAGAAACTTCAAGATCTCCATCTTTACCACTTCCATCATTGGAGGATTCAATCTTATTTGTAATTCTCTAGATGGTTTAGATCCTTCTTCCAAAAGAACTCGATGCATACATGTCGAAGGGCTAATACCCTTAATGTCTGTTATGGTCCACCCTATAGCTGTGATATGGTCTTTAAACACAAGAATGAGCTTCCCCTCTTAAAGCTTGGTTAAATTCCTTGCTATGATTACCGAAAGTGTTTCTCCTTCTCCCAAAAACATATATTTCAAGTTCTTCGGTAATTATTTAAGTTCAATTGTAGGTGCCTGTATAACCGAAGGTAGAGATTTTGTATAAGATATTGGTAGTTCAATATTTGGAAATACATACCTTTTTTGCATCAGTTGCAGCAATTGCAATGCTAGCACAAACATTATGCTTTTTTAACAAGAACTTGTTCATATGCTTCAAACTCCGTTTTGTTAGGTCTTTTTCCTAATTATTAGATGTCAAACTATCCCCTCGTTCTTATAGAACTCATTGAAATCTTTTCTACCAAATTCTAAGTTGTTATTTGTTCCGAGTCACTTAATCTGCCTCCCTATTTTCTTTTTAGTCAAAGTTTTTCACAATTTGAAAGTAGTGAAAACTTGAGTTATACGTTAAAAAAAAAACCTAAACTTCTCTTTTAAAAAATAGCAACAAAAATTAACATATATCTAGCATCTCCTTTTAAAAGAACATGAAAGATCCAAAGGTTTGAATTAATATAATCTGGTGTACCCTTGGTCTCATGAGTAGTTGTGATAAAACTAACCTACTTTTGCTTTTAGAGACATAATGCTCATAAAACTGTACCTTTTTAATGCTTTGTTTGCACAATAGACCTTTTTTACTCAGTAAGGCCATGCCTTTTTCAGCCATATTACCTAGTCTCCTATGTATGTTTCAGTGATATCATGATTAGAAAATGATGAAGAACTTGTAGTAGTAGCACCTCTAACCATGAGTCCTTCCAACAAATACAAATTAAGAGATTTATTATCTTTTATCAAAACTCAAGCACCATTGAAGACCTTTAGGACTCCACCTTTAGCTGAATACTTGCATCCATTTAGTATTAAGGGTACCTAAAGAGATAAGATTCTTCTTCAAGTCTAGAACATGACAAACATTAAGTAATATTCTCACAGTTTCATCATGCATCTTAATCTAGATTAATCCCCTTCCCCCAATTTTGTAAGCTGCATTATTTCCCATTAGCATAATTCCACTTGCACAAGATTCATCTATTATAAATCAATCTCGATTGGGAATCATATGAAAGAAACAACTAGAGTCTATAATCCATTCATCTTTGGATCCATAATTGGCATCAATAGTGACTAAAAGAAGATAGGCATCAGACTCATCTGTTACAACACTGACCATAATAGATTTTCCCTTTTCTTTTCATCTCCTAAATGCTTTTTCTTCAACTTGAAGGATTCAGCCTTAATACATCCTTTCTTGTGACAACAAGTACTTTTCAAATTCTTATATTTAAACTCTAACTTGGACCCTGTTTTGATGATACCTGAACTTTTCTTCTTTGTCTTTCTTCTCATAACTAATCCTTCTATTTGATTGTCACTTTTTTATTATTAGATAACTCACTGTTTGGGATCTTTAGACAAGATCGCAAACTTAATAGCTGTTGGAGTTAAATTCATCTTACCATAAAGTAATGTTTCTCTGAAGTATAAGTATGAGGGTGGCAAGGAACATAAGAACTTGAAAGCTTGATTTTCATCATCAGTTTCCATGTTCATAATCTTTAAATCCAAAGTAATGGATGTAAAGGTGCTAGTATATGTACCTTCTTCCATTTGCAGTCTATAGAATTAAAGCTTTTTATAAAGCTTAGCGGTAAGGATTTTTCTATGTATAGCGATTGTAGTTTGGCTCATAAGGTGACAACAGTGTTTAATGTTCTCCTTCAAACTTGATTCGACTATCTCATCCAAATCATCTTCTTACTTTGTAGTCATAGATGTTAGTATATTTTTATTCCCTAATAAAGCCTTATGACACTCGTACTGAACTAGAATATCATACATCTTGATTTGCTATAAGCTAAAGTTAGAATTAAGATTAAATTTTTTAATCTCGAATTTGGTTACCATTATAAACAAACTATAAAAGTTCTAGCTTCGATATCAATTTGTTATAAGTGAAGACAATTAAAATAATAAGACAAATTGGAAGAAAATTTTGAACGTAAAAATTTACATGGTTCGACTTCAAGCCTATGTCCACGTTTAAAGGAGAAAGAATAAAATTTAGGGAAAAGAAAAGACAATAATTATAAAAAGAAATATCTCTCAAACTTAAAATTAAGATACATTTAAACTCATAATTTTCAAAACATTTATAATTATAATTCATAAAATATATTCAAATATTATGTATTATTTGGTATCTATAATTCTTTCAAAATTAGTTTCATGTCTTTTAAAGACTTAATGTCTTAAGCTGGTGAAAAGATAAATTAATAACTTTAAATATTCTTGATGGCCAAGAACAAGCGTGGTCGAACGTTATGCCTCTGACTGGTCAAGCGTTATGCCTGATCTCCAAGTATGGCAAGTGAAAAGCCACCCCACAATAATCAATTCCCTGATGAAGTTTGTGTCTCACGATTGGTATTTTGCTCTTTTGTTCCAAAGCTCTGCATAATCCAACCATTTGGCTGTAAAAATAAGTGTGTGATCTAGAGCGTGAGGATCCATTGCCAGGGTCCTACACGTCATTAACAGGTTGGGTGCATGCCTAGAGCTGGAAATTTAGTCTTTTGGTTATCTTTATCGTTATCGTGATCTGTATAGTATAGTTAAATCCACTTTTACTGTTTGTTCCCCGTAAAGCATTGTCTTCGTTCTCGGCCTCCTTATTTACGTGGTAATTGTTCAGTAAACTTCTGCATTGCCCTATAGTGAATTTATTGAATTACATTTTCCTTCATCTTCAGGTTTTGTTTTATTCGTTTCGAACATCGATTTGACTACACTAGGCTTTTTTTCCAGTATAAATGATTATCTTCCTAAACGATGGGGTCTAGAATGGATGACCACTACGATTTAGGCGAACATAAGCTTCACAATAACAAGGATTACGTTTCAGACTTGGAAGAAAACGAGTTTGAATTAGTATATATGCTCTCCGTTCCTTCATGTTTCTGTTAGTTTTGGCATTTTAATAAGATGTTTTGTAATTAATCTGTGTTGTATATATTATGTATACTAGAGATGGAAGAGAAAAGTGAAAAGACTGACACCCTAGCATTAGGTGCAAAGAATGGAAAAGATATACGGGGATACCATGGTAGAAGCTTAATTTCACCAGAGACAAATATCACCAGATCAGCTTGAATCAATGCAAGAACTATCATAACTTCTCTTGTTCCAGCAACCACCTTCATAAGGTCTGAAAAAGCGTATAAGTTAATTGTTTAGCAAACTGTCCAATTTTACATGATCGTCTCTGGCATAAATAAAAACAAACATTAATTAAAAGAAAAATAATAAATGATACTAAAAATTTAGTAACGCAGTTCGGCACTCTTTGCCTACGTCTGCGGGGCCGTCACTTAGATTAACTCTTTCACCGAAGTACAATAGAATTATCCAAGGCTTTATTGAGTCGACGCTACTCAACCCTTGACATTATCTCTCAACCACACTTTCCGTAAAATTTTTTCACACTCAATAACACGACCGACTCGTGTTAACCTCAACAAAGAATTTTTCTTAACAATCTTATAACTAAAGAACACTAAATAAATAACTCAAGTGATTAAACAAAATTCAACATAAATAAAAACAATTGAGAAAAAGATAAAGAACAACTTCCCAAAATTTTCGACTCTGCTGAAGATTAATGTGATAATTGTTCACCAATAACGCTGGCTACCTAATATGCCGCTTCCTTGAAATATTTTATACTCCACTACCACATGAATGATTCACGCAAAAGCCAAAAGACAATCACAGCTACATTGACAAAATCATCATCAACACCCCAACCCAAAAAGCAATCACGGTAGTAAACACCCACAGCAACAAGAAAAACATCAACGATGACAGCTCAAGGAAGACGCACAACCAAAGACTTATTCAACCAATATAACGTAACTCACTAAGGTGTCTTCACTGGGTATAGTTCTTCCGACGTTCAATATCAAAAACAAAAGCCAACACCAAAACACACACCCACCACAGCCATTCACGCACACACACTAAAGGCACTCACGCACACACCATAAATCACTTTTTCTTCTCACCACCAATCAGTCGTAGGTATTTTACACACTCAAAATCAATTCACCATTAACCCACAACATCACTTCAGCTGTATTATTCGAAAATCCAATTAACACCCTCACTACACCACCAACGCAACACATATCTGATTCACTTTTTTCATGATAGAGATATACACAACTCTCACAATAAAGACCCATACACCACTATCAGCTCACGTACACAAACCTCTATACCCACAAAATCTCCATGATCAACGTAATCTACGTAAAACTAATTTACTTAATCCTCATTCTAAAGATCTAGTAGTACACATATGAATCACCAACATGCTAATAATAAACTTCAATTTTGTGTAAAATTCTTTCACAGCTATAAGTATAATAATCACATCTTTTTAAGTCCAAGTCTAATTAATATCTTATATATCTAATTAATAAATAAGATGTCAAAATAAAATATGAAGATATATACCATATATCTAACAAGGTCTTTTTCTATTTACGTATACCAGGGTGGAATAGAATGTCAAGCATGATATTTTCCACTTTGGATGAGGTTTATCGATTTTACTTTTTTAGACTTGAATAATATCCTCACTTCAGGACTGCTTGCCAGTAGAGAAAGTAAAGACGTTTTATGAATTGTCAATTAAAAATAAGATTTGTCAAACCCACTGCGGTAGATATTTTTACTCTTTTCTGTTATTACCATATTTGAATAGATGCATTTCAAGTCCAAGTTGAAAAAGGATATGCCTCTTTGGAGTAACAATCTTCTTATCACGACACAACGCCAGATGCCCCCCGTATTAATCTAAAATGCAGTTCACTAACTTTCTGTGTCAATTGTATATTGTCTATGTAGCTTGTCTTCTCTGGAAAATCCTCTGAAAATTCTGTTGCAAGCGTATGATTATTCTTGCAGATTTGCGGGTCCTTGTAGTCATGATACTATCCTTTTAAGGATATCAATTATTTGTGAGTGTAGATTTATTCTTGATCTTGTTGATGGTATGATAATTAAATTAACCACTCATGGTAGGGTATACTTGATCTGCTCTGCTGTTGCTCTACAGATCTCTAACCTAACTGTTATACATGCAAGTAATTGCCCAGAGCAAGGCCATCATACCAATGCTACTTGATGCCTGCAAGGTGGCGAACTAACTCTTCCTAGAATTCATGTTGTTTGGAGGTTATTTTTATCTATTCTTGACATGGTTTTAGGTTTCCCCCAACTTAACTGTGTCAAGTTGGGATATATTCACAAATTTTTTGTGTGCAGATTTTTGAAGATTCTTGCTTTATATATTCAAGCTTTACTATATGTTCTTTCAATTTGATAGAAGGTACAATCTCAAGTATACTTGTGATTGGCAGAAAATATTTCAAGTTATCAGCACCAATAACTTAGTTGAAGTAACCCCTCATTTGCTTAATTTCTGGTTATTATGAAGATTTTATATATTTGACTTGCCACTGTTGAGGCTTCTGCAATTGAATCCTCTCATACCTGTGAAGATTCTTTATTACAGACATCAGGTTGCTTATGCGTTAACAGACCAAAGTGCAAACCTTTCATGGTTATCCAGTGCTATGCAATGTTGGCCATTCTCTAGACAATTTGACCTCTGAATAAGGACTCAAGCATATTGCTAGTGCATGTTCTGTGCATTATGTTTGAATGCGCTTGGAATGATCCTAGTGTTTCCATGCTCTCTTAGATATATTGGTTTGGGCTTTCACAACAGAGCACTGACTTTTGGATGTTCCTTTCATAGTTATATCTTGGCATCAATAGTTTTGAAGTTCTATAGTGATGCATTTACTCTCTGGTTTGTTTTTATCTTCTGCAAAATCTTGTGACACTTATTTTTCATTGCTAATGAATGTATCCATACCTTTAACACATCTGTGGCATTTAGGACTGCTCTCTCTCTTTATTTCAGCCTTTTAAGAAGGGTGAAGTCAGTTCTAAGGATAGGTTGTATGTAATGGCATGGTAGGAAATATCTGAGCATTTAACCTCACGAAATTCCTGTAGCTCGACTGCTGTTGGATATGTCAGGTGGAGGGGCCTAAATGACCTGAAATATGCTTCTATTTTTTTGGTTTTGTTCTTCTCTTTGACCAATCATCTGCATTTCAGAGGATATATTTCACACTTCACATTTTTTTGTCCTCATCTGCAGTGTCATGCTTTATGGAACTATTGTGTCTTTTTAGCAATTCCATACATGATTGTGACAAGATATGCAATTTATATGTGCAACTCTGCATGATAAATAGATGTAAAGCTGATATTTAGGCGGTGAACTGACCTTATTAGTATTGTTTTGTCCTTTTCCTTTTCAGCTTTACCTGACAAACATCCTGTCTGGTCAACATATGTAAAGCATCTGGTTGTCAAACCCGTAACCTCTGCAATTTCTAGAGGTGGATAATAGAAATGTTATATCTGTGACATAAGTTTTGTTTGGTTGTCTAATCTGTAGCCATATTCTCAATTCTGAATATTTGAAATTAATTCCTCGTAGGGACCAATGAATTTGCAGTTTATAGATATTGCCTTGTTGAATAACGAAAATAACATGTTTGTCAATTTTGGTTCGCATGTAATGTTAAGCTAAGGAATTTGCTGTGGGCAACATCAGAGCATGATGCGAAGTTACTAAGTAATGCACTGGTCATCATTGTTGCCCAAAGGCAACGACGGACTCAATGTGGCTAAAACAATTCTTCCTACCCTGGTATGTAATTTATGTTTCAAAGTTGTCCCGGCATGAACTGGATAGCACTTCTGTTTCTTAACCAATGTTTTGTCCTTCGAACTGTTGTCTCAGTCACTCTCTAGAGCTCAGACAATCACAATGACCGTCAAAGAAAACTTAATGGTAGCAGGCAATTTTCAAGGAGAGCTTATTTGTAAGGTATTGACATGATGAAATTTGAAGTTTATTGCATGTGGATTTGATTCCTTTTTTACTGACGGTGTAGCATTTTGCACAAAAATAACAACAGATGACGATGCCATTACAAATACAGTTGGATGGACTTCGCACCCACAAGTGTTGAGATTTTACTAACAATAAATTTGAAATATATCATTTCTTTTGAAAGACAATGATTCCCAAGTCAGAATATTTAACACTGAAAATTTTGCATACCTAAATCAATTCTCCTTTGATTGGCCTGTAAGTGCAAGTCCACTTCACGTGGAGCAATTATTCACATTCATTGTGGACACCTTTACGAGACATATGACATAGTGATGTCAAGTGGTTAAAATTATTCCTCTCGTAATGTATCCTTTAGCTCAGACGGTAAACTGCTAACAATCCTTGCGGACACTGCAGAATGCATGATTGCATACACCAATTCTGGGAAGATTACTGCGAGCCTCAAAGGGCATTCCGACTATTCATATGCGTCGGCTTGGTCTTGAAATTGGTAATGATCAGGACACTACATGCAGGCTTTGGGACACCGGCAATCTATCCAAGTCCTTTGCTTTATTGTATTGAATAGTTCTTTGGAACTCTATCTGAAGGATGCAGCTTTTCTTTTGTGAAAATTGGCACCTTGCTTTAGGCTGATATCTTTCTGGTGCTGGCAGAAATGGGATATAGAGTACATTTCCAATTTTAATGTGTATATTCTGTACAGTAATTAGTTTCAGTTCTTTGTTAATATTTCTCGTTCTCGGCTTGCCTCTATCGACCTTCATTAGAAAATATAATTTTCTAAAGTTCTGGTTATATATAACCAATTTTGATCTCATCAACTTAGGTCAGCGAACTCCGGTCTACACGGCACTGAGACTTTGACGGAGCCAAATCGAAATCTCATTTGTAAGTTTTTGAGTAAGAACTACAATGACATACCTGAACAGCGTATCCACAGTCAGTTCACTAGTCTAACATTACAACTCTGATAAGAACGTCATCATAAAAGACAGCGTGATGGTTTTACCAGATCCATCCCGGCCTCAAAAGACATGAAGTATCTGCCTTGTGATAGTGTGATGTCTAAAAGTCTACCGTGCATAGCCGGTGGTACGATGCGGTTTTCAATGATGGGCCCAACAATAGTTCCTAGTTTCGTGCGGCGACCATTAATGATGGGTCCAAGAATAGTCCCCCATTTTCGTGATTGGATTTTTAACTGGAAAAGTCTCCCTATTTCCAGCTCGCAATGTGGCAGTAGATGGTTGGTTGGTTGTTGCTGTCAATATTTGAGTGTGACAGGTGACAAAGGTAACTAATTGGTGAACATATTACCACCGGTAAAATAGGTGTGAGGGACAGAGACTTTCCCGCATTTTATTGATGACGCCTTCTCGATTAACGCCGAAATTAACTCTTCTTCCAAAGCGTTTTAAATCTATTTCTTTATTATGAACCCTTTCTATTTTCCACTGAAACAAAGTTGAAGAAGTCATTGTTTACTTTCCGGGTATTTTCTCACCAAGTTAATGAAATATTGGACCTACACTTGTCGGTGAAGAAGATGTTTCTAAAAGTCGGTAAGATTTAAAAAGGGAGCTACAGCTACTGTAAGATTTTGATGGAACGTTTATTCTGGCAACTGGTGTAAATGGTGTCAATATTATTATATCTATATCTATATCTAAGCTATGTTTAGTTGATTTTAATTTTCATCTCTTTTTTTAATTAAAATCGTTTAATTTAATTTCCAGGCAATTGAGTGTTTGAAAAACTGGCATATAATATAATTACCTATAGATGATGGACCAAGAAGCTTCCTTCCTCGACAACACAAGGCGTAAATTCTTACTTGGGTTTTGATAAGAAGAAATTTATGCCTTTCTGCAAATATCAATGTCAATTGGCTCGTTTAACACAAATCACCACTGACAAATGGGAAATGTTTAAGGTGGAAGAAGATCAATAGGCTTTAGCTACACGGGGATGATCATTTGAAGTGTCGTGGATAGCAATGCACACAAATCCCACACCATAAACCTTTACATTGTCAACAACTGAGCTGGAGTTCTTTGTCAACAAGTTTCATTCTCGTCCCTTTACAACTCAGGTAAAGCTCCACTGCAAGAAACATTCACGTTCGCTTGAACCATGCCATGAGTTTCGGTCACTTTGACCGGAGACATGTTGACTTTAATGTAATATTAAGATGGTCATCTTGTCACAATAGTTACGTAGCTTGAATCAATGCTAGAGTCATTCTTAAAGCCTTTTTCACAAGTTACAACTCCATTGCTATAAACAAGTAGCTAATTGTGCATCCATGTATATAAAACAAGTAGCTTGATAAAGTGAAGGATGTTTTATTTTTCTTATTTTTTAAAGATTTTGAATTTTATATACACTATTGATGTATAAGATAAAGTAGAATATAGAATAGAAGGATTGGAGCATATCTATCAATTTGTTAAGATTAGAATGTGTCTAAAAATTTAGTATCTTATCAGTCCTCCTCAAGCTCACGATGGTGTGAAATTGTGAGTTTGCTTCAACGCTAGTGGAACACAAAAGAAGACAAAGTTTTCATCATAACATTAGTTATTTAACTGAAAGAAGAGACATGATTGATGAAGTGAGCCTTGTTTGTTACTAAGTTTTGAATAAAATAGATGTCAATTTCAATGTGTTTCATACAAAAGAGACTGAATTAGCTACAAGGAATGTGGCACCAAGATTTTCTGACAAAAAGTGGGTTGATGTGAGACAATCCTATTTCACCAAAGAGCAAAAAGATCCAATGTTCTTCAAGGACAAGAGCAATATTGTGATATTCAATTTCAGTGTCAAGCTAAACAACAATTGGTTATTTCTTGGCACTCTAAGAAATGATATTAAGGTCAAGAAAGATATAGTAGCTAGATGTAGAATGACAATCATCAAGGCAACCACCCCAGTCAACATCACTGTAGGTCTGTAAGGTAAGCGAAAGAGATCGAGTAAAGTGAGTGACATGGAAAGGGGTATTACAAAGGTGCCAAAGAATTTATTTAACTATGGTCCAGTGAATATCGGTAAGACAATGTAAAAATTGAGAAACTTTGTTTACAACAAATTAAATGTTAGGGAAAGTAAGACAAAATATTAGAGGTCTCAACAAAATTAGGAAATGTATGACCATAGTTTTTAGATAGGGGAAGAGTGGTGGTAATGGATGTGTTGGTAGCTTTGGATTGGTCAAAACCGGTGTGAAGAAGAAGATTTTAGTATATTTTATTTGGTTAAGGATAAGAACAATGAGTATAGTGGTGGCTTCAATCAAGGAAATTATTAATGAAGAAGGTTATGTGAAGATCATGGATAAGGAGGCAATGAAGGTGGGTGAAAAACCTATAACCAAGATATTATTGACATAAACTAAGAGAAATGTTATATAAGATAAAGTGGTGTAAATGAATTAAGATGTGTCAATTTTTGAGGAAGTAAAGTTTTGGTTAAGTTTTTAACTTAAGCAATAAAATCAAACTCAAGGGGCTTGTTTGAGACCATAAAGAACTTTATAAAGAGGGACAAACATAATGAAGAAGGCTAGGATTACTATAGTTGGGAGGTTAAGAGACAAAATTTGTTTCTTGAAGATGAATATGAAGGAATGCATACCAATTTTGAGAAAGAATAAGGGTGAGAATAATGTGAACAATAGTAGGTTTGACGATAGGATTAAAGGTGTTAATGTAATTAATGTCTTAAGTTTGATGATATCTCTTAGCAATAAGTAGATCTTTATAGTGCTAAAAAATCCAACACTACAAGAAAAACGTCGTTTTGCGACGGAAATTACCGACGGAAAATATTAACTTTCCGTCGGTATGTAGTATT
>JAOQMS010000006.1:9713028-9723846 GCA_027563885.1 Erythroxylum longipes | reverse complement strand
ATTACCTATCATTGTGATTATTGTGAGTTGAGTGATTAGAGGAAAATCACTTGGGAGGTAGGATTTGTGCCGGAAAATAGATCGATTATGAGGTGTAGCTTGAGCCAGAAATCAAGTGATGTTGAAAAGTTCACACTGAACTAAAAAGTGTGAAGTAAAATGTTTTGCCAAAATCCTAAGTGGGAGCTTAGCACTTTACAAAAAAGTTAAAAAGATCTATTCAAACCCCCCCCCCTTCTAGATCGTTTTCATATTTAATAGCTATTGTCGGGAATACTTGTAGTGAATTATTATGCTATTAGATTACATGTCTAGGAAAATTCTGTCTAGGAGGTTAGGTTTTAAGCGGGATCACTTATGACCCCTTCAGTCTTTCTGGGAATTTACTTGGTGTGATTTTTCAATACAATCGTTCACACTCTATTTATTTAGGCAATAGTGCTTAAGGTGAATTTGTTATTATTGGTAAAAATTAACCCAAGTTTCACAACATCATTCTCATCCAACACAAAATCTTTTAAATCAAAACCCCTGAATATGACCAAACAAACATAAACTAAATACACATTAAATATGCCCTTTCTTCATATACTCAATGTTATAATGAATTGAATTGGTCTCCAAATCCAATTCTACCCATCTTTTCTCATGAAATGAATCAAAACCTTGGTAAATTTATGCATTATTCTACAAGCATCACTCAATATAAACTAAAAAACTTTGACAGAAAATGGGGCCTCTAAACACAAAATAAACCTCTGATTACGGGATAGTCTTTTCCAAAGTTTGAAATTGAACTTCTGCACATCACCTAATTTTTTTCCTCAAATTTAAAATTTCATTATCCTTTTGATCAATCTTTGCTTGCAATTGGTCCAAAACAATCCTTCAAGTTGCTTTGATTCTCTTGTACCGAGCTTTAAAGAAAGACCAACAGTCAAATTTGTGGAAAAATCAAAATTCCAATGCAAATCTTTATAAAACCTCTAGAGGTTCAACAATTTTTGAAAGTTTGAAACCAAAGCCTTATTAGTAGATTTTATTCCTTCCTTTTTGAAAGGAATGTGAGTAGTTTATATTTGTAAGACGAAGCCTTAAACGAAGATTTTTTTTCTTAATTTTGAGTCTCACCTATCATATAAGCACTACAACGAAGTAAACAATTGGCTAAAAAAAGTAACTAATTGTCTAAAAAGGGTAGCCTATATTTATTTGTGACGTTTTTGTTTTGATGTATAAACTGTCGTCAATTCCCTATAGTGAAAATTATAGGCGACGTTTTTAAAAATCTTAGATAAAAAGTATAAGTTACGAAAATTTTTTGTAGCTAAAACATTACAAAAATGTAGCTAAAAATTGAATCTTGGCAAAAAAAATTTGGCAGCAAATGATTGACAATGAAAATAAAACATAGCCAAAAAATTTTTAGCAACATATCATTGACGACAAAAATAAAACATAGCCAAGAGTTTTTGGCTGTGTTTTTGTCTTCGTATCAATATATTATTAGCTTCATTTTGTAAAATATAGCTACATTTTGTATAATATAGCAAAATATTATTAGCTACGTTTTTTATGATGTAGTCAAATGTTATTTGCTATGTTTTTAGTAATGTCGCGGTATGTTATTTGTTACATTTTTAATTCATGATATTAAATAATATGTTTGTATATAATGTATTGACATTTTTTATTTTAAATTATGTACTTATTATTATAAAATTAAATTGTAGAAAAATATTATTAATTCAAAATATTAATTTTATATTAATATCATTAAATTATACCAACAAAAAAACATAACATTAAACGATGATCATTTGTTCTTGTACAAGATATTAATGATAACCTGAACAATTTTGATAGACAAAACAATAAATAAAGAAATCAGTTTATAAATTATAATATGTCATGCTCAGATTACAAAAATATTAGACCATAAACCGAATGACTATCTAGTGTGTCCATATCCATGAACCTATAATCATTCAAAAAGCTTAGTTAAAATCAACTAAAAATATTATTAGTATTGATAAAATGATTATTTAGTTCCAATTAAAACAAACACTTTATAACTTTACCATTTACAACATAATCACTCATTAGTTGCATCTTCATTTATTCTGTAATATGAGAAAAAGTGTTAAATTAAACACACAGGAAATGAAAGAAAAAAGTATAGGAGATAAAATTAGTACCCTTCACTTTCCTCTTCATTTCCAATATAAACCAAGCCAAGTAATCCTTTGAATAACGTAACATATCATGTTTTGCTAATTTTGCTCGAGTTTCTTATCTCTTGATTACTTCAACTTGTAATGCAGCCTTAAACTTGTTGTTTTCCTCTTGAAGGTGTTCAATGATTATTTTATATGTTAAGGTTGAAAATTTTGGTTCAGTGCCATAGTCAAGGCCTTTCATATAGCTAAAACGAGTACCAAGTACTGTATCACAAATGTCTTCTACACTGAGCTCATTCCCCTTAAACATAGACTTCTCTGATTACTTTTACATCTTATTCTAAAATTAGAAAAAAAAACAAAATTAATATTCATTCCATATATTACTACTTACTATTACATTAATAGATGAATAAAAATATTGAACAAACTTTTATACTTACATAATTATTTTTTGCTTCTTCTGATACTCATCTTTTACTTTCCTTATAGTGAGTGACTTTATATAATGTGATTCTATCACATTCTTGTGTGTATAGCTACTTCTTACTTTGTTTTATGAGACAAAAATACAAGATATAATAAATAATGTATTGTTTATTGATTTAAGTATAATTTACAAACATAGATCTTACATAGTCACTTCGAACAACTACGTACAAATGGCTTTGACCTTTGATTATAAGGTGTTTTCATTTTTTGTCTACTTACCTTTGCCTTCTCACAATTTTCCTAAATTAAGAAAAAACATAAATTAGTCAGTAAATCATCTAACAAGATTAATGCCAGTAAACGTGAAGGCAAAAAAAAAAGCACGAACTTTTGGGTCAGCCCAACAATCACACAAACTATTCAAAAAAATTTCAGACATTTATTCGGGAATTTGGCTTCGTACCTCCGCATCAAAAGGAAAAGATTTATAATACTTATGTAACTTGAAACAACGATCCTTGGTCCATTGTTTCAATAATGAGGCAACACAATTTGAAACATCTAGGTTCTCAATATTCTCAATATTCAATTTCAATTGTGAACAATAAGTAAAGATATAATTAATCTTAAAATCATTGAAACAATATTACATATAGTTAAAGATTTTGAAAAATTACTGCAACTTTATCCAAAGCATTTTCAAGCAAGTTTTCTTCCTTCAAATCCTTAACATTTTTCAAACAAGGTAATTTTGTTCTCACAGTAATCCCCAACTCATTTGACAGTTTTGTATATTAGACCTTGTCTACTTGACGACCTTGCTGAGTATCAATATGTATTGATAAGTTACAATTCATTATAACATTCATTCGTTGCTACTTTTACCTTTACTTTTTTTCCCTAATACTAGCATTGGAAGTTGACAAAAAATGAATAATGATAAGAAAATATTAGAATATATAAATATATATTTGAGCATAAGTTTAGTTGAAGGTATTAAATATTAACAAACCTGCACTAGTTGCTTCATTGTTGTTTGAGACAGAATGAAATTGTTATGTATGACTTGAAGGCATAATATTATTGTTACCTTATTATGGCAATGTACTAGAACATGCTCTATTTCTTATGAAAAAAAAAAGAATATGATAAGAAAAAGACCTATATATATATATATGTACAAAAATTTTAAATATGTGTGACTAATTTCATTGTTGTTTGAGATAAAATGTTGTTGTTGGCTACGAATTGAATTTCTGGCACCAACTAATTTATGTAGTTAATATATATATGTATACATATTTTAAATATGCGTGACTAATTTCATTGTTGTTTGAGATAAAATGTTGTTGTTGGCTACGAATTGAATTTCTGGCACCAATTGATTTACGTAGTTAAAGTTACACATCTCTTTGTTTTTTTAATTTTGATAGCTACCACCTTTTTGGCTTTGTTTTTACCAGGTGTCATTATGTTAGATAGCTACAAAAAAAAAACCAACTTTGTAATGAGACAATAGAAAGAGCACTTTCATAATACTTCAATCATCATAATTAAGATATATTCAATCATCAACATTAATTACATTGACAACATAAATATAACCAACATTACATTTAAGACAATAGAAAGAACCAAGTCCAAATTCATATTTCGTTACCAAGTAAAGCATAATAGAATAAACGAAGAATATTCATTTGGTTACTTTACATAGCCTAGTTAACGTGTTTGAAAAGATATGTTATTGCATAGTAATGCATATCTTTACAAATAACAACACCACTTCTTAACCTATAACTAAACATGTCGAAATATGAAAATTTTAAAAAAAATTCATTAAATTAAAAATATTCATATGTATAATTGTAACTAATGACAAGTGCAAAATATATGCACAAAGCCATGAGTTTTTTAATCAAATGCTCTCTTCATATTTTAATGGAACTTTCTCAATTTTACTTGGCCTAAATGTTAACTAAATAATTCAAATAAATAAGAATATTTCAAAGTTAGTTGATTTCTATATAAATAGTAATAGTGTTTGAGTTTATTGCAAAGTTAGATAATTTTAATATCATATGTAGAAGAATTTGATTTTAGGAGAATCATCTCCAATTTGAGTTTATGTTCAAAAGCATAAACATTATTATAGTAATACCTTTCAACAAGACCTATAAGATATTGGATGCATGATGAAAATACATACAGTAAGAATATTTACCTTTGCAAGACACATTATGTAATATTAAAATGGAATTTCCTTATTTTAAACATATTGTTCTTTGTAGTCAATAAACCCAACAATTCAACTCCAACGACTGAAGATCAAAACTATGCAATCCATGTTGCTAGATTCTCTTTGCCAATGTTCATATTTTTCTCACGATCGATAGACTCAACATTTCAAATCCATAATGTGAAGTTTAAAACTATACAATCTATAATGTTAGATTATCTTTTTCAAGACGCATAGATAATGACCAATGTAAAAATTATTGCAAAAAACGCTAGCTTAAACTATCAAGAACATAAGTAAAAAAACATAGCACCAACAAATCAAGAAAAAAAAGATCACAGATATAAGTTGTATAATCACTTAGGCATATCAACCCTATTTTTCAACTTACAGTAATACAACGCAACAGTGAGAAATGGAGGTAGGTATAGGTAAGAAAAGGAAGCACATCAGTCCATTATTCTCACCTACCAAAAGCCAATTGGCACCTACCACATCTATATTAACCAATTGACTCAACCCTAATTTCCATTAACCACGAATGAATTAAAAACACAATTACCTGAAGAAAAAGAACCCTTTTGAATAGGTAGAACAGACGTTGCCAATTGGTGGAAAATCACAATTAGAATAGACGTCACCAATTGGTGGAAAAAACACAAAGACGCTATAATTGCTAGAACACGAAGACAGATGAAGAAAAACATAAAGAAGTAGTATCTTTAGGTTATCAGTATGGAGATTTAGTGGACAAAATGACCTCATTTTCATTGTTTTTTTTTATTTTTCTTCTTTTCGTTACTAAAATATTTTTGTAGCAAAAGCTTTTGAATTATGAAATTTATTTTTCGTACTTGAATTATGTGTTTTAGCTAAAAAAATATTTCGTAGATAAAAAATTTTATTATGAAAATAAGTTCACAGTTAAAAAATGTTGTCAAGTTTTATTAGCAATAAAAAATATTTTATAGCTAAAAACTTTTGACTACGAAACTAAGTTCACAGCTAAAAAATGTTGTCAAATCTTATTAGCTATGAATATAAAACGTAACCTACTTTAATGTAACTAATACTTTTAAAAACTTGTGAAATATTTGAAGTTAGAGGTATATTTCAGTAGGCTACGATGTTAAAATTTTGTAGTCAAAGAGTAACTTTTAGCTAAGAATTTTAAATTGTAGAAAAAATAGTAGCTAAAACTCCAATTTGTTGCGGCGAAGATACATATCTAATAAAGGATCCATTAAAAAAATATTAAAAATATTTTTAATAATGAAAATTTGACAAAAAATTAAGTTATAATTTAAATTGAACATTTGTAAAATATTAAATTTGTATAAACATGTTAAAGTTTAAATTTAGATTAAATTATGATGAAAATGTTATAATTTAGTTTAATGCTTTTGTCCCAGCTAATTCAACACCCAATAAGAGGCACTAAATCATAGTTTTAACTATTTTATTTTCAACAGGTAATAAGGGACATTAGTTTTAACTATTTATTTGGATGATGACGATGATACTTTTATTAGATTTGTTTTTCTTAATAAAGCTGTGAATCTGAAAGGGAATAAAACCTTGACCTGAAATTACGTCATCAAACGTAACAAATAAATATTATTTAGTAATGGAGGAGGCTTGAAGCTCTAGATTCTTCTTTCTTTTATGGTTTGTTTAAATTTCTTGTTATCGTCTGTAGTACATTTGAACAATACCCAAGTTATTAAAAAGATGGCATCCACAGATGGAGTGATTAAAACATCACTGGTCCTATTTGAATACTCCGCCAGCCACCCCATCTTATAACGCACAAAGAGCTAAGATAATGAAATTTAAAATTTCACGAAAACCATATCTTTTTAATTCTCATATTGGATCAATTGGATATGTTAATTTAGATAGCTATGCTTCCATAGATAATTTACAGCTAAAACTTTCTTAGCCTTCACCATATTAGATTAGTCAGAGCCATTATGGAAAGCAAAAAGTTGACAGGCAATTTAATAAAATTACAACTGTTTATCAACTTTCTGCAGTCTTATCTCTCCCTAAACAAAAGATCAAAGTCAAATTTAAGCTAATAATGTCATTTTTAATGGGTATTCTTTAAGCAACGTAGCCGGAGCGTGCAAATTATTTATCACTGGCAAAAATCATATTGGAAAGCAAGAAATAGTAAGAAGCAAGAAAAAATGGAACGTTCATTATTGCACATGCTCGTGGTGGGGTAGTGAGTGCAATAGCCTCCGAAAAGAAAATGTGAACGCATAAAAAAAAGTCAACAACGATAGGAGATAATTTAAGCAATACACTCCACTGACACCTGACCGTGGGTGATGGACAGGTGACGGTTGACAGACGGTACCTTTTACACGTGTCATTCGTCTAATGGACTAACATCACTGATTGGAAGTGCTTCCCAACATCACGAGAACAACTACAGGGTTCTGCGGCAGTAAATAATTAAGAGCAACTACAGTGTTGTTGGATAGGGTTATCAATTGGTAATTAACAATTGCGATTAAATTAGTGCGTAATTATGGTCCTCACCTTCTTTATATAAACGACAAAGTACCCGCTCTCGGCTGTAATATGGTGAGGCTGAGAGTTGTTTACTTGCAAAATTCGAAAGAAAGATAAGAGAGCTTTGAGAGTTCATTTTGTTCTTGAGCTTCGCTTCTTCTTCCCACCCCCCTCTCGTAACATCCCGTTTCTCTGAGTCCCTTTCTGTTAATCATCTGTCTTTCAGGTTCTGATTTTTTGGGTTTGTTTTCTAGAGTAACCAAATATAGTTAAAAAGCAAACTTGAAAAGAATGATTTCTTAGAAAGCCAGGTGTTTTCAGAATCGAGATCCAGGGTTTTTAGTTTTCCGTTTTCACATCTTCATCTTCTAATTTTGTACATCTCTTCTTGGTTCTTTTGGTTTTGCTGGCGAGTCGGGTTTTTTAGTTTTTCGTTTGCAAATCTTCATCTTCTAATTTTGTATATCTTTTCTTGGTTCTTTTGGTTTTGTTGGCGAATCGACTTAGAGGGTTGTTTTTTAGTCCCTCAAAGTTGGTCTAAGTCATCTGGGGTTGTGTATTTCTAAACCTCTTTTGATATTTTATTTCAGCAAAAAACTGTATTCTTAGTTTAGACTTAGATAAGACTCAGGTTTGTTTTTATTATAATAACCTTCTGTTAAAGTGTCCTTTTTGTTCGAGTGTGTTGAAGGCAATGGCAGCTACAATGGATTTCTACAGTAGCATACCGCTTCAGTCAGAGTACCACGAAGGCGGTGGTGGGGAATTAATGGAGGCACTTGAGCCTTTTATGAAGAGTGCTTCTTCGTCATCACCAACAACCCATTTTCCCTCCAATTTCTCTTCTCTGTATCCTTCTACTTCTTATAACTCCTTTCTTTCTTTCTCTAATACATTCTCCACACCTTCGCACCACCACCACCAACAACTGCCCTTTTATGGTTGCTCCACTTCGACGACCCACACGGTCCCAACTGGGTTCTCGATCCACGACCTTTCCGGTTTCCAGCAACCGAGTTCAATCGGGCTCAACACCCTTACTCCTGCTCAGATCCACCAGATCCAATCCCAAATACACCTTCAAAAGCATCATCCCCGCTACGCAGCCACAAACCAACAGTCCCTCAACTTCCTGGCTCCGAAACCCGTGCCCATGAAGCATTCGGGTTCTCCACCCAAAGCCATCAAGCTCTACAGAGGAGTGAGGCAACGCCACTGGGGCAAGTGGGTCGCGGAGATCCGTTTACCCAAGAACCGGACCCGGTTGTGGCTTGGCACTTTTGACACTGCCGAGGAAGCTGCTCTGGCCTACGACAAAGCGGCCTACAAGCTCCGAGGTGACTTCGCAAGGCTCAACTTCCCTAATCTCCGACACCAAGGCTCTCACATAGAAGGCAAGCTTGGCGAGTACAAGCCTCTACACTCGTCTGTTGACGCCAAGCTCGAGGCTATTTGTGAAAGCCTGGCAAAATCGCCGAAACAAGGAGTCAAGCGAGGGAAACAGTCGAAGAAGAAAATTGGCGAGGTGGGAGTTGAGCAACTGCCGCCGCATGTTGTCGTCGACGACAAGTGTTTGAAGGTCGAGACACCATCTCCGGTTCCGACGGACAGTGAGGGTTCTGGCGGATCCTCGCCGTTGTCGGATCTGACGTTCCTGGATTGCGAGGAGGCTCCTTTGGATGTTGATTCTGTGAACTTCTCGTTGCAGAAGTATCCGTCGTACGAGATCGATTGGGCTTCGATATTGTCTTAGGTTATTATATATCGATTGTTACTATATTATTATTAGTCTTCTGGTTGTTTGTTTTAGAAGGTATGGGTGTCTGCACCGGAGTTTTTGGCAGTTGCAGAGCCCGTACTTGGTGTTAAAGGTGTCCAAATTTAGTTTTAGGTGTTGATTTTTGTAAATCTTAAGCAAGCCTTGGTCAGCTGGATTTTTGTCATGCTAGACCTTGGAGAAATTTGTATTTCTTGTTGGTGTCAATTTTTGGTCTCTTTCCTTGTAAGTTAATTCTATTGTTAGTAAAGAAATGTTGTATTATGTGTCAAAATCCTTTTCTTGTTCCTTCTTCAGCGCAATGGTGGTTATCAAATCGAATCTAGAGTATACTTTGTAAATCGAATTGATAATAAGATGATATCTAATTTATGTACATATTCGAGATAACAATTGGAGATGGTAGGGGATTGGTAGAATTGGATTTGGGCCTTGGGCTTGACCCAATTTTTTAAAAACATTTTTTTAAACACATAATATGTTATGAATTTTAATTGGTTTAAAAAAATTAACATAAATAAGATAAATCAAATTTATTAAAAAATTAGTTTGCCTCGAGCTTACCTAATTGTCATCCTCATTCCCGCTACTTTGGGTCTGAGGTCAAAGCCTGGGCAGATCTATTACCATTATTAGATTATAAAAATAAAAGAAAATATTATAATTAAAGTGATTAATTTAATTAGTTGGAATTACGAATTTCATTACAAGAAATAAAAGAAAAGATTATAATTAAAGTGATTAATTCAATTATTTAAAATTACCAACTTCAACTGGTTAATAAAAATTAAGATTTTTTAATGAATAAATCTATAAAAGATAAAACAAAATTCATTAATAGATTTAGCTAGGATTATGTAAGAAATGAAAGAAAAATTATAATTAAAATAATCAATTTAATTAATCAAAGTTAATAATAAAATTAAAATTTTATAATAAATGAGTATATAAAACATACAAAATAAATAAGATGAAACCAAAGAGAGGATAAGATTATAATAAAGATTATATGAAATGAAGAACAAGATTATAATTGAAGTGATTAATTTAATTAATTAATGGTAAGAACAAAATTCATTAATCGATAACATAATTTACAATAATGATTATTCAAAATTTTTAAATAATACAATTTACAAAAATTCAAATAATTTTATGGACTAGAAGTTTGGGATTGTGAGAAACTGAGGGTGGAAACTGGAAACTGGAGAGAGTAGAGACTAAAAAGAGCAGTTAATCGTTGTAGTATTTAGTACCGTAATATTAATATTTAAAGGAATATTAAGTAATTAATAAAAAATTAAAACATACATTAATTATTGAATATTTTATCAAAATAATGTCTACTTAATTGATGAGTATTTATATGATTAGTCACCTCTGCATTATTACCCATGGCGGTATTAATACACAAGTTCTAAAAAAACAATATAAGGTAAATAGACGAAATTGTTATATCAAAAAGGCTTTACTCTTAATATCTTCATTTTCTAGCAAACTCTGAACACATATAAGTGCTTTCACAATATGAGAATAAAGTCAAGCTTGATGAGGACTAATTATCTGACCATCAGTGTTAAAAGCAAACTCCAATGTAACATCCCGTTTTCGTAGAACGGGTCGGACCAGAGAAACGGGTCCAAGTGAGGTAAGTAAGAGAAATTAGGAAA
>JAOQMS010000006.1:9686140-9702189 GCA_027563885.1 Erythroxylum longipes | reverse complement strand
TAAAAAGTGTGTAGTAAAGAGCTTTGACAAAATCCTAAGTGGGAGCTTAGGTAGAGGACATAGGTCTTAGCACCGAACCTCTATAAACACTGTGTTTGCCTCTCTTCTCTACTCTTTTACATTTCGATTTGTTTGTTTGTTTCGTGTGTTTTAATTCTCTGTTTTGTAGCACTTTGCATAAAGATTTAAAAGATCTATTCAACCCTCCTTCTAGATCGTTTTCAAAAAATACAAGGATTTGGGTAAGATTTCTCTCTCTCTCTCTAAAAAATGAATCCGCCCCTCTCTTTCTTATTTTTGCAGGTTTTAATCTTCCAATGGCTCCAAAGAAGATGGAAGCTCGAAAACCGACTGATGAATTGTGCCTTCAAGTCTCCGATGAAGGTAAGCCTAGTTTAGCGACAACTTTTTGTGCCCTTTTTCCCATTTATTCGGAGGAAGAAGGTACGCATTTTTGAGATCTTAGAGATAGGGAATTGATCACTCCTTGTTACTTTGATTTTGAATTATTAGAAAACAAATGAGTGAGGTAAAAAATTGAGCGACTAGCTATAAGCATAGGTTGGGATAGGTTCATTCATTGTGATGTGCCTATTTACCCTATTATGACTATAAAGTTTTCCATTACAGTCCATTATAACCCTAAAATGGATGTTTTATGGTTTAGGTTAGTTGGCAATGTTTATAAATTGGATTATAATATCATTCATGCACTTTTTGATTTGTCAAACACTAAAGTTTTAAATAATCATGATGACTTTTATCTGGATGATTACTAGAAAACTCTAACAGGTGAAGAAAATTTTGACTCTAGGAATGCACCGAACACTTTAATTCGTAGTGCCGAGCATTTTCTTTTGCATAAATTAATGTGCTTAATGGTGTTTACTAAAACTGAAAGTAATAAATGCTTGACTAAAGAACTCTTCTTCCTGTGGTGTATGGATCAAAAAATAAAAATTAATAAGCCTTTTAGGATTTTTTGATTAATAGTGAGTGTTGTGAATAAAAAGAGTTCTTATTTTGGAATCTTTCATATATAACTATTTTGGCTTTGTTTTACAACTTTGATGTGGGAAATGTACGATTTGTTTGATATATCTTATTTAAGGCGCTTTGAGATTTTAGAAAACTCCGAAATCCTCAGACGCATACTGCAGTGAAGAACAGGAAAGGAAAAGATACAATAGCTTTTTGACCCTCCACATTCTAAGTAGTCTCGGAGCCAGAAGAAGAAGAAATGGAGGAGAAACCGAGTGCACCAAGAGAGGTCGACATATTTCAACAAATCCTTGACTAGATGGCCTCCAATCAGCAGTAAATGACATTGTAACTCAATGAGCTCGGCACCCAAATGCGGCAGGTCCACAAGGAGCAGCGCTACTTGAAGAAGAAATTCCTCAAATTCTTTCAGGGGAATAATTTTGAAACTCCTTCGCCAACACCATTACCACCGCAATCCCCATAAGCTTTTCTTACCCTATACTTTTAAATTGTGCTTATGTCTTTTGTTTGGTTTCATGTCATTTTTGTTTGGTTTAATTTCTTTTGTTTAGTTTGCTGACTTTTGTTTGGTTTCATGTCTTTTGTTTGGTTTTATGTCTTCTGTTTGGTTTGATGTCATTTTATTTATTTTGTGGTTGCCTTGTCATATTGAGGACAATGTGTTCTTTAAGTGTGCGGAGGTGACCCTTATGTTGTTAATTGCATTATGTTAATCACTGTTTGCATTATGTTAAATAGGATGCATGTTTAGGCATATCATGTTATTTTATGTTAAGCAATGGAACTGTAGTTGAATCATTTGGATTGGTATTGCCATGAGATTCTGTCATGCTAGTTGGAATTAGAATGAATACATGCTTGAACTCGGATTAGGCTACTTGAGTAAAAAGTGAACCATGTTGAGTGATGAAAAGTAGTTGGTTACATAAGCTTACTCACAATTTGACATTTGAGCAAGAGGTAATGTAGAGATGCATAATGAATTTTCATTTGAGCCAATGTGATAATTGAACCTATATGACTCCATCTATAGTCATTCTATTTCTTTATTGTCTGATGCTTCCTTAGGTTATTACCTTCAGAACTTGCTTTGAATTGGTTTGAGTCTACTAGATGCATGCTTAACAGAGATGATTAAGGCCCTCTTTGTGTTAACCCTTGGCTTCAATGTCCTACCTTTGTATATCCCTTGCTACTCCCACTAAGCCTTAACCATTTTCTTTCCATTCACAAGCGTAGTTGAGTATTGCGTAATACATTAGTTGGGATTGTTGTGAATATTTTTATCGAGATGAGTTGAGGATACTTCTTCCTATGAATTACATTGTATATAGTAGCTATTTTATTCATAGTTTCTTCCATGTATTAAAAAAATTTTGAAAAGAAAAAAGAAGAGAAAAAAGGAAGAACAATTGAGCAACATAAATAAGTGCAGAGTATTAGCATAATTACATTTGTATATCTCGGAGTTATATTTTGTTATCCCTTTTCACCCAGTTTTTGCTTTACGAATGCTTATGTTAACCCTTTATCCTTTTTACCCACCTTAACCCTTACCACATTACAACCCTAAACAAGCCCTTTTGATCTATTTATTCATGCAATCATTGTATAGGAGAATTAGTGTATTAGCAAGCCTTTGGTAGTGTAGTTTCCTATAGGAAGTTTGAGCGAAACACTAACCATCAAACACTTGAGAGAAATGAGTGAAACCATGAGGAAGATTCATTTTGCATCTATTCTTATCTTTGAGTGATGGTGCCATGTGTTGAGTTTGCTTATGTAGACTAATGAAAAAGTAGTCATGATTTATGTAGTAACTTGATATTTGAGTTGGCTAAAATTTAAGGGATTGTATGTTTTGATCTTTGTGAAAATGAAGTGATGGAATTGATTGATTGTATTTATTTTTCTTGAGGACAATAAATGATTTAAGTGTGGGGAAGTTGATAGTTGTGAATTAGTCTATATTTTTCTAAGTATTTGGCATGTGTTTCTCGCATAATAGATGATTATTTTCATATTTTAGGATTCATTTTGTATGTTTTTGTTTAGTTTGATCTTCATTGTTGTTCTTTTATATTTGATGTTGATTTAAAGTAAGAATCGATCATTTTTATGTAGGAATGAAGATTGAGCAACTTGGAGATTGAGCTAGAGACCAAAGAGGAGAAGAAAAGAAGAAGTATTCTCTTGCAAGATCCTACGATCATAGGAATCATGCCAATTCCCACGATCGTGGGATATTTTATTCGAGAGACTATGTGGGGTTTAATTAAACTTTAGGGTTTCTGGACTATAAAACATACTAAACCTCCATGGATGAAGGAGGACGTGAAACTTTTATAGAGAAGAGCCTCCTTGAGTGAAAAATACAAGTTTTGAGTCTTGAGGAAGTTGGAGATTCAAGGATTATCAACAACAGTTGGGAAAATAGCACATCAACACCAAAATTTCCAGATTTTGGAAAAGAAGAGAAAGATTATTCTTATTCAATTTTTTGTTGGTTTTATCTCTTCTAACCTTTGTAATATGGAATATTTGAGTGTTAGTGACATTATGGAGACCATGAGTGGCTTAATTGTTTTTAGAGATTACTTTTGAACTATTTTGTTAAATTCCTATTTTATTGAATTGAATGAAGGTTGTCTTTGATGATTGTTGATTATATATAGCTTACAATAAATTGAGAGATTGAGTTGGGTTATTTGTGTAGGATTGTACAATGAGAGTTGGCAACCTATAGAATTACAATCATCACGTTAATTGATTAGTTAAAAGAGAGATCTTATCTAATTTAATTGATCACCCATATGATAGCTTAATAACTAGTTAAATTGGTAGAGTGATTGGGTAGGTTGAGAGATAGCTTAATTGACTTCATTTAATTTGATTAGGGACAATTAGTTAAACCTTGAGAGAGTGTAGTTAATATAATTGAACATCTTAGGTGAGACACAATTCGATTAATAAAATAGGAGCGAGACAAGATAGGGAGAAAGTGATCTCTAGTCATTAAAACCTTGAATTCCAATTTTCTGCATTTTTGTATTGTCAATTGTTTATTTTTCTTTCAATTTTAGTTTAATTTTTTAGATTATTTCCATTAAACAATTTCGTTTCTTGAACAAAGTTTGATTTGAATTAAATGGTGTCTAGGAATCAATCCCTATGGGATCGATATCCACTTTCTAACTACAAGTCACGACTCATATACTTGCTGTTTTTTAGGGTAAAAAGGGTAGATTGTTTTGAAAAATTCACTCAAAAATGGTCTTAGTAGAAAATTTTTCATCTTTATCATTTTCTACCACTATCATGCCACCCTTCTTTGGCACACACTATACTGGGCTCACCTATTCACTATTAGAAATAGGGTAAATAGTCCCCGCATCTAACAATTTCACTACCTCCTTCTTCACCACTTCTTGCATGTTTGGATTTAACCTCTTCTGTCTTTCCCTCGTAGTTTTACATCCTTCTTCTAGGTTAATCCTATGCATCGCCATATTGGGGCTAATCCCCTTAATATCAGAAATTTGCCACCCCATGGTTCTCGTCCTCTTCCTAATGGTCTCCACTACTTTCTCTTCTTACTCTCAATATAATTGGTTGGAGATAGTGATAGGTAAAGTATGGTTCCTATCTAAAAAGGTGTATCTCAAATGGCCAAGGAAAGGTTTAAGCTCGAAATTGTGGGCTTAACAATTAAAGGTGGTGTGGTGTTTCTGTTCTCTCCAGCCTTTCTAGATCAACTTCCTTACCTAATTCCTCTTCTTTCACACTTTTATCTTTGTGCACTTCATTAATTTTATCAACTTCCTCTTCAACCTCCTTCTCACATTCATCCACAACATCAATTTTCATACAAACATTAACATCCACCAGTTTCTTCAAAGATTTTGACATATTAAACTCAACCTGCTCATCACCAATTCTCAATACAAGTTTCCCTTCATGTGCATCAACTAATGCCCTACTAGTATTCGTAAAGGGCCTACCCAAAATCAGTGGACAATTTCTATCAACTTCGAAATCCAACACAAAAAAATCAACAAGAATAATAAATTTATCCACTTTTACCAATACATTTTCTATAACTCTAAATAGTCTCTTTATGGACTGGTCCACAAGTTGAATTAGCATGGATGTTGGCTTGACCTCTCCTAATCCTAATTTACTGAAAATAAACAAAGGCATCAAGTTAATACTTGCACCTAAATCACATAAACATTTAGAGAACTCAAAATCACCAATAACAAATGGAATAGTAAAACTTCCTGGATCTTGTAGTTTTGAAGGCATTTGGCTTGATATGATCGAACTGCTATTTTCTATCAAAGTTATCATTTGATTGTCCTCCCAAGTGCATTTGTGTGTAAGTATATCCTTAAGAAACTTTGCATACTTGGTCATGCATTCCAAAGCTTCCACCAACGATAAGTTAATCCGCAGCTTCTTCAGTTTCTCCAAAAACTTGGAAAACTAAGCGTCCACCTGATGCTGTTTCACCCTCTATGGATATGAAAGTTTAGTCTTGTAAGGTGGTGGTCGTACATAGGGCCTTCCTTCTTCTTTCTCTTCTTTTATCTCCTTGCTTTTCTCTTTTTCTTGGCTATCCTTAGGCGCCCTTGGTTCCTCCATCTGCTTGCCAAGTCGAAGTCTAATAGGTTTGAGTTGTTCCCTTAGGTTGACCTCAGTATTGCTCATTAGACTACCTACACTTCGAGATGATAAAGCATTAGCAAGTTGACCTACATGAACCTCTAAATTGTGGTTGGATGAGGTATGATTCTTCACAATCTGGTCAAATTTTGCTTCCATTCTCTTCTGACTTTCCTCTTGGCTAGCAAATATCCTTTTCTAGTTCTCTTCCTGAGTTGCTAGTTTGGACCCAAAAATCTCCATAAACTTGTCTATTTTGCTTTCCATCAACCTAGTCCGATCTTGCTAAAATCTAGGAGGTCCTTACGATCTTGCTTAGCCACTTGTATTATTAGTTCTCTAAGAAAAATTCGGATGGTTTTTCCACCCCGGATCATAATTATTTGAATAAGGGTTATTACCTCTTTGTGGATGACCTAGGTAATTTAACTATTCCACTGGCTCATAACAAGAAACACTCAGCTGAGCCACGGTTATTTTGCCCACATAGCTTACACTATACTTTGATTATTTTAGGTGTAGATGAAAATGCTCCTTGCATGTTGCTCAATTGCTTTGTAACGGTCATGATCTGTGTCTGTAAAACAGTAATAAAATTAATAGGGATCATACCTTTTTGCTCCTTCTGTCCTTGTCTATTCCTCTCACTTGACCATATGCAACTATTGCTCGTCGACTCCTCTAAAAGGCCATGAGTTGCTTCAATAGTCTTCCTCATTAAAGAACCTTCAACGGTTGCATCTATAGTTCCTTTCGTGCTCAGATTCACACCATTGTAAAATGTCTGCAATAGGAACTCCCTCGGAAGGTTATGGTGGGGACAACTTCTCTGTAATTCTTTAAATCTTTCCCAGACTTCATAGAGAGATCCACCATCACTCTGTTGAAAATTTGTGATCTCCTTTATGATCCTTGCCGTCTTGGTTAATGGAAAATATTTTGCAAGAAGTGCTTGGGCTAGCTACTCCCAAGTAGTGATCTGCCCCGAACTAAGTGAATTGTACCATGCCTTCACCTAATCTTTCAAGCTGAAAGAAAACAATCTTAATTTTACTACATCATCGAACATTCCGTTGAACTGGAAAGTTTTGTAAATCTCCAAAAAATTAGTAATGTGGGCATTTAGATCTTTATTATATAGCCCATAGAGTTGCACACTATTCTGCAATATGTTGAGGAGTGCTGGCTTGATCTCGAAATTGTTAACTTGAACCACTAGCGTCGCAACTCCCTGAGGACTGAATCCTGGCCTTATGAAATACATCAGTGTCCTCTCAACTCCTCCTTGCTCTGCTTTTTCAGCCATATCTCCCTTTATACTATCTCGATGCTTCACTTTTTTAGTTCTCGTTCGTGTCTTGTAATATCAGGAAACTCTTCTTCACTAATTGCTATCAATCTTCACATGCTCCTTGTGTTCATGCACCTACAAATATACAAGGAAAAGAATCAAAAACTCTTAAATCAAAGTAATCTAAACTAAACAAGATGTTAAACAAACAATCCCCAGCGACGATGCCAAAAAACTTGTTGATTATAAAATAGTCTACTAGTTTTACGCTCAAAACTGCAAGTACACGGGTCTTGACTTGTAGTTAAAATATAGATATCGATCCCACAAATATTGATGCTTAGGCACCACTTAATTTATATTAATCTTTGTTTAAGAACTGAAATTGTTTTATTGGAATAAACTAGAAAATTAAATTAAAATTAGATGATTAACAATGAACAATTAATAAAACCAAAATGCAGAAAATTGGAATTCAAGATTTTAACAACTAGAGATCACTTTTTCCTATCTAGTCTCCCCCCTATTTTACTAATTGAATTGTGTCTCACCTAAGATGTCAAAATATATTAACTACTGTTTCTTAAGGTGTAATCAATTGTCCCTAATCAAATTAAATGAAGTTGATTAAGCAATCTCTCAATCTACCAAATCACTCCACCAATTTAACTAGGTATTAAGTTATCCTATGGACGTACTCTGATTGATATAATAGTATGTATAAAGACCTAACGACGTACCATAGGCTAAATCAAAATTAATACATAAGCGCGCCTCATTTCAATATCAATTCAAAACATATTCAAAATCCATTTCTATGCGAATTCAAAGCATGTGCACATCTCATTAGTTTCCAAGTGTATCCAAAACTCAATTCAATGTTAAATCAAAGCATATGTAAACCTCATGAAGATTAACTTTTAAATTCAAGTAGTAGCACTAACAAAATTATTCATAAACATACTTTTCATAGTAAAGTAAAAACCATCTTTACAAAATCAATTTAACGGTACACTTACTGTTTATCATTTATCGTTAACCACCCTCCCATGTTCTGTGCTTTTCCTTTATTAGTCCTGAGTTTACGGTGACGAGAAAACTTTATGGTCTTACTTAGTTGTGAGGGAGACCCTTGAAGGGTTCCTAAAACCTAAAATCAAACGGTAAAGTGCTGCCCGTCTTTTCCCTACATTTAGTTGGCGTTGATGGAGGTGTTGTCCATGGTTGGAGGCTTAAACAACATGCTAAATTTATTTCCCAAAGGTAGTAACTTGGAAAACCTATGTGTGAAGGGAGTAGCTGCAATTATTCTTCAATAATTCTTGTGCAAAGGAGAGCTAAATTTTTGGTGGAATGAAGGTGGAGCAGCTCCCATCATCTTTGTTTTACATGCTACACATTGAAGAAGGCTATCCACACGTGCAAGCTTTACTTCCAACAACTGTCCATTGTTTTATCCCTTACCATCTTTGTTTAATTAAGCCATTAATCCTTTGTAACATCCACGATAATACTTGTCTCCAACATATAACAAGTTATTCTGATTTTGTCTCACTAAAATGACATATGTCCATACCATGAATTGGTCTCTCATGTAAAGAATTTTATGTCCTTCACATCTACTCCTTCATAAACGTGACATCATAAGATTTTCATGCATTCTTGTTCCAAAATAATGAGAACTTCTTCATTTAAGTGACAGCTACCGCTTAAGGTTCATTCATATGTACATGTATTATTTCTTGTCTAAAATAATTAAATGGCTTAAGAAATATTTGTCCAATTTCGATAGAAATTTCATGTCCACTTAATAACATGTTACACCTAAATATATCAACATACAAGTTAGATCGATTTACTTTAAGTATCTGTAACTATGACTGGATCTTATGTCCTTATGTTTCAGCCCAAGAATGCTTCAAATTTACTCCATAATAATTTAAATCAAGGTCAATCTTGATTTATCATAAATCCATCTGATTGAATTTATTTTTAGTCCATTTCCATACCATTCAACTACAATATTTTTTGACTATCATTTGACTTTAATACTTTTCATTCAGGGTTGAGTTCCTAGTTTACCTATTAGTGAAAATAAAATTTACATTTACCCAAAAACATCATTCACAGGAAATGAAATTTTATAGACATGTAAAAAGAAAAGTTTGGGGTTTTAAAATGTTGCTTAACCTTACCTTTGAAGTTTTTGGAAACTTTTGTGACAGAACTTGTGCGTATTCTATAATTTATATGTTTTTTTTATGTTTCAAATGATTGTGCAAATAAGTTGATAGATGAGATTAAGAAGCCTCATTCAACCACCACGCAAAGATGATTCTTCCATCAGTGGTGAGACCATTGCCCGTGGCGACTGGGAAGGGCCAGAAATTGCCTTAAGTTAAAGTTGCTTCTCTGTTGCAAGTGACTAAGATAATGGCTATCTTGTCACTAATCTAGGGTGACAGTTGCCTAAAAACCAAGGTTGCGGTGGCTGAAGACATAAATAGGAGCAGGTGAAGTGAAAATGCAAAAATTCCTAGCTGGAAAAATGATTACACACGCCCCACATGGAACACAACGTCTTCGGACAAATGCTACTATGGAGTGCCTCATTGAAAATAGTAAGTTAGTTTGAAATTAATTAATTAGATTCATGAAAATTAAGAAAACACTTTTCTTAAGTAATTAAGAAATATATTTCTTAATTTTATTTATTTATTTCAATTTTATTGACATAAATTAAATTTACAATATATTTGTTTAGTAAAATTATTATATAATTTATTTAGAAATTGTTACTTTATTTATGAATAATAAGTTTGCCGATATATTAGAAAATATATTTTTCTTGATTAAATTTTGAAAAGCGTTTTCATTTATTAATTGTGAAAATTTGCATTCTTTAATATTTTGAAAATTATTTTTTTAATTTATTAAAGAATAATTTTTTAATTAATTAAGAAATTAATCTCTAAATAAATAAATAAATTTCTTAATTAAATTAAAATATGGTTTATTAAATTTTCATAGGGTTTTCCTTTTAATATTATAAAATAGTTTTCTAATTAAGGAAAAATAAATTTTAATTAGATTAGAAACATTTTTCTAATTGGATTAGAATGTTTTACTTGTTAAATTTTGAAAAAGGAGCTTTTCTAAATTATAATAAGCAAGAAGTATAATTTATTGAAAATTGTTTTAAATTGAAGGAGTCAAGATAATTATAAAAAGTTTCTATTTGGATTTGAAAATTGTTTTCAAATAAAATTAAGTTTCTATTTAGAATAAAAATTTAGTTTATTTAGGAATCAATGAGTTTAATCTAATTTAAATTTTCCAAGGAGTTGAAAACATTATTTTAGATTATGAAGATCAATAACTAAAGTTAAACATAACTTAATGTTTTATGCACATAATTTGATTTTGAGAGCATAGGTTGCATGTTTTAGTATATGTTTAACGTATTATGCATGTTGAATTGTGTGTTTTATGTCTACAACGTTATAAAATCAATTTTCTGTTTGCTGAGACAAAAAATTTAAATCTCTTATTTAAGTACATGTTTTGAACATGATTGTTGTCTTCCATTATTATAAGACTAAATTATAGTTCTGTTTATCGTTAGACTTGTTGAGCAAATTCAAGGTCGCTTTAACCCGAATAAGTTTAGTCTTATGAGAGTGGGCTCTACTTAACTAAATTTATGTGATTTGGATGAGCAAATTTATGATCATATGAATTAGAGGAAAGGTTAGGAATAACATATAAGATATATTTTGGCAAGTGTTGTCACCGAATGGATCTAGGAGTCATATGAGATGTGATTGATAAAGTTATTATCTACCTAATTTAAGTTTAGTTGGTTTGTTGATCAAACTCAAGATTAACTAAATTTGAATGAGATCTTAGCCCACTAGAAATATTAGAGCAATCTTTCCAAATAGTAGAGAGGGCTCTTATTTCAAATTAAATAGTGGAGTAACCAAATATATGATTAAAACCCAAATCTTATTTGGTAGTCATGGCATATAATCAATCACTTGCTTTTCTTCTATATTTTTTTATGAGTGGAATTTACCTTGTCTAGTGTAGTTGATACTAAGAGTTAAAGAACCAAATTTCTTAGCCATAGGATTATGTTCGAGAAGAGTTCTCAAAGTTAGAAAAGAAAATTTCATGCCCATTACGTAATTTCACCATTATCCCTGTTGATGAACGGTGACAAAGTGTTAAAGATATGTCAAAATCATACAGATGAAAATGTATTGAGATTTTGAGTTGATTAATGTCTCATAAACTTTAATGAGAACATATAAGATGTATCAGTTTAATTATGAATTATATGAAACTTTTTTAAGTTGAAGAATAGCCAAATCAATATTTGGTGAAAGAATGATGATAATATTGAATTGCTAAATCTTATACATGAGATGTATTGGATGGAATAACAATTCATAAAATGACGATTCATATATTTCATTAGTATTACTAACAACTTTATATGATACAATCATATATATATATAATTAAATATTGTTTTAAAATTTTAAATAATTCAAATTATTAAATCTAAATAGAAATTAAACATTGAGGATGTTGAAGCACTTTGAAAAGATCGATTTGGTGAGTTTTAAATTTTTTAGTTATTTATAAATAATGAGATTTTCTAATGAATATCTGCATAACTAAATTCATAAGAGTATGATTTTATATAAGGAAGGATATATAGTATGAGATATTATGTAAATGCAATATTTATTTCTTCTACAATGATGCTTAGTAAAATGACTTACCTGCAATAGTTCAAATTAGATTAATTAGCAATATTTCATATTAGACATGGAACACTAAGACTTGAAAGAATCAAAGTTAATGATTTAAGGATGTGATGCTTAGTTGAAATATGTATTATCCACTAAGTTTATAACTAAATTAGACAATAAAAGGATATAAGATGTCCAAAAGATTAGATATAATCTTACAGAACTATTGAACAAATTGTTTGTTTCAAACTTAAAGGAACATGGGTCCCAAGATAAGTAGTGGGAGTAAGATGGAAATTAAAAAGTTTAAATCTCATGACAATACATCCAATTGGAACTAGTTCCATTGTTGATACATTTGATGCATAGTTAAAAGGATACAAGACATCGAAAAATTCACTTTCATGATGAATTAAAACACTTTATTTTAGAGATGGTTGTGAATTTATCATATCTATAAGAAGGTTAGTGGAAGTATAGTTGTCCTCTTCAGTGAGACTATGTAGAGACATTTTTCCATTGAGAACAACAATTCTAATTTTCAATTATTGAAAATATAATTATCTAAGAACAACTATTGTTGGATATGAAAAGGTAACAACTTAATTTTAGGAATTAGATCTATAGAGATAGATTGGAAATTGTTTACCTATTCTAAGTCTAAGTATATAGATAATGTACTAAAGAAGTTTAGTATTTGAGATATCTGATACTTCTGAAGTATTAAAGATATCCATTATCTCATATATCAATAGATATTTGATTTCAAGGTTATATGCATATTAACTTTAAAAGTAAATCCTAATTAAGGTCTATTTTACTTTTAAAAATATCATTTAAGATTGGAAAGGTTCCAATGTATCAATGGTTGCTAATTAATCCATAATATATTTTTCATTTAGTGGAAATGATTAATTGGATCAATAAGTTATTTAATGAACTTGATATAGTTCCATGCATTGTTCATCAAAATAATGTATTGTAGAACATTAGAGCCTTTAGGCATGTAAAAGGAGATAAGGTCTTATCAAAGATCCAAATATGTATTTAGGTAAATATTATGATAAAAGTTAAGATGAAAGTTATAATATTTAAGCAGGTTTTCACTATGGATAATCTTATAGAATTCTCTCATTAAACTACCGTCTCAACAGTATCATGACCTTCATATGGTGATATGGAATAAGATACTTAATTGATTGGCTTAGTGTAAGTAGGAGATTGTTGGTTTATTCCCTAAAGCCAATCGGTTTGTTGTAATTTAGTAACCAAATAATTTAAAGGCATTCTTTATCTTATACGTACTTAGATGTATATGATAAATTTTGTGAGGTAAATATACATTTCAAGTTAAATCATGATGAGATTATAATTATAAGATTCATATTGCATTTATGTATTATCTATAAATTGTTCCTAGTCATTGTTCTATTAAGACTAGACATTAATATAATGTAAAAAAATAGTATACATTATGTTTTTCCTTATGAAGGAAGTAATCGATCTCATAGACTAAAGTACGAAGATAAATAAATATGTGCGTGCTTGTTAGAGAATAAGTTCACTAAACTAACCCTATATGAGAAATCCATTTGGAACATTATTTGTATGTCTATAGAAATTCTCATTACGATGATTGTATAAGTAATCCTTTGACTTGAGATCTCCAAAGTTATATTGTATAAGGATTGCTATGTTTTGATACTACTTATGACCTATTATAGTCAAAGATAACTCAATGGTAGTCATTGGATGTAGCATGAACTGTATGGAGGTAGTTGAGTGATCAATATAGGATTCATTACCTTAAAGTAATTAGGGAGAATGTTTCATTGTTCTTGATTAGTATTGATTTAGGAAATCCTTGGCCAAGGTGGAACGACATTTTGTAAATAGTTTACAATGTCATTAATTAAATCAATAAATAATGGTGGAGAACTAATATGATTGGAATCAAAGTAGATTAGACATTAATTCCATACTTTATGTTTAACTGGAACATTATATGATGAAAGAATTGATTTGTATGAAAAAATCATGCATATAAAGGTTAATCAAACCACTTTGGCATTCCTAAATATTTAGGTGGTTATGATGTATTAATAGATGCCAATCTTGATCTATAGATATAAATTGTTTAATTAGAAAATTAATGATAAATTAAATGAGTTTAATTTATCTAATACTAAGTATAATTTAGGGTTATAATTTGTATCCATTGTCAACATATTTGGGAACCTAATGGGTCATACATAAATAAATGGTTAAAGAGAGAAAAGATATTTTAATCAAGTTGGACTTTATTATAAAGTTTGAGGACTTTATGATTAAATACAAGATATTTAATAAATAAAGATTAATATGAGATATTGTATTATATTTGGGCATAATTGGTATTTAATTTGAATTATTTATAATTTTAATTAAAGTTAAATTGAAATTAGAATTTAATTTCAATTCAATTACTAAAATTTCCAAAACTTATTATAAATAGACTTAAGCTTTAAAGAAGGTAACACTCTTTACCTAACCCTTTCTAAAACAGTTACAAAGTTCTCTCAACTTGTTCTGTGGATATTGTTAGAGGCTGAAAACTTATACGACTACGATGGTTGAGATGAATCGATTTCAGAAATGGTTCCTAGGATGCGACGAGAAAATGATCAAGCTTAAGGTACAAATTAAGATTCACGCTTTATTGTGATATATGTTTTAATTATTTTATAGAATTTAAAGTGATCTTGGTTTTTAAGAAATCAAAATATGAAAAAGTTTTATAATTATCCGTTGCATGCAAGATCAAATCCTACCCTAATTTCCTAAGAATTGTCACATATAATCCTATATAATTTATGCAATGACAATGCTATATGATATTTACATCATATTTTGGTATGAAATCCACCATTCATAATTAATCTGAAATAAAAGAACATATTGCATGTTATAACAAATTATAGTTGGTATCATTATCAAATTCCTTCATTATCTAAGCCCTCCATTTTATTTTCCTCATAAAATATAAAAATTGATAAATTTTGTGCATTACCTAATTATTGGATATTAAATCTCAATCATTCATTTTATCATATATAAACATTTCAATCTTCTTTAGAGGAAAGAAAGATCACTGTACCATCTTGCTTTTTCCCTTAAGTTCTATTTATTGTGTAATCTTTTTAAACTAATTGACCCAATTGTTGAATACCACCATCATATTTTCATATTTCATTTGAATATAACTAAAACATGGGATTCTAAAAGCTCAAAATTGAACCTCTTCTTTAAAAGTTGTCATGATAAACCCAAAAATCTAATAGCTAACTCTAATTACCCATTTGAATTTTAGAGAGACAATAAAACCATCATAATACTAGTAAGTCTCATTGGAAAAATTAACTTTATATAATTACTATCTGTTAAGGTGGTCAGGATTCTTTAGTTCTTTGTTATTGTTTCTAAGTTGGTAATTTTTTTCTTTGGAGTGTAGGTTTCTGCCTATTAATTTGATTTTGTTTTCTTTTACATATTTTTTGATAACGGTTAATGTAAAAGTAGTGTAGCTAGTATCGGAAGGGCAGAGATGGTAGTTAACAAAAATCAAATATTTAGGAGATAATTCTCGATTTTCATTTTTGAGTTATAAACGAATATCTTTTTGTTTTCATTTTTGATTTGACAATTTTTAAGATACATGCTATAGAAATTTGTGTTATATCATTTTCTATTAAATAAAATTTAGGGTTTTGTATTTAGTTTATTTTCAACATAGTTTCCTAATAATTTAGAAATCAATATTTCTAGTTTTACTAGTTCATAATTAGGTTTCAAAGAATATTTTCTATTATGCTTAGGATGTTAGACCCGTTATCGAAGTCCGACTCATGACTTGCATTCTCTGATACCAAGCATGTCGGACCCCGTTTTCAGAGTCTAACTCCTACTTTCTCTGATACCAAGCATATCAGGACCCGACCCCAGACCCCGACTCCCATGCAGAATATCGTAGCCATGTAGAATATCGTAGTTACGTGAGTTTATCTCCCATAGATAACACCTTGATCACTTTCAGATTATCTTCTCAAAACTCCCCTTTAGTAGTCTCGGCTTAGCTATTAGAGCTGTCGACTATTCCATTCCTACCTTTTAACCTGAATCCTTTAATCATCAACGTAGTTGAGTCCTTACTTCACGCAAATACTTGCCTCGGGGCTATTGGTGTAACTTCCCTTACAAGCATCCCTCTAAGGTTTCCTTTGGATAGTTGGAAAGAGGACTTCAAGAACTACAATCTTCATGAAGACCTAGAAGACCAACTTTGTCTC
>JAOQMS010000006.1:9658518-9677913 GCA_027563885.1 Erythroxylum longipes | reverse complement strand
TAGGCCAAGGATTATAAGAAGGAGTTAAGAAGTGATATTAGTTGAAGAGTATCGTCTGTGTTACTGTTCACAAGGATTTGTTTGTGTTACTGTTCACAAACTTCGTCTGTGTTTCCGTTCACAAGGATTCGTCTGTGTTACTGTTCACAAGGATTCGTCTATGTTACTGTTCACAGTCTTTGTCTATGTTATTGTTCACGCTATCGTCTGTGTTACTGTTCACGCTATCATTTGGGTTACTGTTCACGCTATCGTCTAGGTTACTGTTCACGCTATCGTCTGGGTTACTGTTCATGGTTATCTTCTGCCCTATTTTCAACTCTTCAAAAGATAAAATTGGCCTTTGAGGTCTTCATGAAAGTTGTAGCTCTTGAAGTCCTCTATCAAACTAACTAAAGAAACTCTGAATCGGATGACTATAGCAAAAGATATGCTAACAGCTACGAAGCATGTATATATGTAAAGTGTGGACTCACCGACGCTGTTCTTTGAGGTATTCAGGTTGAAATGGATAAATGGATAGTCGAAGAGCGGAGCTGAACTAAAAAGGAGAGTTGTTGAAGGCAAGTATGGGTGATGAATATGTATTATAAGTATGCGACAGTTGTGGTATCGAAAAAAAGAAGATAAATCGATAATGGTCAAGGTGATGGAAATAAGTTCACGTATTAAGATATTTTGCATGCGAGTTGGACTTCGAAAGCGGGGTCTAACAGTTGTGGTATCAGAGAAAGAAGGAGTTAGACTCCAAAAACGGGGTCCAATATATAAAAACTTCCATCACCTACTTTTGTCAAGGGTATTAGAAGTTTTCTAGGAAATTTTAGATTTTATAGGAGGTTTATCAAAGATTTTTCTAAGATAAGTCGTCCTTCATGCCAACTATTAGCAAAATATGTCAATTTTGATTTTAATGAGGAATGTCTTAATGCCTTTAATGTTCTCAAATAAAAAGTAATCTCTACACCAATTGTTGTGGCGCCTCATTGGTCTTTGCCTTTTGAAATTATGTTTGATGCTTCTAATTTTACTATGGGACCTATTTTGGGCAAAAAGTTGAGAAATCTTTACATTAATTTGTTATGCTAACTTAACTTTGAGTGATAAATTACATAACCACTGAGAAGGAATTGTTAGCAGTTTGCATTGGAAAAATTTAGATCTTATTTGTTAGGGTCAAAAGTTATAATCCATTAATATCATTAAGCTCTTAGATATCTTTTGACCAAACGCATGCAAAACTACAGTTAATTGCGTGGATTTTTTTGTTATAAGAGTTGATGTGGAAATAAAAGATAAAAATGGGAATGATAATGTTGTTGTGGATGATTTTTCTCGAATAGCTCCTAACTTGGAAACTCTTAAACAACAAAAGAAGTATATAATTGTTGAGAACTTTCCTGATGAGAAGTTATTTGTTGTTAATAAAGTGCCTTTATGCTGACTGTGTGAATTATCTTGCATGTGACATTTTGAGACCTAACATGAATTTTTAGGAGAGGAAAAGATTCCTTCACCTAAACAGGTGCTACTTTTAGGATGATCTAAATCTCTACCAGATTTGCAAGGATGAAATCATTCTGAAGTGCTTTCTA
This sequence comes from Erythroxylum longipes, assembly GCA_027563885.1. NCBI lineage: Eukaryota > Viridiplantae > Streptophyta > Magnoliopsida > Malpighiales > Erythroxylaceae > Erythroxylum > Erythroxylum longipes. The sequence continues at coordinate 9,676,318 of JAOQMS010000006.1, read as the reverse complement.
AAGGATGAGCAAGTAGTGTCTTGACCTTTTTTCATGAACTCCACTTTGGAGGGCATTTTGGAGGGCAAAAAAAATGCTTACAAGGTTCTTCAAAATGGTTTGTTTTCGCCCACTTTGTTAAGGATTCTCATTTCTTCTACTTAAAATGTGATAAATGTCAAAATTTGGAAATATAAATAGAAGAAATGAAATGCCCTTAACTAACTAATTGACTATTGAATTATTCGATGTTTGGGGTATTGATTTTATGATCCTATTCCCTAAATCTTTTAGATTAGAATACATACTTGCTACAGTTGATTACTTGTTTAAATGGGTAGAAGCAACACCCACCCAAACTAATGATGCTAATGTTGTTAAATTTGTAAAGGAAAATATTTTTAGCAGGTTTGGGATTCCAAGAGTAATTATTAGTGACAGAGGAAGTCATTGATGCAATAAGCTTTTTGAAAAGCTTATGAAGAAACATGCAATCGTCTATAAGGTGGTGACCCCATACCAACCACAAACACCCAGCCAAGTGAAAATGAGTAACAAACAAATTAAGGGAATTTCGGAGAAGATGGTGTGCCCATCAAGGAAGGATTGGTTAACACTTTTAAATGATGCACTATAGGCATATTGATTAGCTTATAAGATTGTCTTAAGGATGAGCCCTTATAGGCTAGTTTTTAGAAAGAATTGTCAATTTCCTGTAGAAGTTGAGCATAAGGCACTGTAGGTAATCAAGATGGTGAATATGAACTTGGATGATGGAGGAAGGAAGCGTTTGATATAAATCTTAAAATTGGATAAGCTCTAGAATGACGCTTGTGATAATTCAAGAATCTACAAGGAACAAACAAAAAGCCTTCATTGTAAGGGCCTTGTCTATAAGTCTCCAACACCTACAATGAAAGTTCTATTGTATAATTCTTGATTGCGTTTGTTTCTAGGTAAGTTGAAATCAAGGTGGAATAGGCCATTCAAAGTAATTAAGGTCTTTCCAAATGGATCCATAGAACTAGAAAAGCTATGAACAAAGGAAACATTTGGAGTGAATGGCCACCGAGTGAAACCATATTAAGAGGCATGAGTGTGACCTAAGGAGGCACAGGAGTGACTCGTGCCTCCCCTTTTTGAAAGACCCACTTAACCTTGATTTGAGCTTTCTGAAAAACAACTTTAATATTAAATTGTATAATAATAATGCATCTCCCACTTTGAACTATTTCTTTTTAATATGAGAATCATACCATTTCTTCACCTTTTCCTTGCATAAGTTAGCATTCTGATATGATTAAAATGAAGTTCACTGAGTTCATTTAATTGAAGAAGTCTTTGCTCACCTCCTTACTTCTAAGCAAAGTTTAAGGCTTTCGTCACCCAATAAGATCTATACTCTAGTTCCACATGTAAGTGATAAGATTTAGCATACATTAGTCTAAAGGGAGTCATCTAGGTCGAAGTTTTGAAGGTATTTAGCTAAGTCCACAGGGCATCATCCAACTTCAATGCCCAGTCCTTCCTTGAATTATTCACCATCTTCTCTAATATTCTTTTCAGCTCATGGTTCATCACTGTCCATGATGGTGAACTCTATATCTTTTTGGAATAGCATTGAAATATATGTTAAAGAAAAATACTACTCCAGAACTTATTATTTCTTGTGGCATTCTAAATCGGTTGAATAGTCATTTGATAAATTTTTACACTACCTCGCCATCATTTTTTGGAGTTGCCATATCTTTAGGCCATCATAACATATAATCCACTTCGACTAAAATATACGTGTTCCCCATAGAGGATGAGAATGGTCTTATGAAATCAAGTCCCCATACATCAAACACTTTAACTTCTAAAATGTTAGACAGGGGCATGTAATCTCTTTTCGTGATGTTCCTTACACTTTGGTATCTAATGCACTATGCCACAAACTCTCGAACACCATTGAATAGATTCAGCAAATAAAATCAACATTCTAGTACTCGTGTCGCCATTTCATTTTCTTTGTAGCGCCTCATATAGCTAGTTTCATGACAATGTGTTAGTATGTTAAACATCTTATCCTCTAGAACATAATTCCTAGTTAACCCCTCAGAACATATTTGGTAAAAGGCCGAGTCATCCCATAGATAATGGGTACACTAATATAAGAATCTCTTTTTATGCTAATAATATAAATCCAAGGGAAGCATACTACTTGCAATTGCTATATCAATATACAAAGGTAAAATAAGGCAGTCGAGCAACATCAGGGTTTCATTGGGAAATCACTTATTAATATCTTCACTTTGCTCTAATTCCCCTCTTTCTAAAAGTGATAAGTGGTTAGCTATCACTTTCTTTTCTCCCTTATTATATCCAATCTCATTATCAAATTCTTGTAATAACAAAAAACATCAAATCAGTCTTGACTTCGTATCCTTCTTGGTAAATAGATACTTACGCAAAACATGATTAATAAAAATGATCACCTTAAATTTTAACAGACTTCATCTCAGTAGCGGTATAATTTATTTGAGGAGCTTTTAATGGCTTGATCACGTAATAAACTGCATGTAGACTTTTATCCTTCTATTAGCCTAATATGCAACCCATAACCTGGTTCTTTGTATAGCACATGACTTCAAATGGTAATGACCAATCTAGTGACGTTAGGATTGGTGTTGATATCAGTTCCTTCTTTAGTTGATTAAATTTATATAAAAAATTATCATCAAAATTAGAAGGCAAGTCCTTTACTAATAGACTCATAAAAGGTCTTCAAATCATTGAGAAGTTCTTGATAAAGTTATGATAGAATCCTCCATGACCTAAAAATGTTCGAACTTCTTTGACATTAATGGGTGGTGGAAGCTTCTCTATGACTTTCATTATTGCTCTATCCACTTCAATTTATTAGCTTGATATTTTATATCTTAAGTTTATAGTACTCTGTCTAAATTTGTCAAACACTACTTAAAAGAGTTTTTCAAGATGGAAAAATTGTCCATTAAAATTTCCATAATGTACTTTATTATATCTATAAAGATAGACATTATGCGCATTTGAAATGTAGCTGGAGCATTGCATAAGTCGAAAGGCATCCATTTATAAGAAAATATTCCACAAGGACATGTAAACATGGTCTTTTCCTGGTCCTCCAAGTAGAAAAAGATCTAGTTGTAGCCTAAGTAACTGTGCAAGAACTAGTAGAATGAATTGCCAGACAACTTTTATATCATTTGATTTATGAATTAAAGAGGAAAGTAAATCTTTTTAGTTACTATATTAAGTTTGCAATAGTTAATGCAGACTCCCATCCTATGACTGTTCGCCTAGAAATCATCTCTTCACTTTCACTATCTATTACAGTCATTCCACCTTTCTCTGGTAAATATTGTAAAGGGTTGATCCATTCACTATCTGATATCGAGTATATGATACCCCCCCATCTAAGAGCTTTACTATTTTCTTTTTGACCATTCTTTCAGAAAAGGGTTTAATCTCCATTAACGTTCCCTTACTGCTCTAGTCCTTGTTAGAGGTTTATCCTATGCATAACTATGTTTGGGCTTATACCTTATATGTCAGATATTTATCATCCTATGGCCTTCATCTTCTTTTTAACAATCTTCACCATCCTGCTCTTTTGTTCCATGTCAATTTGATTAGAATTATGATAGGTAGAGTTTCTCCCTCACTTATGAAGATATATCAAAGGTGTGTAGGCAAGGGCTTTAACTCTAGTTGGTGCCTTTTTAGTGGATGGTGGCAAAGGTGCTTCAAGTTTTTCTAATAAATCTTGATCCACTTGATCACCCAACTCCTTCATCTTAGCTTCTTCTTTATGTTCAATTTTTTCTCCTTCTTAGCTTCATGGTCTGTCTCAGCTTCCTTAGATTTAACTTCTTTAAAGCAGCTCTTCTCTTGCTCCTTAAAACATTGATCCATTATATTGATCTTCATGTAAGAGCCACTTTTTTTCAAATTTTTCAAGACTTTTTTCATATTGAACTCCACTTGATCATCACCAATCCGAAGTATTAATTTGCCTTTATGAATGTCTATCAATGCTCTCTTAGTGTTTATGAATGATCATCTAAGAATTAGCGGACAATTCCTATCCTCTTCAAAATCTAGTACTATGAAGTCCATAGGAATAATGAACTTGTCCAACTTAATTAAAACATCTTCCACCACCCTAAACGGTCTCTTAATGAATTTATCCGTTAGCTGAATGACCATTAAAATTTGCTTCACATCGCCTAGCCCCAGGTTTCTGAAGATCGATGCCTAAGTTGTATAAACACTTAGCAAATTCTAATCTACCAACTATATAGAGTATTGTGAAGCTCCCTGGATCCTTTAACTTGGAAGGCATATGAATAGTGATAATAGAGCTACAACTTTCAGTTAATGCTACTATTTGATTATCTTCCCAAGTATGCTTGTTTGATAATATGTCTTTCAGAAACTTTGTGTAATTGGGCTTATGATCCTATGCCTCCACAAAAGGTAAATGAATTTTCAAATTCTTTAGCTTCTCCATGAACTTTGTATATTGTTCATCAAATTTATTTTTCTGTAATCTCTTAGGGAATGGAATCTTGGGTGGATATGGCAAATGGGCAACATATAGGGGGTCTTCACTCTTTTCTTCATCCATTTTCCCCTTTTCTTCATCCTCTATAGAGTGATTTTTAGCCTATTATCTATTAATTATTCGAGCTCCTTCCCACTCCTAAGTGTGATCACTTTAAGTTGCTCCTTTGGGTTTGCTTTAGTATTACTTAGGAGACTCCCCACACTTCTTATAAATAATGCGTTCACAAGTTGACCCACTTGAACCTCTAAGTTGTAAATAGAACAGGCGTGGTTCTTAGCAACCTGCTTGAACTTCCCTTCAATCCTCTTCTAAGCATTATCCATACTCATGATCTGTTATATAATTTTGTATAATTTTGAATCAGGGCACTGTATTTATCTTATTGAAATCTAAGAGGAACTTGATTTCTAAATTCATTTCCCACATTATTAGAACAAGAACATTTTGGGAGGTTCCTCCAGCCAGGACTACAGGTGTTTGAGTATGGGTAATTGATTGTGGTTTTTTGATGTGTGTAAGTTCTAATTAATAACCTTGATAATCTGCAAGCATATGAGTCATTCAAGTAGTGCCTAAGGTGTAAATCCCACGAGGAGTGATAATATAATCCTAAAATCTAAGGCCAAAACAATTCGCAGTAATTCAAAATGTAACAAAACTAAGGCAAGAATTATTAATTCAATCACACAACTCAATTCCAAGAATCAATTACAAAAACAGTAACAAAGTAGCAGTTGCAACCCACACTCAAGAATCAACCTAAAGGAACTACCAATTGAGAGAAAGGGAAATTTTTACCTATCTTTAACTCTAACTTAATCGATTATGAATTATTGGATTATTAGTCCTAGATGATCCTAGGGTTGATTATTCTCTCTCGAGTTATAACCATTAACCCTAAATTTTAAAACCTAATCAAATTATGGAAAATTGCAATTTCTCAATTAACAATCTATCCAAAACCGTAATTAAATATGAAGTTGTGCAATAAACTATCGCGAACCTATACGAGATCTCTCTTCACATAATTATCGATTTGATTAATTTCTTGTTCTTATTAAATCACCTAACTCTTGTTAGCCCAATGTAATTATTTTTCATTTTATTCACCCTCTCAGTATATTACTGAATTATGCAATCAAAGAAATCAATCACAATAAATCTAATAAACATAAAACAATCAGATTATTAAATCAAAGATTAAAAAAACCCGAAAGTGAGCATAGAATGCCTTAACATTCAGAAATCCTATTATCAAAATGTTATTCCCAATTCTATACAATAATAAAATTACAAAATAACAGGAAATATGATCTTGGATGGAGACAGGAGGTAATGATGTCGGGAATCTCCAAATCTGGGAAGTATGTCGATGTCCGTTTCTTCTCCACTGCTCTCTTCCTTCTTTTCTTTCTCAATCTTTCAACAATCCTCTCTAGGGTTTGATCGGGGTGTCACTCTATGAAAAACTTTTAATTTTTTAACCTCGATAATACCACAAGTGTAGAGGTCATTTGCGTAGTACTTAAGGTATCGACCCTACAAGTAGGGTTAATCTAGTCCTAAAATCTAAGGTTGAACTAAAACACAAAATATAAAATAAACAATAAATGCAAAAAATTAATCAATCAACAATCAATTATGAGAATTAAATTTCAAAAATATAAACAAAATAGACAATCACACAACAAAATTAAGAATTAACCTAAGAACTACCAATTAAGAGAAAGGGGGTTTTTAATCTGAAATTAATGAAAATCTGTTCATATGCAATCACTAAATTATTGGCTCTAGACAACCCTAGGGTGGATTACTCTCTCTCGAGTTATAATCTTTAAACCCTAATTAATAATCCCTAATTTAAATTATGAAATTGTGATCTCTCCACTCATAATTTACCCAAAACCTAAATTATTTCAAAAATTTTCTAATAACCTATCGGAAACCTATGCTCGATTTCTTGTTACACGATTTCGCCGATTTTAAATTACCTAACTGTCGTTACCCAATTTGATGATATTCACTCAGCTCACCCTCTCAGTTTATTGCCAAATTATTAAGAACAGAAATTGAATCACAATAACTCAAATAAAAAAGCAATAAATCATATTTCATTAAAATCAAAGAATCAAAATCCTGAAGGTGAGTTTAGACAATAATCAACATTCGACATAACCTATTCTTAACAATTATCTCAATTTCATACATTAATAAAACTAAAATAAATTGGAAATATGCTTGGAACAGATCAATGGAAGTAGCGACGATGAGAAACAACCTGTTTCGGGAAGTATTCTGCGTCAAGCTTCGTCTCCGTGTCTCTCTTCGTTCGTCTCCTTTTTCAAATCACTTAATAGCTCTCTAGGGTTTTTGAATTTTGGCTGATGTGAAAGCTCTGTAAAAGAGCACTCTTTCTATCGTGTAATGTGCTATTTATATTTTGAAATGGTCAATAAAATCTCTCAAAATTTGAGTTTCTGTATTAGCCTGATGTAGGCCACGATCGTCGCCCAAAGTGCACGATTGTGGCTTGGCATATAGCTCTTTGTGACGATCATGGCCCAAAGTGCACAATCGTCTGCCAACTCGTCTCTTTTTTTTTCATGATCGTGGCTTGTTGTGCCACAATCGTGGGCTATGTTTTTGTCCCGAAAGTCTTCTAAACTTCTCCTTTCTTCACCGTTTACCCTGAAACACTAACAAATACATCAACATACCTAAAAAATATAACATTTAAGCTCAAAGACTCATACTAACCCATAAAAAAATTAAACAAATAAATTAACACAATTGAAACCTAAATACACACTAAACACTCAAACTAACACTAAATACCTAACGAATTAAACCCTAAAACATCATGCAAATCACAAATATCAGGGTTTTCTCTCAAAATTGGCTGATGCAAAAGCTCCTCCTCTTCTTTTTTCTTATTCTTTATATATCTTTTGTGTTTAGAGTAGCCCTATGGTTTTTTGGGGGTCCGGAAGGTCAGAAAACTCCCTAAAAACTTGAAGTTTTTAAGTGCCTGCATGTCTGTCCATTGCAGGCCATGATCTTGGCCACATCTGAGCCTTCTGTTATAATAATGGCAAGCAGGACACGATCATGGACCGTATCCTAGGATTATGTCATGATCGTGGTTTATGTACTATGATCGTGGGCTGACTCCAGTGCTTGTGCCACGATCGTGGGATGTTGTGCCACGATCGTGGGCTTTTGTTTCAGCCTGAGTGTCTTTAAAACTTCTTCGTTCTTCAATTTTAACCCTGAAACACTAACAAACATATCAAGTTAACCCTGAAACACTAACAAACATAATAATTAAGCTTAAAGACTTGTAGTAACCTATAGAAACACTTAAACACAATTAATTAACAAACTAACACAATTCTAACCTAAACATATACTAAACGATTAAGTTAACAATTAAATGCATATCAAACTAAGCTCTAAAACATGATGTAGTTCACATTTATCAACATCCCTACATTTAACCGTTTGCTAGTCCTCAAGCAATCAAAACAACAAGCACATAAAAGTTCACATAACATATAATGCAGTAATGAGACAATGGCTTCAACTTAATGAAATAAAATTAATTTTAAACACAATCATTCGAGTCATTTCAAATCATTAACATACAAAATTAACATCTTAGGGTTTTAAACTAAATATACCCTTTTCAATTGCACACATACATTAATAATTCTTTGGCCATTCAGACTCTGTAACTACTCCTAAGTACGTTTTCATGAAAAGTCAAGCTATTACAAGTTTTGTAGTTTTTATTCGAAAATACATTTTTTATTTACTTTTTGTGAACATAGACTTAGTCTTTTTACGTGGAGGAAAACATTGGTAATGAATGTCGATCCAGTTACTTAACTAAGTGATATTTTTGTTAAGCTGCTTGGTTGGAACATCATTATAGCCCTTTTACACAAAGGCACACATTTGTGATACTTGTCAATCCAGTTACTTAGCAACATCACATTCTCAACTAGCTACTAGCTCTATTCATAACCAGAACGCCAGTGGAATAGTTATTTATTTTATAATTAACAAACATGATTTGATTTTTTAATTATTTATTACCTCGTTTGTTGCTTTAGCTACTCGTTTCCATGAAAAATACTATTAAAGTTACTTAAGTCGAAAGGCCTTAAATTATGAATGAATGTGACAATTTAGAGGGTGACAAACTAACACTAAATTCTAATTTAGTTGCATATTTAGCCAAAGATCCAATTCACTAATTTTGTGAGCGAATGATTCTTCACAACCTAATAGGCTATGCTCAAAATTAAATCAATTCTAATCTATATAAATCATTGACACATTGACACAATTCATAAAATGCAACCTAACAACTATCATACAATATGCAAAATCACATTTAATGCAAAATACATAACCTTCCCCACAATTGATCAACACCTTGTCCTTAATGTGAGAAGGGGACAAACAAACACAAAAGGAAGGAAGAAACATAAATTAAAGTAAAACAAAAACAAAAATAAAAATAAAAATAAAGACTAAATTTAAAAAGAAAGGGGGTTAGAACAAAGCCTCATGGTGATGGAGGCGGGGATGAATCTGCTAAATCCCAGAGATTATGGTCTTATCTAGGAATTACTTTAAAAAGTGAGAGAATTAGTTATCCCAGCTCAATATAAATTACTAAAGTTTTATTGAAAGCTCAAAACAACTTTAACTAAACTTAACAATTTCAATCAAACTACTAAATGTGCTAATTTATGGTCCTTAGCTTGACCTTGCATCTATGGACGCATCTTAATTATTCGAACAGAAGATAAAGCACTTCCTTATCCTTGGGAATCGATCCTCTGACATATTGCTTGCAACAATGCCTGTTGATCTTAAAAGCCTCCTTGCTAGCATTTTCTAGTTTAAGGGCTCCATAATCAAAAACTTGAATGACCATAAGCGGTTTACTCCATCTAGATTTTAACTTCCTTGTGAATAGCCTTAACCTTGAATTATATAGTAGAGCTACGTTTCCTACTTTAAATTCCTTCTGTTTAAGACGAGCATCGTGCCATTTCTTTACCTTTTCCTTGTAGAGTTTGGTATTTTTGTATGCATTATAACAAAACTCTTCAAATTTGTCCAGTTGCAGAAGTCTCTTTTCGCTTGCTTGTTTCCAATCAAAATTTAATGCTTTAATCAACCAGTATGCTCGATGTTCTAATTCAACCAGTAAATGACAAGCTTTCCTATACACAAGCCTATAAGGAGTTATTTCGATAGGCATTTTGAAAGTTATCCTATAGGCCCATAAGGCATCGTCTAGTTTTATTGCCCAATCCTTCCTGGAGTTGCTCACTATCTTTTCCAAAATTCGTTTCATCTCCCAGTTGACGACTTCCACTTAGCCATCAGTCTACAGATGGTAGGGTGTAGCAACTTAATGGTGCACTCTATATCTTTTTAAGAGGGCAGCAAAAGATTTGATGCAGAAATGTGTGCCTCCATCACGTATCATCGTACGTGGCACTCCAAACTGGTTGAATAACCGTTTAATAAAATTTTATACTGCCTTCCCATCATTGGTTAGAGATGCTACTATTTCATTCAAACACGAAATATAATCAAATCCTACTAGAATGTACATTTTTCCTATTAAAGATGGGAAAGGAGCCATAAAATCGATGCACCATACATCGAAGACTTCCACTTCTAAAATGTTGGACAAAGGCATCTCATCTCTTTTGGAGATGTTACCTATTCTCTGGCATTGATCGCATTATGCTACAAAGGTTTGAGCATCCTTAAACAATTATGGCCAATAAAATCCACTCTTAAGTATCCGAGCTGTCGTGTTGTTGGATCCATAATGCCCGACATACTGACCTTAATGACATTGCTTTAGGATGTTTAATATTTCTTCCTCTAGAACACATCGTCGCATTAACCCATCAGCGTATGCTTTATATAAAATTGGCTCATCCCATATATATCAGTTACAATCATGCAAGAATTTCTTCTTTTAATGGTAAGATAGATCCGATGGAAGTTTAATAGTGGCAAAATAATTTGCGATATCGGCAAACCATAGTGTAGTCAAACTCTAGAGTAGCATCAAGGTTTCATCGGGGAAATTTTCATTAATATCGTCACTTGGTTTGCATTCCCCTCCTTTCAGTCTGGATATGGTTTGCAACCACATTTTTTGCTCCCTTTTTATCTCTCACCTCTATATCAAATTCTTCTAAAAGTAACACCCATCGAATGAGCCTTGGTTTGGCATCTTTTTTATTGAAAAGGTATTTTAATATCGCGTGATCGGTGAATATGTTTACCTTTGAACCCAAAAGGTATTATCGAAACTTATCATACCCATACACTGCTGCGAGGAATTCCTTTTCTATAGTGGTGTAATTCAGCTGAGGACTTGCAAGGGTTTTACTAGCATAGTAAATCGCATGTAACCTTTTATCTTTCCTTTGGCCCAATACGCAACCTATGGCTTGGTCACTTTCATCACTCATAACTTCAAATGGAAGTGTCCAGTCTGGTGGTGATATAATTAGTTATAATATTAATGCCTCCTTTAATGTGTTGAATGCAGACATACACTTGTCATCAAACAAGAAGGGCACATCCTTGACTAAAAGGTTTGTCAATGGTCTTGTGATTTGAGAAAAGTCTTTGATGAATCGACGGTTAATCCTGCATGACCTAAAAATCCTTGCACACCTTTTACATTGGTTGGAGGTGGAAGTTTCTCTATCACTTCTATTTTTGCTCTGTTGACTTCGAATCCTTGGTTTAAGATTTTAGTCCCTAGCACTATCCCCTCTTACACCATAAAATGACATTTCTCCCAACTTTGCACTAAGTGTGACTTTTCATATCTTTGAAGAACTCTGTCCAGATTAGTTAAAAACATTTCAAAAGAATCTCCAAAAACTAAAAAATCATCCATGAATAACTACATTATATCTTCTATCATGTCGGCAAAGATAGACATAATACATCATTAAAATGTAGCTAAGGAATTGCAAAGTCCGAAAGGCATCTGTCTGTATACGAAGGTACCATAAAGATAAGTGAATTTAGCCTTTTCCTGATCATTAGGGTAGATGAAGATCTGATTATATCCCGAATATCCATCTAGAAAACAATAAAATGAATGACAACTACCCTTTCTATCATCTGGTCTATGAACGGAAGAGGAAAATGGTCTTTCTTAGTCATTGAGTTGAGTTTGTGATAATCTAGGCATACTCTTCATCCTGTGATTGTTCTTGTTGACATTAATTCTCCAATATGACCTTCTATTATCATCATTCCACCCTTTTTAGGTACGCATTGTATTGGGCTGATCCATTCATTATCAAAGATGGGATAAATTATCCCTGTATCTAAGAGTTTGATTATCTACTCCTTAACCACCTCCTTCATGTTAGGATTCAACTTCCTCACCGTTCTACATCATTCCTCTAGGTTTATTCACTGCATGCAAACATTTGGCTTATGCCTCGAATATTAGCAATCTGCCATATTGTAACATCCCGTTCCCACACTAAGGGTTAGAACCCTAGATTTTCATAATTGAGAAAAATAACAATGAGAGATTAGGAAAATACATTTTATGCTCATGCATAATGTTAGCATACACACATGTGAATATTTATTTTTGCACAGTAAAATGATTGTACATGCATTCATTGACACATTCCGGGTATAATTGATCTTAAAAATGTTATTATATTTGGAATTGTGAAATATATGTGTTAAAAAAATTGAGTTGGAGTGTATAAATAGTGAATCAAGATTTTGGTGAAAAATTGAAAATTTTCTGGAATTAAAGGGTATTTTGGACTAGGAAAAATGCCAAGTGGAAGAACAATTGATAAATAATGGTAAAAATAAATTTCAAATACTAGTAGAAATTTTAATATGTGACATTAAGATTTAATGACTTATGTTATTGAAAATTAGGAGTAGAAATTTGGAGACAATTGGAGTAGAAATTGGAGTGGATTGGACAAATTAAATGAGAAAACCTAAGTGGACTTATAAGGAGATGACATGTGGCAAGTGACAATTTGTCACTTACCAAGCCATGTCTTAAGATCACTATTCTTTTAATTTTAAAGACCTTCCTTGTTTTGTTTCTCACGATGCTTTCTAATTGAAAGACCATTGGGTATTTTGTTCTTGTTTTCTTCTTCTTCTACGTGACCTTCTCTTCTCCTTCTTCATGAATTTTGTTGCTAACCTTCACCAACTTTGAACCTAGACCTATATTTCATTTGCTACTCTTATCTTGTTCTCTTCTTCATTTCTCACTAAAGACCCAACCTCCATGATGATGCACGTGAGTTTTATGAGAAGTTAGGGTTGGTGTGTTTTTGAAGGATTTGGAGCTAAATCAAGTAAGTGATGCTTTAATCTTCATGGGTTAGTGTAAATGGGACTTTATGATGAGTAATTTGAGATTGATGGGTTGGTCATGAATTTATATGTATGTGTTGGGGATGAAGAATAAAGATTGTTGATGTCTTGTTTTGAGTATATGATTTGTTGATAATTGATAAGTTGTTGTTGTTGAGATAATTCTTTTTGAGATAGAAAGGTCATTATGATGTATGTGTATATGATGTGTTTTCTTTTTGGTGTATATGATCAAGCATGGATTTTGAATTGTGTATAGATAATATTGAACTGTAATTGGGGTATAATTGAAGAAGAAATGATGTGGATATAAGTTAGAAGTGATAGACTCAGCCAAAGAGATGAATTAGGAAGAAATTGTTGATGAAGTGTGCTGGAAATGTGTTAGATGTGATGTTTCTACTGAACATGTATCGGTTTTTTTCACATATCATGATCTACAGATATCCAAATACGATTATTGTTGATTTATATTAAAATAGAGATGAATAGATACAATTTTCATGAAGAAACCGAGTTTGAACTTTGTCTTTAAGAGTGTTGAAAATTGTCTTGAAGTTGAGTTTCAGATTTTGTCTCTGTTGCTGAATAGTATGTAGTAAATTGTGTATAAATTTCACAATCCTGAACCAAATTGTATGAACTTAGGTTTTTACAAACTTAACACATAGATGAACAATTGTTTAGAAGAAGTCTTTGCCTAAAAACCTCATTTTCTAGGTCTAAAATGGAAGTGAAGTTCGGATAAGAAATTAAAAGAAAGAAGAAGGAGTGCATTGGTTGAGAAGTAGGTCGCAATCATGACGCATTGCGATTACAACTCTGCTGGGCACATACGAAATTTGTGTCGCGATCGCAACCCCACTGAACGAACGCAGCAGTCGCGATCGCGACCCGAAGGTTGTATGCAGATGATCCTTTTTCTAAATATGTGTTGTTATTTTAAAGATATCTTAAGCTATATATGTCAAAATGAGGTGATTCTTGATGTAGATTAAAGTAAAGACATAATTATACAACTTTGATAAAGCAGTCTGAATCTAATTATATCTCTAAGACTTTCAAAATCTGGTGTGAAATTTAGTTTTGATTGATGTTGAAGTACTACCCGAGATAGAAATTTTGTCTTGATTTTTTCATAAAAACTTAATGAATATAGGCTGAATCAGACAAATGTATCTTCATAAAAGTTGTAGGTCATTATCTTATCTTTCCATTGGTACTAATTTTGTAATTTTTAGATATCTGAGTAGAAAGTTATGAGTTGTACAAGTTGAGGGTATGATCATGAACTAGACAAAATTTCAATTATACACAGTCTGTGATATTGTTCGTATAACTTCTAGGATACTGAGCCGAATTGAATGATATTAGTGTCATTAGAAACTTAAGAGATGTATGAACAAATGTATAGAAGAAAGTACCATCGAATTATTTCAGTTTGATTGTCATATTGATCATGGAAAGTTGACCTGAAAGTGTGTCTTTAGGAAAAATCTGAATTGAAAAAATGAGTTATGAATTTTGATTTTTATGGTTTTATTGAGGTATAAACCATAAAGTATAAATGATACTTATGTGAGTTTGAAATAAATATGATTATGTGATGAGAATAATGGAAAGATACCTGGGATTGTCATTGAGCATGCATTGTGCATATTCCACTTACACATTTGTACTTAAATGAATACTTATAATTGTGCAAAGTTGTAATGTATGTGCAATGTGTGTATTGCATAATGTTGATGTGTAGGACAAATGTCCGCATCTAAACGTTTCTGGATCATGGAAGCTAATGCTAATCTGGAGCGTACTGTGAGTCGACCTAGATGTTCTTACTTACTGATTGTTCTGTTTGTATTATGTATTGAATGCTTTTTGCCACGTGAATGTGACTGTTTTGATTTCTGGACATTGAATGTTCGAGGATATTGATAAATGTGAGAATATTGAAGTGCTCCTTGTATGTGAATTTGATGAAATATGTTATATCTAATTTGATTGTTAAATGTCAAACCTAGCTCCGAAGAAACATGCGAATATGCATCTGATTGAAAAAGTGTTTCTCAACATTTATGTTGAATACCGGACCACGGTCTGATGATGAATATGAAATTGAATGTGAATCCAAAAGTATGTGGTAAACTGAAATTATGTGAATGTGATGCATTCCATTACATGAATGCATGAAACATAAAGGAAGTTGTGACCAGAGTAGCACCGCAAAAGAGCTTAAAGCTTAGAATGTGAAAAGGAGCTTAAAGCTCAGAAAGTGTATAAGAGCCAAAGGCTCACTATGTAAAATGAGCCCGGTATCCCCAATGGATACGAGATAGTTAACAATGATCCCGGTACCTATAATGGATATGGGATAGTTATAGGCACTGGGTCACAACAAAGTAATAAATGAAAGAGAGTCTCATGCGCATTGCATTATAAGTGATATGTGTATTTTAAATGATTGAAATGATTAATTTGACTGCTCTGAATGTGATCCTATATGTTAAATGAAGCAATGTAAATTATGTGAAAATATGTGAATTGTATGTGATGTGTGATTGAGTGAGCCATCAAGGATGGTCACTCATTGAGTTCGCAAAACTCATCCAAAATTTTCAATATTTTTTCCAGGTTCAGAAGAGTTACCCCATTAGGTTAACGGGAGTATAGACACTGTACCCAAGTGAGAGATAGAGGTTAGAATCAGTTCGCGTCTGCATTAGTATTTCCTTATTTTTGTATCAAAATATGTATTCATAAGAATTTTGCAATGTTTATGTAAATGATTTCCTAATGTAATGGTTATGACATTGTGTTTGAAAATGTTTATGAATAAAAATAGGCCCAATTTATTTATTGATTTTTCGCAATATGCATGCATTGTTTTAAAATAAAGAGAAATTTCTGTATTAAATTTGATTGACTGACGGTTCTAGCATGCCACCCTTGCGGGGTACGTACTCGGATATCACTCAGGATGTTGGGTACATGTCTTGCGAGAGTGGGGTGCTACATATATGTTGGCTTTCATTCACTTTCTAATAATTTCTACCACTTTAATTTATTGTTTTTCATTCAATTGATTGGAGATTATTATCGGTAATGTTTGACCTTCACCTAGAAAGGTGTATCTGAGATGTGCAGGTCAAGGTTTAAGCTCCAATGTTAGTGGTTTTTCTATAGATGGTGGTATAGGTGCTTCGGTTTGAACAATTTTATCTTGATGCATTTGAACATCTGACTCCTCCATCTCATCGTCTCCTTTAGATTCAAGTTTCTGATATCCATTATTTGTCTATGCTTCAACTAACTGTACTTCTGCGATGCAACTCTTAACTTGTTCTTGCACATTTTGATCTATAATTTCAACCTTCATGCATACGTTGCTCGTTATTAGATTTTTTAAGGCCTTATTCATATTAAATTCGATCTTATCCTTGCCTATTCAAAGTGTTAATTTCCCTTCATGAACGTCAATTATGGCTTTCCTTGTATTCATAAATGGTCGACCTAGGATTAGTGGACAATTTTTATCTTCTTTAAAATTAAGAACCACAAAATCTGCTAGAATAATGAACTTGTCCACTTACATCAGAACATCTTTCACTATTCCAAATGGTCTTTTAATGGATTATTTAGACAACTAAATTAACATCGATGTTGACTTGACCTTACCTAGTCCCAACTTTTTGAATATCGACAAAGGCATAAGATTAATGCTTGCTCCTAAGTCACACAAATACTTAGTAAATTCAAATTCACCAACCACACAAGCTATTATGAAACTCCCTGGATCTTTCAATTTAGATGGCATCTAGTTGGTGACTATGGAACTGCAGGTGCCAGTTAAAGCTACTGTCTAATTATTTTCCTAAGTACGCTTCTTTGATAATATATCCTTTGAAAATTTTATATATTTAGGCATATGTTCCAATGCCTCTACAAAAGAGAGATTTATTATAGCGTCTTTAATTTCTTCTTTTGTAATCGTTGAGGAAAAGGGATTTTGGGTTGATATGGTGGAGGTGCGACATAAGGAGGGTATTTGCTCATATTCACTTCTTTCTCCTTTTTTTGATCTTTCTCAACAGGATGGATGGGCTCCTCTATTGTCTTTGTGGGTGGTTTAAGTTCCTTTCCACTTCGAAGTGTAATAACCTTTAGTTGCTCCCTTGGTTTTGTTCCTGAATTGCTAAGAAGACTTCCCAAATTCCATGTAGAGAAACCATTTGAAATTGGTGTACTTGGACCTCTAGAATGTGGATTGAAGAGGAATAGTTCCTATCCAACTTGGATTCCATTGATGTTGGTTTATCCTGTTGGAAGCCTAATTGTCCCTGAGGTCTGAACTGTACTCCAACATTGTTCGTCCAAGAGAAGTTAGGGCGATTCTTCCACCCAGGGTTGTAAGTGTTGGAGTAGGGATTGTTTCCCCCTCCTCGTTCATATTAAGCTCCCATATAATTCACTTGCTTTGGATCACTTTTCTTCATCAAGAAACAGTCCACTGTATCATAGTCCGTTGGTCTATAGAGTTCACACTTAAGAGTCTATAGCGTCCAAAGCTGAAGATGAAGCCTTCATATTGTTGAGTTATCGAGTCAAGTTGTCAATTTTAGCTTGCATTTTCTTCATTTGATTAATAACTATAATTCGATTACCTATCATAAAGGTAAGTTGGTAATTTCCTTTATGATCTTAGTGGTTTTTGTAACATCCCGTTTCTATATAACGGGTTGAACCATAGAAACGGGTACACGGGCGATCAATCGAGAAATTAGGAAAAACACATCTCATGCTCAT
>JAOQMS010000006.1:9644869-9658418 GCA_027563885.1 Erythroxylum longipes | reverse complement strand
TATATTAATACTTATTATTCATAATTAATACTTACTAATTATATTAATACTTATTATTAATAATAATTATTAATAATTAAAGAAAATATTCATATATACAATAAATTCACGATTAAATGTTAAATTCGATAAATTAAAACTTCAAATTAAACATTTTATTAAAATTACATATTCAAAATTTCAAATTAACACAACAATTAACAAAAACATTTCAAAATCATAAAAGGCATTTTATTGAACACTTCACAGGCAATATGTATAATCTCAATGTAACCACAAATCAATTGCATTTTTTCATTATTTACTAACAATAACACATATAAACAACAAATAAACCAACAATTACACAAAAAACCGCAAATATCAACAATAATCAAGCAAGATTTCATAACTAAACATTCACGTTTAACACCAAAAACATGCTTTTTTTGTAGAAATAATACACCCATAAGAGAGTTTACCTCAAACAACGCACGTCGAGTAAGACAACAACCGAAAAATAGCCGAAAAACGCGAGAGAAGGAGTCAGAAAACAAAAGATCAAATGGTTTGTGAGGAGAGAAGAGAAATGAGCGCGCGAGGGAGAGAGGGGGGGTCGACGCCCGACTTAAAGGCGCTGGATTATCGACGAAACATAACATTCTGTCGGTAATCTAGGTTTTTCCACGACGCAACAGCCGACAGTTACCGACAGACACACAACATTCCGTTAGTAAAAGAGCGGCAATTTAATACGGTGGAAACTCAAATACCAACAGAACATAAATTTCATTGGTAATCTAGGTTTCCCTGCTGACAGTTATCAACGGACACACAACATTCTGTCGGTAAAAGAGCGGCAATTTATAAGGTGGAAACTCAAATAGCGACGGAATACAAATTCCGTCGGTAATCTAGCTTTTCCTGCCGATAGTTACCGACGGACACACAACATTCCATCGGTAATCTAGGGTTATCTCAATGAATCATCGACACAAGAAGTCGAACCGACAGAAACTTGATTCCTTCGGTGATTAATGCTTATCGTCTCGTCTTCATCGAAACAACGATGTTTGTTAACAATTTACCGACAGAAGGCTTGATCCGTCGGTATTTAATCTACCAGATATTGCGACAGAATAAGGCTTCCGTCGGTAAATGAAAGCTTTTTATCGACGGTACGTTAACCGTCGGTAAAGCGGCGAAGCAAACTAATCGCGGGAGTAATTCCTGCATTTCTTACCTACGGAATATGCTGT
Source organism: Erythroxylum longipes (assembly GCA_027563885.1). Classification (NCBI taxonomy): domain Eukaryota; kingdom Viridiplantae; phylum Streptophyta; class Magnoliopsida; order Malpighiales; family Erythroxylaceae; genus Erythroxylum; species Erythroxylum longipes. The sequence goes on along the minus strand of JAOQMS010000006.1, from coordinate 9,657,180 downwards.
TTCGTCAGTATATATACCGATGGTAACTTGTCCGTCGGTAGGCGACCGAAGCAATTAAAATGCAGAAACAGTTCTCGTATTTTTTTCGATGCAGTAAGTTTTGGCGTTGCTATATGCTGTTGGAGATTTTGCGCAAAATTTTTCCCTCCAGTATTGCCGACGGATGTATGTTCTGTCGCTAAATACACCGTATGTTCCGACAGAATATAATTTTCCATCGGTAAATAGCGACGAAATGGTTTCCGTCGGAAATATTCCGATGCTATTAAGTGATTTTCTTGTAGTGCTAACAAATTGAACCCTAAAATATACTGCAAATCACAACTATCAACATCCCCACACTCAAACGTTTGCTTGTCCTCAACCAAACAAAACAACAAACACACAACACAAAATGCAATAATGAGGCAATGACTTTAACTTCATGAAATAAATTTAATCTTAAACACAATCATACAAGTTACATATAATCATTAACAAGCAAAATCTAGTCTAGGGGCTTTGAACTAAATATACAATTTAATTGAGATCTAAGTGTTAATTTATTTACCCTTTTCTATTGTACACACACATTAATAATTCTTCAGTCCTTCAGACTCTGTAATTGTTCCTAATTATATTGTCATGAAAAATCAATCTTATTACAAGTCTGGTAGGTTCTATTAAGGAAACATAATTTTTTTGTTCGTTTTTTAAACATAGACTTAGTATTTTTACGCGAAGGCAAACATTGGTAATAAATGTCGATCTGGTTACTCAACTAAGTCATGATTTTATTAAATAACTTGGTTGAAATGTCATTATAGCTTTTTGACGTGAAGGCACTCATTTATGAGGCATGTCGATCCAGTTACTCAGCTATATCATGTTTTCAACTGGCTACTAGCTTTATTCACAACCCTAAGGCCAGCGAAATAGTGATTTATTTAATAAAAATACATTTTTTAATTTCCTACCTTTTTGTTTAAGTTACTCATTTCCATGAAAAATACTAGTTAAGCTACTTAAGTTGAAAGTCCTCAAATTATGAATGAATGTGACAACCTATAGGGTGCTAAATTTACACTAAATCCTAATTAAATTGTATATTTATCCAAAGACTCCTAATTTAGTAATTTTGCAAGCTAATGATTATTTACAACCTAATAGACTATGTACAAAATTAAATAAATTTCACTCCATTTAAGCCATTGACATATTCATACAGTTCACAAAATGCAACCTAATGGTTATCATACAATATGCAAAATCACATTCAAAAGAAAAACACATAATCCCTCCCCATACTTGAACAATACATTGTCCTCAATGTGAGACGGAAGCATACAAGCATATAAAGGAAAAGAAAAGACAGAATTTAAAGTAAACAGAAAATAAAATAGAAATAAACATAAAAGAAGAATAGAATTGAAGGCTAATTTGAAAAAGAAAAATAGATAAATGGGTTAGACATAAATCCTATAGAGATGGAGATGGTGATGGTATCGCCTTGAGAATTAACACAAATCACTAATGTTTTTATTGAAACTAACACTTTCAAACAAACTTCTAATCTTGCTAGTTTATGGTCCTTAGTTTGATCTTGCTTCTAGGAAAGCGATTTTAATTATTCGGAGACAAGGAAATCACTTCCTTATCTTTAGGAATTGCTCCTTCAAAATAAAGCTTGCACCAATGCCCATTGACCTTAAAAGTCTCTTTGTTAGTATTTTCCAATTTGAGAAATCCATGATCAAAAACTTGAATCACCATAAATGGTCCACTTTATCTAAACTTCAACTTCCCTGGAAATAGCCTCAACCTTGAATTATATGGCATAAAAATGTCTCCTACTTTGAATTCCTTTTTCTTAAGACAAGCATCATGTCATTTCTTCACCTTTTCCTTGTAGAGTTTGGAGTTTTTGTAACCATTACAACCAAACTCTTCAAGTTCGTATAGTTGTAGAAGTCTATTTTCACCGACTTGTTTCCAATAAAAATTTAATGCTTTAATCGCCCAGTATACTCGATGTTCTAATTTGAATAGCAAATGACATGCTTTCTCCTAAACGATCTTATAAGGAGTTGTTCCAATAGGTGTTTTAAAAGCTGTCCTATAGGCCCATAAGGCATCATCCAGCTTTACTGCCTAATCCTTTCGTGAGTTGTTCACTGTTTTTTCTAGAATTAGTTTCAGTTCTTGGTTAAAAACTTCCATTTGGCCACTAGTCTGCGGATAGTAAGGTGTAGCAACTTGGTGGTACACTCCATATCTTTTTAAGAGGGCATCAAAAGATCTGTTGCAAAAATGTCCATCACTTAATATTGTATGTGGCACTCCAAACCGGTTAAATAGTTATTTAATAAACTTTTGCACTACCTTCCCATCATTGGTTAGAGATGTTACCGCTTCGGCCCGACGTGAAGCATAATCAACCCCTACAAAATGGCGGTGTTCCCTATTGAAGATGGGAACGGAACCATAATATCGATGCCCCATACATTGAAGACTTCTACTTCTTGAATGTTTGATACAGGCATTTCATCCCTCTTGGAAACGTTACCTATTCTCTAGCATCGATCACATTATGCCATGTAGGTCTTCGTATCCTTAAACAACTATGCCAATAAAATCCACTCTTAAGTATTCGAGCTGCCATTTTGTTGGCTCCATAATGCCCAACATACTGACCTTCATAACATTGCTTTAGGATGTCTAACATTTCCTCATCTGGAACACAATGTCACATTAACCCATCTGCACAAACTCTATATAGGGTTGGCTCATCCCATATATATCAGTTACAATGATGCAAGAACTTCTTCCTTTGTTGGCAAGAGAGATCTGATGAAAGTTTACCACTGGCAACATAATTGGCGGTATCTACAAACCATGATGTAGTCAAGCTCTTAACTAGCATTAGAGTTTCATCAGGGAAATTTTTGTTAATGTCATTACTTGGCTTGCATTCCCCTCCCTCAAGTCTGGATAAGTGGTATGCAACCACATTTTCTACTCCCTTTTTATCTCTCACTTCTATATCAAATTCTTGCAGAAGTAACACCCATCGAATAAGCCTAGGTTTAGCATCTTTCTTGTTGAAAAGATATTTTAGTGACGCATGATCAGTGAATACAATTATCTTTGAACCCAAAAGATATTATAGAAACTTATCACATGCGTACACTACTGCGAGTAGTTACTTTTCCATAGTGGTATAATTCAGCTAGAGTCCTGCAAGAGTGTTACTAGCATAGTAAAAAGCATGCAGCTTCTTATCTTTCCTTTGGCCTAAAACACAACCTATAGCCTGTCACTTGCATCACACATAACTTCGAACGGATATATCCAGTCTGGTGGTGATAAAATTGGTGCTGATATTAATACCTCCTTTAAGGTGTTGAATGTAGACATACACTTATCATCAAATACAAAGGGCACATCCTTGACTAGAAGGTTTGTCAAAGGTCTTGTAATTTGTGAGAAATCTTTGATGAATTGACGGTAGAATCCTGCATGACCTAAGAATCCTCGCACACGTTTTACATTGCTTGCGGGTAGGAGTTTCTCTATTACCTCTATCTTTGCTCTGTCAACTTCGAATTCTTGATGTGAGATTTTATGCCCTAGCAATATCCCTTCTTATACCATAAAATGACATTTCTCCCAATTCAGCACCAAATGTGATTCTTCATATCTTTGAAGAACTCTATCCAATTTAGTTAAACACATGTCAAAAGAATCTCTGAAGACTAAAAAATCATCCATGAATACCTCCAATATATCTTCTATCATGTCAGCAAAGATCGACATCATGCATCTTTGAAATGTGGCTGGAGCATTGCAAAGTCTGAAAGGCGTCCATTTGTACATAAAGGCACATAGGGGCAAGTGAATGTGGTTTTCTCCTGATCATCAGGGTAGATGAAAATCTAATTATAGCTCGAGTATCCATCTAAGAAGTAATAAAATGAATGGCCAGCTACCTTTTCTATCATCTGGTCTGTAAATGGGAGAGGAAAGTGATCTTTCTTAGTCGATGAGTTAAGTTTGTGATAATCTATACATACTCTCCATCTTGTGACTGTTCTTGTTGAAATTATTTCTCTGCTATCACACTCTATCACTGTCATTCCTCCCTTTTTAGGTACTCATTGTACTGGGCTGATCCATTCACTATCAGAGATAGGATAAATTATCCCTGCATCTAGAAGTTTTATGATCTCTTTCTTGACCACCTCCTTCATGTTAGGATTTAGTCTCCGTTGATGCTCCCTCACCGTTCTACATCCTTCCTCTAAGTTTATTCAGTGCATGTTGACATTTGGGCTTATTCCTTAAATGTTAGCAATTTGCCATCCGATGGCTTTCATCTGCTTCTTAACAACTTCCACCACCTTACTTTCTTCTTTTTCATTCAATTGGTTAGAAATTATTATTGGTAGCATTTGACCTTCACCAAGAAAGGTATACCTGAGTTATGCAGGTAAAGGCTTAAGTTTTAATGCAGGAGGTTTCTCTAAAAAAGGTGGTGTGGGTGCTTCGGTCTAAACTAATTTGTCCTACTGCACTTGAACATCTGCCTCCTCTTTCTCATCATCTCCTTTAGATTCGAGATTTTGATATTCATTGTCAACCTCTGCTTCTAATGACTGCACTTCTACTATACAACTCACAATGATTTCTTATGAATTTTGATCCATAATTTCAACTTTCATGCATGCCTGCTAATCATTAGATTCTTTAAGGCCTTATCATATTGAATTTGGCCTGATCTTATCCTATTGGAAGTGTTAATTTCCATTCGTGAACATCAATTATGGCCTTTCCTATGTTCATAAATGGTCGACCTAAGATCAGTGGGCAGTTTTTATCTTCTTCAAAATCTAGAACCGCAAAATCCACTGAAATAATGAACTTATCCACTCGCATTAGAACTTCTTCCACTATTCCAAATAGCTTTTAATGGATTGATTAGCCAGTTGAATTAACATTGATGTTAGCTTGACCTCTCCTAGTACCAACTCTCTGAACATCGACAATAGCATAAGATTGATGCTATCTCCTAAATCACATAAACACTTTGTAAATTCAAATTCATTAACCACATAAGGTATTGTGAAATGTCCTACATCTTTCAATTTCAAAGGCATTTAACAAGTGACTATTGAGTTGCAAGTGCTAGTTAGAGCTACCGTCTAATTATCTTCCCAAGTACGCTTCTTCGATAATATGTCCTTTAGAAATTTTGCATATTTAGGCATACGTTCTAATGCCTCAACAAAGGAGAGATTGGACCGTAGCGTCCTTAAATTCTCAACAAACTTTACAAATTATTCATCTAACTTCTTCTTTTGTAGTCATTGAGGAAAAAAGAACCTTGGGTTGATACAGTGCAGGTGCAACACAAGGAGGGTATTTGTTCATGTCCATTTCTTTCTCTTTTTCTTGATTTTTCTCAACTGGATGAACGAGCTCCTCCAGTGTCCTTATGGTTGGTTTAATTTCCTTCTCACTTCGAAGTGTAACAACCTTTAGTTGCTCCCTTGATTTTATTCCTGAAGTGCTAGGAATATTTCCCAAATTTTGCATAGAAAAGGCATTTGACAATTGATTCATTTAGGCTTCTAGATTATGGATTGAGGAAGCATGGTTCTTAGTGACTTGCTTAAATTTATCTTCTAGCTTCTTTTGTGCGTTGTCTAAAGTTCCAAGCTTATCTAAAATTTTATCCAACTTTGATTCCATCAAGCTTGCTTTATCTTGATGAAAGCCCGATTATCCCTGAGGCTTGAACTATCCATCACTGTTGTTCGACCAGGAGAAATTAGGGTGGTTCTTCCACCCATGTGTTAGAGTAGGGATTGTTACCCCCTCCTCGTCTATACTACACTCCCATATAGTTCATTTTCTCCTGATTATCTTCTTTCATTAGGTAGTTGTCCACGGTGTCATGTTTTAACTTTCTATGAGCTCACACTTTAAATGTACAGACTTCACCGGAGCTGAAGATGACGCCTTCATGCTGTTAAGTTGTCACGTTAAATTGTCAATTTTTACTTGCATCTTAGTCATTTGATCGATCGTGACAATTCCCTTCTACTCTCTGAAAGTAGCCGGTTGCCTACTTCACTCATTCATCCATAAGCTGCTATTGCTCGCCATCTCCTCAATCAGCTCCTCTTCTACATCAATAGTCTTTCGCATTAAGGATCCTCCTGAAGCTGCATTGATCATGCCTCCCATCGGTGGGTTGACTCCATTGCAAAAAATATGCAAAAAGAACTCCTTGGATAGGTTATGGTGTGGGCACTTCCTTTGTAAATCCTTATATCTCTCGCACGCTTCGTAGATGGACTCCCCGTCACCTTATTAGACATTGGTGATTTCCTTTATAATCTTAGTGGTCTTCGTCAATGGGAAGTACTTGTCCAAGAAAGCAAGAACGAGCTAATCCTATGTTGTGATGTTAACTGGGCTTAGTGAATGATACCAAGCCTATCTCTAAGAGTGAAAGGAAACAACCTGATTCTAACTGCATCCTCCAACATTTGATGATACCAGAAGGATCACATATTTCAAAGAAGTTAACGATGTGCACGTTCGGGTCGTCAGCCAATCCATATAATTGCACATTCTTCTGAAGTATATTGAGAAGTGTAGGTTTAATTTCAAATGAGGCCGCTTGAACAAGCAGCCTAGCCACTTCTTGCTTCGACAGGTTGAGCCCCAGCCTCATGAAGTCCATTAAGGTCCTCTATTGTCATCCTTGGTTCACTTCCTGATCCATATTCCGTTGGAACTCCTCAACCATTGTTAATTTCCCATTCTCTTCTTCTTCTTCTCACCGAGCCTTCCTATGGGTTTGTTCTAGTTGAGTAATATCTAAATCTAACATCTTCACTGCATAAGTCAAACCTCCCGTGACTCTTGTGCTTATGCAAGAGCAAGATTTTTGAAATGAAATGAAAGAAATGAAAAAAAAATAAAAACTAATCTAACGCCTTAAACTATAGAACTAAACTATTGCCTCCCTGACAACGACACCAAAAACTTGATCACAGGGTTACGTATGCTAAGTTTTAACAATTCTAACCTTGATATTTCCACAAATGCACGGATTGTTCATGTAGTACCTAAGGTATCGCTCCCACGAGAAGAGTTAATCTAATCATAAATCTAAGGCTTGACTAAATTTCACAATAAATCAAAATAAACAACTAATGCAAAAATTAACCAATCAAACAATAAATTTCAGTAATTAAATTCATAAAATATAGACAAGATAGCAATTTTGCACAACCAAATAAAGAATTAACCTAGAAACTACCAATTGAGAGAAAGGGGGTTTAAATGCAATTATCTAATTACTGGGTCTAGACGGTCATAGGGTGGATTACTCTCTCTCTAGTTATAATCTTTAACCTTAATTTATAATCCCTAATTTAAATTACAGAATTGTAATCTCTCGATTTCCAATTTACCTAAAACCTAAATCAGTTCTGAATTTGTTTAATAACCTACCAGAAACCTATGCTCGATCTCTCGTTACATGATTTTACCAGTTTGATTCAATTCTTATCTATTAAACTACCTAACTCTCGTTAGACCAATTTAATGATATTCACTCAGTTTACCCTCTCAGTTTATTACCAAATTATTAAGCACAGATATTGAATCACAAATAACTCAACGAAAACATAATAAATCAAACTTCATTAATCTTAAAGATCAAAATCCCGAAGGTGAGTTTAGAAAAAAAAATCAACATTCAATAACAACTATTCTCAACGATTATCCTAATTCTATACATCAATAAAATTAAAATAAAGACAAAAAATACTGTCGGAATGGACTAGTGGAGGCAGCAACGGTGGGAAATGACCTGTTCTGGGAATTACTTCGCGTCAAGCTTCTTATCTATGTCTGTCTTCCTTTGTCTCCTTCCTCGAATCTATCGATATGCTCTCTATGGTTTTGGAATTGACTAATGTAAAAAGGTTGATCTTCAGTTCTCTAATGTTCTATTTATATATTGGAAGCTCTAGGGTTGATTCAGGGTCGAAATGGTCCCAAAAATCCCACAAAACTTGACTTTTTCAGTTGTTTTTATGTCTATCCGACGCAGGCCACAATCGTGGCCAATGCTTAACCCTCTCTTTCACAATCGTGGCTCAAAGTGCACGATCGTGGCCTGGTTCAAAGCTCTCTGTCATGGTTATGACCAAATGGCATGAAAGTGGCCTGGGTCCTGTCAGCTCACCTCTTTCTGTCACGATTGTGCTTTATTGTGCCATGATTGTGGGCCATGTTTTTGGCCCGAAACTCTTCGAAACTTCTCCGTTCTTCACCATTTACCCTAAAACACTAACAAACATATCAAGGCACCTAAAAAATATAACATTTAAGCTCAAAGACTCATACTAACCCATAAAAACACTTAAACACATAAACTAACACAATTAAAACATAAATACACACTAAACACTCAAATTAACACTAAATAACTAACAAATTGAACCCTAAAACATACTGCAAATCACAACTATCACTCGTTCAATCAATGACATTGATGGGGGCAAACTAACTCTGAGAATAGGAAAGGAGGAAATAACCTTCAAAGTGTCAAGGAAAGATTACAGTTCTCTGTTACCCCCAACGAACAGTAAGGAACCTGAACAAGAGAATGGGAGTATATTGAGGATCCTGGGAATGCATTCAGGAAGAAGCACTTGCGAAGAAGAAGGTGAGGAAAAGAGAATTGTAAGGAAAGTGGAAACCGTATCATGGTAGCTAAAGCGCAAACTTTGAGATTAATGACAACGCTACCATTGCACCATTCATTCCAACCACCATGAGCTTAAAAGAGTGTCGAGCTACTAACGTTAAAAGAAGCATTGCATGGGAGACAACCTATGGATAATTAGTTTTTTGTTTATTTTTGTTAAAATGTTTGAAATTCTGTAGTTAGTATTATTATGTTTTGAATAAAATCAAGACGGAATAGGTTTCAGAATAAATTGGATGATTTATCAAGCAAATAAAAGAGAGGTGAAAGGGGCCATAAAAGAATTAAAAAGTGAAATTGAAAAGATTGGGAAAAGAACAAAAGAATAAAATCAAAAAGTGGTGGAAAACTACAGGCCATGATCATGGCCTGCGACTGGTCAAAACCTGGGAGGACACGTTGTTAAAGAGAAATTTTTACGATTTTACCCTACAACCACCTTTATATTCATTTCTAACTTCACTTTTTCATTCACTTTCATTTTCACTTTATCTCTCTAGACTTCAATCCTACAAACTCTCTTACATCTCTCTAAAAAATTTTCAACTTCTAAATTTCTTCCAAATTCTACTCAATTCCCAAAAATTATGTCGCGCATTAAGCAATCAGCCGAACAGGAGCAAGCAGGACAAAAAGTTACGGAACCTGGGAGAAGAAATAGGGCAGTAAATTTTGAGCGCTATTCCTTATCTACACAGAGGAGGTAGGTACTCATTTTCGGTCCCTAAATGCTAGACAGATAGTAGTTCCTAAATATTTTGATTTTGAAACACACTATAGGCTAGAGTTGCGTGAGAGGGTAGAAAATTTAGCTGAAAGAATCTAGTGAGCCTAATTTATACGGTTCCAATTTCTTGTCTATCAGGAATTCACATTGGAAATTTTCACTTCACTGACTTATGACCTTAGGAACCCTAAGGAATTATGGTTTAGGTTGAGAGGAAGAGCTTATGAATTGAATGTAGAAATCATGTGCGATATGTATGGATTCCCCGAATCCTCCATCACCGATCAGCATGATGATTTTCATCCCTCTCAATATTGAAATAAACTAATTAGAATAGAGAAATTTAATGCCAAGAATGCTCATAACAACATAATAAGATCCCATGAACTCTTGTCGCTGCACAAATTTATATGTCAGCTAGTTTTTGACAAAACAGAAACTAACAAGTGTTTCACAAAGGAACTTTTTATGTTGTGGTGCATAGACCACAGTATGCCAGTGTGCACATCCACATATATGCTAAATGCTATTGTTACGACTCCGCGCAAGAGGAGCAACAATTTAGGAATTGGGTACATAATGTCTATCGTTGCTGAATATTATGGCGAAGTGGGTTAACTGTTCACCTCCTTGACTTCCTAAACTATCACCACTTATGGGAGGCTAAAATCCTTAAGTCCCACAACATGAAAATTAGGGATATCAGCCAGAAGACACATGTCAGAATTAGGCCAGTCAAGCGATCTCAAATTCAGTGCAGCCTCAGCAAGAGGACTCAACTAGTTAAGAGTCTGAGGAAGAGGAAGAAGAAGATCATGGCTAGAAGGAAGCTCTGGTTGAAAAAATATGTTAAATAAATCACTATTCTGTTGACCTTCAGGTTATGAATAAAGCTAGTAGCCAGTTGAAAATGTGATATAGTTGAGTAACCAGATTGGCACGCATTACAAATGTGTGCCTTCACGTCAAAAAGCTATAATGACGTTTCAACCAAGCTGTTTAATAAAAATGACTTAGTCAAGTAACCGAATCAATATTCATTACTAATGTTTGCCTCCGAGTAAAAGACTAAGTCCTTGCTTAAATAAATAAATGAGAAAATGCGTGTTCTTAATAAAAACCTACCGAACTTATAATAAGCTTGACTTTTCATGAAAATATACTTAGGAACAGTTACAAGGTCTGAAGGATCAAAAAATTATTAATGTGTATATGCAATTGAAAAGGGTAAATAAATTAACACTTGGATCTTGATTAATTTGTATATTTAGTTCAAAGACTCTAGACATAGATTTTTCATGTTAATGATCCAATATAAATTGTACAACTGTGTTTAAGATTAAATTTATTTCATGAAGTTTAAGCTATTGCCTTATTTTTTCATTGTGTGTTATGTATTGTTATGTGTTTGTTGTTTTGTTTGCTTGAGGACAAGCAAATGTTTAAGTGTAGGGATGCTGATAGTTGTGAATTGCATAAGGTTTTAGGGTTCAATTTGTTAGGTATTTAGTGTTTATTTGAGTGTTTAGTATATATTTAGATTAGAATTGTGTTAGTTTGTGTGTTTAAGTGTTTTTTATGGGTTAGTATAAGTCTTTGAGCTTAAATGTCATGTTTATGAGGTAACTTGATGTGTTTGTTAGTGTTTCAAGGCCAACATCAAAGAATGAAGAAGTTTGGAGACTTTCAGGCCGAAACCATGGCCCACGATTGTGACAGAGAGGTATAATCTAGGCCATGATCGTGGCCTATGTTAGGCAGATGCGAAAATAGGTGAAAACGTCAAGTTTCGAGGAACTTTTTAGACTGTTTTGACCCCGAACAAACCCTAGGGTTGCCAAGGTATTTAAGGAATATAAAGAACAAAAGAGATGAGCTTTTTGGCATCAGCCAAATTTTAAAAACCCTAGAGAGCTTTATCAATAGATTGAGGAAGGAATTGAAGGAAGAGAGACATGGAGAAGAAGCTTACGCGAAGTACTTCCTGGAACAGAAGGTTTCCCACTACTGCTGCCTTCATTAATCCATTCCACTTGTACTTTCTGATTTTATTTCAATTTTATTGATGAATGGAATTGGAATAGTCGATGAGAAGTTTTTTTAAATGTTGATTTATGTCTATACTCACCTTCGAGGTTTTTTATCTTTGAGATTAATGAAATTTGATTTATTACATTTTTATTGAGATATTGTGATTCAATTTCTGTTCTTAATAATTCGATAACAAACTAAGAGGGTGAACCGAGTGAAAATCATTAAATTGCACTAACGAGATTTAGGTAGTTTAGAATTGAATCAAACCGATAAAACTGTGTAACGAGAGATTGTGCATAGGTTTCGATAGGTTTTTAGACAAATTCATATCTAATTTAGGTTTTGGGTAAATTGTGAACCAAGAGATTGCAATTCCATAATCTAAATTAGGATTTATAAATTAGGGTTAAAGATTATAACTTAAGAGAGAGTAATTGATAGTTGTTAATTGCATGATGTTCTAGGGTTTAATTTGTTATGTATTTAGTGTGAATTTGAGTGTTAAGTATGCATTTAAGGTTTAATTATGTTAGTTTGAGTGTTGCTGTTGGCCCCATGAACAATTTTTCCATCAACTTAAGCATAAGAGCTTGTGGAAAGAATGCATGAGAAGAATTTGAGGGTATTTTTGGTATATAGCTTAAATGACAAGGGTAAAGTGGACTTTTGGGTAAGGTATGGAGGACTTGTCTTCTTGGCAGAAGGTAGCGTGAATGGGGGTGAAAGAACAGAAGAGAAGCTTCGGATGAGAGTGGAAAGAGGAGAGTTGTGAGATAAGTT
>JAOQMS010000006.1:9608989-9622834 GCA_027563885.1 Erythroxylum longipes | reverse complement strand
CCACTTTACCCTTGGTTCTTAAGCTATATTTCGAAAATGCCCTCAATTTCTTCTCATGCATTATTTCCATAAGCTATCGTGCTTAAGTTAATGGAAAAATTTTCAGGGGGTCGACACCTACCACCACATTTGGGGAGTTTTGAGCCTCTTGTCTTGTTATAGAGTAGGTCCTGGCCTGAGATTACAGCTAATTACTCTGCACCTTAGTCTTGATAGTGTGACTAGCTGAACTCACTCTGCCTCTACCTCTAGCTCTTTGCCCAGATCACTAGATCAACTCTATTGAACAATTGTCTCAGTCACAAATCCTCCTCTCACTCTAGATTATGCTCCAAAAACTACGGGACAGTCTCTAATCTGATCTTAAAGGTAAGCTCCTGACAACTTCCAGCATTCCCCACTATGCTTCTTTCCACAATGTTCACACTATTGCTTCTGCCCAAATACTGGACCTCTACCACTGCCAGATTGCATAAAACTACCTCTTTGTCTATAACCCGACTGTCTCAATCTAAACTGTGATCGAAACGGTCTATTCTGGCGTTTACTAAACCTTCTACCAAAATTGACCTAAGATTCACTAGGTCCCTTCATTCTAGACTCTTGTCTGTACTCTTCTTGATCATCTTTTAACAATTACTCAATTCAGATCAAGGTCGCTCTCAATTCAGTGAAACTGCTCAAATTCGTTATAGTTAACCTCATCCTTATCTCCATGTTCAACCCATCTTCAAATCTCCAACACTTATCCTCCTTAGTAGGAATCAATGTAGTAGCATATCCCATCATCCCATTAAATCGTATTTCATACTCTGCTAAGATGAGATTGCCTAACTTCAGATCCAGAAACTTTTTCATCTTTCTGTCCAGATAAATCTTGGGCAAATAATTCTCCTTGAATCTTCAAGAATTCTTCCCACTTTAAACTACAAGGTCTGGTGCTACTGCCTTGAACAGTCTTCCACCACTATTATACTAGACCTTGCAATAATGAGACAACGTAGTCGAACTTCTCGTCAGACTTATAGTCCTTCTAATCAAATATTCTCTCAGTTCTCTCTAACCATCCTTCAACCTCAGTAGGTTATATACTTTTGTAGAAGTTTACAACCTCCTGCTTTCTTAGTTTATCATACCTCCTTTCCTTTCTCTCAGGGATTCTCGGAGGCATTTAGTCAGATTGAGGTATGAGAGACTCTCTATTGGCTCCTACAGAATCTAGGTCAACTAATTCTCTAACTTGATCACCAATGATAGATGACCTATATTAAATAAACTTGATTCCTATTCGAATTTCTCACAATATATCACGTCTATATGCTTATATCTATCCCTATGGATGCCAAACCATGCTCTGATACCAAAACCTGTAGCACCCCGCTGCCATGGGGCAGATCCTGAACATCTATTAGACATTTGTAGACATAACCTGCCGTAGGGGCATGCTAGAGCAGTCTCATTCACTTATATGGCATCATACATAAAACACAATATCCAAAAGATCAATTCCTCATTTCATAAATAAAAACATAGTTTACAATGTAGCTTTTCACTACATGATCCATACATATACAATATCCAAAACATTTGAATGTTTACTACATTTTACATCATATTCTATATGACATGAGATTTATACAAAAACACTTGATCTAAACTCCACAGTCTTAGCTGACTGACCTTTAAGCCATTTCTGAGTCTAAATGCAGTAATAGGCTTCTTCTAATTTGTTTTAAAAGCTAAGTCTCTTCTCTCATACTTGAAAATCAACGTTGTAATTTTGATGAGTTTTGCGAACTCAGTGAGCAAACCATTATTAATGCGCTCACTAATAACAAATCATACAAGCAATTCACATTCCAAATTTCATAAACAATTCATATTATCACATAATAAACCCCACTTCACTAATCATCATATTGCATCAAATACAATTTTTGTTCACTTATTTTACATTTCTCACATAGAACATTTTAATTAAATCATTTCAATTATTCAAAACATACTTGTCATAATGTAAATGCAATGCACATATGACTCACTTTCATTATTACTTTGTTGTGACTGAGTGCCTTTTTAACTGTCCCTGGCCATTGTGGGTACCGGGCTCATTGATAATTGTCCAGTATCTATTATGGATACTAGGCTCATTTTACATACTAAGCATGTGGCTCTTATACACATTCTGAGCTTTAAGCTCTTTTTCACTGGCTACTCTAGTGATAACTGCCTTTATCTAATCATGCATTTCAATGCAATGAGATGCATAAATTCACATATATGTATCCAATCACTTTTATTCAGTACATATTCACTTTTCACATTTTCATCAGATAATAATCTGACATTCAACGTCTCATTGAGAACACTTATTTCTTTCTCATTCACATTCAATAAAGCACTTCCAATATGATCTCAATTATCAAACTCCTTGGACCATCAATATCTAGAATTATCACATTCACATTATTATCAATTCAATAATTTAAATTTAAGCAAATAAAAACAATCTTAGGGAGAACATCTAGGTTACTCACAGTAAACTCCAGATAGTTATTGCTTTGATGCCCTGGTAATGTCTGGATGCGGTTGTTCGATTTGTGCTTCTCTGTCACAGAATACACACATTTGTACACATTACTAATTTGCACAATCACATAAGTATTCAGTCATATATATATGTATATGTATCGTGTATAATGCATGCTCAATTTGAATATTCTGGGTATATATATCCTTAATCACAACTCTTAATCATTCAAACATCACTTAGAAGAAATCCTTTCACATTCAGGCCTTGGCTACGATCATGGTGGACCTTCCCACAATCGTGACAGAACCCAAATAATCCAGGCCACGATCATGCATTGAAGGCCATGATTGTGCCCTGTTCATTTTTCCTCAATTCTCTACAAAATTTACCTACTTAATAACATCATTAACACTCCTAATTTTTCCACAATTCATGTCCATTTATGCAACTTCATTTCATGCTAATCTATGTACCATATTAGTTGCATCAAACTCCATAAAAATATATTCAATTAAATCATTATCATTCACTTAATCCCTTGTATACTATATTTAAGACATCTCTTCCATAGTTAATCATTTCTACATTCTCCTCTTCATTCTCACCTCATTTATAACTCCAAATCATCCATAAAATAACTCACAAACTATGGTTTATCATCATACAAAAACAAAACATAATCTCTATCATTCACTATTATACCAAATCCTTACTTCTTCTTATTTCGAGAACATTACTTAACACCTTTCTTAAGCATAAATTTCACCTTCATTATACCCTTAATGCAAAATCTATTTCCTCTACATAATACCCTATAATCCATAGTTTTCATATTCTCAAAATAAGAACACGCATATACATTCATTCATAAATTTCCTACACTCATCCTATACACACAAAAATCGGTCATAAACACATCTCTTCATTCATCAATGTTCATCAAAAAAATTTAACACTTTCATACACCATTTACACTATCAATCATCCCTTAAACTATTATCAGAAAATGCTTTTTTATTAAAAAACCCATGAATATCATTAATACACCAAAAACATAACATAAAGTTATTTATTTCTACATCAATGTTACAACATTTATTCAAGTCCATTATCATGATTATTTCACCTTTAAACTATCATCACATATGTTTCTATTTAAATAACCCATGAAGATTAATATTCTACTTACTTGATTAACTCAAAGTTTCTTCAAAAAAAATCATGTAAAACCCTGGCTCCAATGCATCACACGATCATTATAATTCCAAGGTAGGAAGATTAGGTTTTCTAGTAATAAGATGGAGAAAATAACATGGTCTTGAAGAAACAAAGTGAAGGATGATAGCAAGATTCAACGTCGTGAAGGTTCGTGAGAAGATCGTGAGTGAAGAAGAAGAGAAGAAGATAACGAAGAGGACGAGAGTATTTAGCAAAATGAAAGAGAAAATAAAGCGAGTCTTTTAAATGAATGTATCAAGAGTAAGGTGTGTGGCAAGTGGCTTGACACTTGTCACTTTCCACATGTCCTCCTCTTGTGGTCCCTACTTGGCCCTTTAATAATTAGCCCAATTGTATCCAATTTCTAAACCATTTGTTTCCCAATTTTCTATAATACTTATCATTAAATCCTACTGTCTTTTGTCAATTATTTCTACTATCATTTGTCACTTATTTCTACTACCATTTATCAATTTGTCTTACCACTTAGCATTTTTCCTAGTCCAAAAATATCCATAATTTCATAAATATCCCAATTTTCACCAAAAATTTCTAAATTAATAATTATAAATCACCAAATCAAATTTCAAGACATATAATTCACTATTCACATCATAATCACTTCAAAATCATTGATACCTGAAATATGTCAATTGAGTGCATATAAAGTCATTGTAATGTCTAAAAATCAATATTCACGTGTGTGTATGCTAATGGTATGCATGAGCATGAAATGCATTTTGTAATTTCTCCATGATATTTCTCATGTATAGAAATCTACGGTTTTAACCCTTAGTATGGCAAAACGGGACATTATAGTATTTATGAAGAAGCTCTAATTAATAGTGTCATAGGCTTTGGCTAGATCCACGTTAATTATGCAACTACTCCTACTTTACTTGTTGTTGTATCCTTTTAATAGTTCTTGGAAAAGATATATATTGTTTCCAATTATCCTTCCTCCTCAAGGCACTCTAAGAGGGGTTGATGATGTTCTTCAAGCTTTTCTTCAGCCTATTTGTAATAATTTTTGTGATCACTTTGAGCAAGCTATAGGCCTATACTCCTCCATCTTGCTCAAATTAGTGAGTTTGGGTATAAGAAATACATAGGTTTTATTCCATTCCTTCAGTATTCCACCATTTTGAGAAAAACTCTTTAACTGCTTCAGTCACTTCTTCCTTTAATACCTTCCAATATCCTTGGTAAAACCTCCCAATGAAACCATCTGATCAAGGTGCTTTGTCTAGGTTCATTAAGAATAAAGCTTCCTTGATTTCTTCATCTTCCACTTCCCTTGTTAATTCATCTTTTTCTTACTATGAAATTTGCTTGATCCTTTTTTAGACTATATTTAGAATTGTTCTATCATTCCCACTTTTCCCAAATTGTTCATTAAAATTTTTATAAATGAATTCGTAGAGGTCCTTCTAACCTTAGACTTATTGTCCATTTCCATTCAACAACACTTTATTTTTTTTTTTGGTATTTCTCCTTGCTTTTATTGAATTCATGTAATATATGGAGCCTCTCTAGCCATCTCTCAACCACACCATGCTAGAATTTTGTCTCATCAGCCCTTCATGGTTTTCCAATGCATCATTATATTATCTAATCAATTCAGCCTCTTCCTGTCTCAATCTATGATCCTCTAGTTTTTGTATTATTATTTTCTTGCATTCCTGAAGCATCTTCATGACACCTTGCATCTCCTTTTGATCTATTATCGAATTCTGTTTACTAAGGATTTTCAACCTTTCCTTAACTTCCTTTATCTTCATTGTTAACTGGTATGCCTTAGTTCAATTCATCCTTGTTTTTAGCCCCTCCCTCACTACTGTTCTAAAATCTGGATGCCTCATTAGGTGATTAAAAACCTTAAAAAGACTCCTCCTAGTCCCCTCCTGTGTTGCTATTTGGATTAGTATCAAGATGTGATCTGACAAAGTTGTATCTTCATAACTTACCATACTCAATGGGTAAATCTACAACCACTTGTCATTCATCAAACATCGATCAATTTTTTTCATGAGAAACTAGTACCTAGATTGTTTATTATTCCATATTTACAAGTTCCCCGTTCCCTTCAGATCTATCAAGCCAGTTTTAATAATCAATTTTTGCAATTCTGTTCTTTCTATTGAGTCCAGTTCTTTCCACTCCAAACTTCATTTGAGTATAAAGTGCAATTGAAATCTCCTGCCATCGCCCAAGGTACCTTCATATTTCTATATGTTATTGATAGTTGTGATTTTCATGATGTTTTAGGGTTCAATTTGTTAAGTATTTAATGTTAATTTGAGTGTTTAGTGTGTATTTATGTTTTAATTGTGTTAGTTTATATGTTTAAGTGTTTTTATAGGTTAGTATGAGTCTTTGAGCTTAATTGTTAAATTTTTTAGGTACCTTGATGTGTTTGTTAGTGTTTCAGGGTAAACGGTGAAGAACGGAGAAGTTGCAAAGAGTTTTGGGCCAAAAACATAGCCCACGATCGTGGCACAATAGGCCACGATCATGACAGAGAGGGACAAGCTAGGGCAACCAGGCCACGATCGTGCACTTTGAGCACAATCGTGATAGAGAGCTTGGATCCATACCACGATCGTGATAGAGAGGGTTAAGCGCTACCCACGATCGTAGCCTGCATCGGGCTAAAGCAAAAACTCAGGTTTCGCAAGATTTTTCTAACCATTTCGACCCCAACTTAAACCTCGGGCGTCCAAAGTATAAATACATCATAAAGGGATAGAACCAGCAGCCTTAAAGAGTCTGAAAAGAGAGCATTCATGTCAGCCGCATTTTGAAAAAAAATCTAAAGAGTTATCGAGAGATTGAGGAAGGAGACGAAGGAAGAGAGTCACAGAGACGAAGCTTGACGGAACGTACTTCCCAAAACAGGTGGTTTCCCACAGTTGCTGCCTCCATGAATTCGTTCCGATAGTATTTCTATTTTTATTTCAATTTTATGGATGTATGAAATTAGGATGATTATTGAAATTAACTATTGTTGAGTGTTGATTCATGTCTAAACTCACCTTTGGGTTTTTAGTCCTTGAGATTAATAAAGTTTAGTAGATTGTGTTTTATTGATTTAATTGTGATTCAATATATGTTCGTAATAATTCGACAATAAAATGAGAGGGTGAGCAAAGTGAAAATAATCAAATTAGGCTAACGAGATTTAGGTAATTTGATAAGTAGAGAATTAAATCAAACCGATAGAATCATGTAATAAGAGATCGAGCATAGGTTCCTATAGGTTATTAGACAATTTTAGAACTAATTTAGGTTTTGGGTCAATTGTGAATCGAGAAATCACAATTCAATAATTTAAATTAGGGATTATCAATTAGGGTTGAGGATTATAACTCGAGAGAGAGTAATCTACCCTAAGACCGTCTAGGACCATTAATTCGATAATTACATAATCAGTTAGATTTTCGTTAATTTTAGATTAAAACCCCCTTTCTCCCACTTGGAAATTTCTAGGTTGATTTTTGGATTGGGTTCTGTGATTTGTTACTTGTTTAGATTTCTGCAATTTAATTCTTGAAATTAATTGTTTGATTGATGTATTTTCTACATTATTTTATTTATTTTGAATTATTGTAGTTAGTACAACCTTAGATTTTAGGACTAGACTTCCCTCATCGTGGGATCGATACCTTAGGTACAATGTGAACAACCTGTGCGCTTGAGGAAATTACCAAGGTTATAAATATTAAAACTTAGCATACATAACCTTGCGATCAAGCTTGTGGCGCTATTGCCTGGGATGCGATAGTTTAGTTATTTAGTCTAAGGTCTTTTGTTTTTTAAAAAAAATTGGGGTATAAAGTAAAGACACGTCAAGATTTCTTAAAGTGAGAATGAGACAGCTAAAGAGTTGAATGTTAAGAAGAGAAAAAAAAACGATAATGGAGGATTTATATTATAGGGAGTAAAGGACTCTTGTGGATTTCAATGAGCCCCAATTTGGTTGGGGAAATCATCATCCTTACATGAACCCGTACACTTTGGGGTGGTAAAACAACCCCATCTCGATTGGTCCAACAATGTAAGGACTCACTTAAGACATCAAGGCCTATCAGAATTTCAGCAAGATGAGTTCAGTTTATGAGATTCCAAATTGGACAAAATCATAGCTAAGCTAACAGACATGGAAGAGAACCATAAGAGACTGGAAGAGCAATTTGATCAAGTAACAAAAAATCAAGCCACTTCCATTCACAACCTGGAGATTCAAGTAAGACAGCTTTCCCGTAAGTTTTGTAAGAGAAGTGTGGAAGACTCTCTGAGAAATATGGAATTACATCTGCGAGACCAATATGAGGCTATCACACTTAAGAATGGGGAAGAGCCAGAAGGACCAGTAGAAAACCAAACTGAACTCCACCTTATTGAAGAAAAAGACACGAAGAAAGAGATTGAAGAAAAGAATGTCAACCCTCCCTTTTATTCACCAGTTCTTAATATACCATATATGACCATCGAAAAATCTTAGGAAGATGATCAGGAAAGAACTCTATCTTTTGGATTGATGATGATCAAATGACATTCAACATGAATGATGTAATTAAGAATCCAAAGGTTAGTAGCTCATTCAGGATAATTGATGTGTTCGAATCTTCTGAAGAATAAGAGGACGAAGAACAGATGACAACAGATATCGAGTTTGAAGAAAGGGTGGAAGTCTCTATACAGGAAGCAGAAGAAACTGAGGAAACAAAGGTGATTAAGGAAGAAGGAGAGCCATTCACCTTTGTACAGGACAAACTGTTGGATTTGATGGAAGATTCAGGGAGTTTCATTATTCCCTACTTTATTGACATTTTGTTAATGAGAAGGAAATTGATGAAATTAATTGATTTTCTCAACCTTATCAATATTGTCTTTATGATCATTTTGCAATTTGTAGCTTACTCACAGGCTACAAAACTAATGTTGAGTGAGAAGAGTGGAAGCAAGCCTCTCATTATTGATCCTAGCTGAGTTTTAAAGGATGAAGGTCAAGCTAAGGATCATAAATTAGCACGTTTAGTAGTTATATTTAAATTATTGCGTAGTTAGGTTTGTTTTAAATTCTTAAATAAGTTTTGAATGATTTGGAACGGTTTGGATTGCTAATTCTTTTTCTCTCTTGAATCACTTATAAGATAGGGAAACACTCTTGATGTCAAACAGATTTGGTCTCAACACTATCGACATCACCACCTCTATCACCGTAAACAGTTTCTTGTTCTAACCCTTTTCTTTTCATTTTTGTTAGTATTTTATTCTTATGTTTTTTGTATATTGTGTTTTATTTCCCCCTAGTGAGTTTTTGTACCTTTCTCATATTGAGAAAAATGTGTTGTTCAAATGTGGGGAGGGTTGTGTATTTTTACCTTGAGTGTGAATTTTACATTTTGTATGATAGTTTGTTTAGGTTGCATGGTTTGAATATGACAATGGCTTAGATCGAGTGAAATTTATTTAATTTTAAACATAGTCGAATATTGTGAATAATCATTAGCCTACAAAATTAGTGAATTAGGGATCTTTGGATAAATATATAACTTAATTTAGATTTAGTGTAAATTTAGCACCTTATAATTGTCATATTCATTCATAATTTGAGGTCTTTTATCTTAAGTAGCTTAACTAATATTTTTTATGTAAATGAGTAGCTTAAACAACAAGGTAGGTAATAAATGAAAAAAGGGGTAGTTTTTATGAAATAAATCACCATTCCACTGGCCTTCAGGTTATGAATAGAGCTAGTAGCCAGTTGAAAATGTGATATAACGCATCACAAATGTATGCCTTCGAGTAAAAAAGTTATAATGACGTTTCAACCAAGCTGTGTAATGAAAACAAGACTTAGTTGAGTAACTGGATCGACATTCATTACCAATGTTTGCATCCGCGTAAAAAGACTAAGTCTATGTTCAAAAATAAAATAAATTAAAAATTTTGTGTTATTTAATAAACCTACTAGACTTATAATAAGCTTGACTTTTCATGAAAATATACTTAGGAACAGTTACAGAGTTTGAAGGACCAAAGAATTATTAATGTGTGTGTGCAATTAAAAAGGGTAAATAAATTAACACTTAGATCTTGACTAATTTGGATATTTAGTTCAAAGCTCCTAGACAAAGATTTTGCAGGTTAATGATTTATTATAACTTGAATGATTGTGTTTAGAGTTAAATTATTTCATGAAGTTGAAGCCATTGCCTCATTTGTTGCATTGTGTATTGTGTGTTTGTTGTTTTGTTTGCTTAAGGAAAAGCAAACGTTTAAGTGTAGGGATGTTGATAGTTGTGATTTGCATGACGTTTTAGGGTTCAATTTGTTAAGTATTTAATGTTAATTTGAGTGTTTAGTGTGTATTTATGTTTTAATTGTGTTAGTGTATATGTTTAAGTGTTTTTATAGGTTAGTATGATTTTTTGAGCTTAATTGTTATCTTTTTAAGGTACCTTGTTATGCTTGTTAGTGTTTCAGGGTAAACGGTGAAGAACGGAGAAGTTGCGAAGAGTCTCAGGCCAAAAACATAGCCCACGATCGAGGCACAACAGGCTACAATAGTGACAGAGAGGGACGAGCTAGGGCAGTCAGGCCACGATCATGCACTTTGGGCACGGTCATGATAGAGAGCTTGGATCCAGGCCACGATTATGCACTTTTGGGTCACGATCGTGACAAAGAGGGTTAAGTGCTAGCCACGATCGTGGCCTGCATCAGGCTGAAGCAAAAACTCAAGTTTTGTAAGATTTTTCAAACCGTTTCGACATCAACTTAAACCTAAGGCGTCCAAAGTATTAATACATCATAAAAGGATAGAACCAACAGCCTTAGAGACTCTGAAAAGAGAGCATTCACGTCAGTGACATTCTGAAAAAAACCTAGAGAGTTATCAAGAGATTAAGGAAGGAGACGAAGGAAGAGAGTCACGGAGACAAAGCTTGACACGACATACTTCCTGGAACAGGTGGTTTCCCACAGTCGCTGCCTCCATGAATCCACTCCAATAGTTTTTCTATTCTTATTTCAATTTTATGGATGTATGAAATCGGGATGATTATTGAAATTAACTGTTGTCGATTGTTGATTCATGTCTAAACTCACCTTCGGGTTTTTGGTCCTTGAGATTAATAAAGTTTGGTTGATTGTGTTTTTATTGATTTAATTGTGATTCAATATCTGTTTGTAATAATTCAGCAATTAACTGAGATGGTGAGCTGAGTGAAAATAATCAAATTAGGCTAACTAGAGTTAGGTAATTTGATAAGTAAAGAAACCGGTAAAATCTTGTAACGAGAGATCGAGCATAGGTTCTCGGTAGGTTATTAGACAATTTTAGAACTAATTTAGGTTTTAGGTCAATTGTGAATCAAGAAATCACAATTCCATAATTTAAATTAGGGACTATCAATTAGAGTTAAGGATTATAGCTCGAGAGAGAGTAATCTACCCTAGGACCTCCTAGACCCATTAATTTGATAATTACATAATCAGTTAGAATTTCATTATTTTCGAATTAAAAATCCCCTTTCTCTCACTTGGTAATTTCTAGGTTGATTTTTGGATTGGGTTCTGTGATTTGTTACTTGTTTAGATTTCTGCAATTTAATTCTTGAAATTAATTGTTTGATTGATGTATTTTCTGCATTAGTTTATTTATTTTGAATTATTGTAGTTAGTACAACTTTAGATTTTAGGACTAGACTTCCCTCCTCGTGGGATTGATACCTTAGGTACTACGCTAATGACTTGTGCACTTACGAAAACTACCAAGGTTATAAATATTAAAACTTAGCATACGTACCGTTATGATCAGTTATGAGGATGTCCTCCCACATAGGCGTTGTTGGCCCTGAGTCTCGGTTCCTATTTTATGGCGACAAGGCATCTAAAATGTAGCGCCCCCTTACTGCAGGGTACACACCGGGATGCCCGGAAGTCATTCTGGTACATATCCTACAATAAGAGCAGGCTACCATCGATCGCTACATTCACTTCACATGGCATCATATCATTATTCAATGATAAAGCATCATAAGAAAATCACAATATTTTAAAATCCAACTTTTTCCTCATTTCATTTCACAAAACCGCAAGCCTACATTGTACCTTTAAGCACTTACTACATGTACATCATCAAAACCTAGTACAAAATTACTACATGAAAAAGGAAAATATACAAAGTCTATCTAATCTATCCAAAAATCCCAGCTGACTAACCTTTGAGCCATAACTTCTCTTTCTAAATCACAATCCACACAGCTGGTAGAGCCTCCCAGTAGCTAGAGTTGCCTCTCGGTCCTGAAAAGACAACGTTGCAATTTTGGTGAGTTTTGCGAACTCAATGAGGTAACCATCATCGATGGTTCACTCACTGCATACAACAAATCATTTCACATAAAAACAATCACATTTTCTAATAATTGATCATGTATCACATTTTCACTTAAGCATAGGCAATTATGCATTTCAATCAATCAACCATACTTAACAACATGCACATGGAATGTTCATGAGACTCCTTTCTAATTGTTATGTTGTTGTGACCGAGTGCCTAAACTGTCCTGTATCTATTTTAGATACCGAGCTCATTGCTAACTGTCCCTTATCTGATGAGGATATAGGGCTCATTTTTTATAGTGAGCTTTAGGCTCTTAATCATTGTCTGAGCTCGAGGCTCTTTTCACACTTTGAGCTTTGATCGGTGGCTACTCTGGTTACAACTACCATTATCTGATTGTGCCTCATGTATGGAATGCATCTATCGTAATCAATCAATCAATTCAAGAAACAATTAGTTCTTCCTATCATATACAAGTAGCACTTCCAATACAGTCCCGAATATAGAACTCCTCGAACAATCAATTGTCCGGAATCAACACAATCAATTTCACATTCATTCAATCATTTCAAAATAGAAATTAAGCAAACAAGTAATTAAGTGAGACCGTCTAAGTTACTCATAAGTTGCTCCCAAAGCTAATGCCTGGAGGTTCCGGCAACGTCTGAAGGTTGATGTTCCAGTTGCTCCTCTATATCAAACACCATACACATATATCACAATTTGTACAATCATAAGTGTTTAATAATGCACATGTATGAAATGAAATATGTATAATGCATGTTCATGACAATCTCGAGTATTTATCCATAAATTTCATCTATAATTCATTCTCATATCAAAACTCATCTAAGTAAAATTTATACTTAGGTTATGCCTCACTAAAACCATTTAAATCTCTATTCCTTTCTCATTGACTCACTTCAGATTTTTTTCCAAGTCACACTTTCAGATCTACAATTCACATTAAATTATAAAGTGAAACTGATGTAATTTGGTCAGATACTCTTCTAGAAAAGTGTTCCTATATGTATCATGTTTTTATTGACACCAAAATCACTCAATTTGGTTTAGTAATTTGAAAGATATGCCTCAAACATTTTCGGGCTGTTCCTATTCAAAAATAGTGTACTATGCATAACTTCCATCCAAAAATTAACCATCTTATAATCCGATTCAGAATTTGATTTCTTCAGATAATTTGTATTACTATGTCTCTAGTTTATTACAAATCAAAGATCATCTCATTTTAAGGTTGGTAGAAAAAGATATTGCCAAAAAACCATCAGATGTTCGTCACCCCTGAAAACTTCAAAGTAGCTATCATGCAATTCCTCTTTTTTTTTTACCAAAATCTCTACTTCGAACCTCCATAACTTTTGATCCAGAACTCCAAAAATTTAAAATTTTATATAAATGGAATTTCAAAAGAAATATATACAACTTTCATGAATACCATTTTGTCAAAATCCATCTAGATAAGTACAGTAAATTCATGGAAGTTTCATATCAAAATTTTAACTCTCTTACTATTCATTCCCAGAAATTCTCAGACTTCATGTCAATTTTTGAGACTCTTAAAGACAGAATTAAAATTTGGTGTCTTCACGAAAAATATATCCATATATCTCTAGTTTAATTAAAATCAAGAATCATCTCAATTTAACAACTCTAGAAGAAGTTATGGCTAAAACACAAAAGCATATCAGTGGAAATTTTTCTGCTAACATTTTCCAGATTT
>JAOQMS010000006.1:9586073-9608889 GCA_027563885.1 Erythroxylum longipes | reverse complement strand
GGGCATTTTTGGCATGTCACTTAAGTTTAGAAACCAAGAAGTATAAAAGGAAGGGCAAAGATGACTTTTAGCACTCATTAAGGGTAAAATAGGAAGAGGAAAAGTGTTGTCTTGGTTATTAGAAGGAGAAAAACGTGAATGAAGGAATGAAGGAGAGAAATTTGTGGGAGAAGAAGAAAAGAAGAGAAAGCCAAGCTAGGTTCCCAATTTTCTTTGTTTTAAAGAGTGATTTTGAAGTTGTGCAAGAAGGGAAAAAGAAAGAGGAAGATTAGAGCTTCCATTTGAGCTAAGAGACTCAAGGTAAGTTTATGTTTAAACTTTTGGATTTTTGGAAGGGTTTTGGTTTATGAAGCTTAAGCGATGCATGGGTTTAAGTATTCTAGGATCAATTTTAGTGTATATATATTTCTTTGAGTTCTCAATTAGAATTCCTATTGAATTGAGATTTTTTTGCCAATATTGAAGGAAATCAAGAGCAAAGGCAAGAGGAGCAAAAAGAGAGGCATCTTTGAGCAACTGTTAAGCAAGGAATTCAAGGTGGGTTACATTTTTATAGTTGAATAATAAGACATTAATGTTTCTTCCAAATCAAGAAAGTAAATGTTTTTCAATTGTATTATAAATGTGCATTTATTGCTCTTTGAATGCTTTGAGAAAGTGATATGTGTTTGGTATGTGAATATTGTGTGGATGATTTATAAGAAGGATGCAAAAATGAATCTTTTGAAATAAATAGATTATTATGTTTATGAAATCACTTTTCAAAAAAAGTGTCATTTTAGGCAACAAGGTTACAAGTTATGAAATACATGTTATGTGGGTTTGGTCTGGTCCATTCTGTATATCAAGTGCACTTTGACTAAAGACTTCTCCCGCCTGCCCGCAAGTGGCATGAAGCTCCTTTAGGGACTCCCTCATGTTTACAACTACGCAAAACCACTATGTGGGATTGTATTAGTTTGTCCTGTTCACGACTACACAAGACCGTTTCATGAGAATGTGTTAGCTCGTTCTATCTGTGGACCTCCCAAACCATTTTGATGTGCTTATGTGTTGACAACTTTATTGAATGCATGATTTAGGTTGCTTATAAAGTATTTGATAAATTAAGAATTTGGAAATATGTGTTTCATGATGCATTGTGAATTTTACAATGGTTTTGGTTCTTACCGGTTATAAAATTGTTACCCATGAGCTTTAAGCTCGCCCTCTTTTTCCGTCCCATCTTCAAGCAATGAGCAAGATATCGAGTGATTGAGCATAAGAGCATTACTCCAGATTTTACTTATTTTGTATTTTCATTTAGTTTTTGTAAATCAGGGCTTTAGTTGCATTTTGAGTAATTCTACTTTGTGTAAATCATGTATTTTTGGATTATAATGTATTATGGCTTGAAATGCCCACTAAAGCTTTATTCAAACTCTATTTTGATTTAGTAAAGAGATTAAGATTTGAAAAAGTTTCTGTCGATCATGTACATATCTATCTTCTTGGTTGAGATTTGTTGGTAGTGATGGAATTTGTGTTGTGTTGAAAGGATGTGTGTTCATGTTAGTGTTGGATGGTTTGGGGTCTCTCCAAAGGTTTTGCCGCAGCGACGACCAAATGTTTGCCTCAGCGAACCTTTCCCGAGGGGCACTCTCGCCCAATTCTGTGACTTCGCCACAGCAAACTTTTCTAAGAAGTGAACTTTTCCAGAAAGGTCTTAGAAACATTTGCCGTGGCAAAGTTTCCTTATGAGTCCTTGTACATGATCCTTACCTAATCCTCTGGTAAGGTATCTTTGTAATAAGTATCGAGACCCGGGCCCCAACATGATTAGCATTAGCTTAACGTTTAATAGTGGAGCTTTTCCTTTGTCAATAATTAGTTCTTGTTCAATTTTCAAAAAAAAAATAATTGGTTCTTGTTCTTTCACCCTTTCTAGATTGATATTCCCTAAGTCATCAGTTCTTATTATTTCTTCATAATCCCCCAGTTTCAAAACTTTTTCTATCAGTATCTGTTCCTTTTTTGTTGCCTAGAGGATTTGATTTTCCATCTA
The DNA here is from genome assembly GCA_027563885.1 of Erythroxylum longipes. Classification (NCBI taxonomy): domain Eukaryota; kingdom Viridiplantae; phylum Streptophyta; class Magnoliopsida; order Malpighiales; family Erythroxylaceae; genus Erythroxylum; species Erythroxylum longipes. The sequence goes on along the minus strand of JAOQMS010000006.1, from coordinate 9,606,845 downwards.
TATCTTTAAAGTATCTCAACTTTAAATAAGTTATTGGCTTCATCTAATTTCACAATTCTTAGGAAATCAGGTAGTTCATTTTTTAATTCCACTTTAATGCATATGTGGCATATCTAATCCTTTTCAAGTTTACAGTATATTCGTCTAGACATAAAGACTTTCTTATAGAGATTTCTATATAGCTTAACTCCAAACTAGACCAATACTCTAATGGTATGATATGAAAGTTAACCTAAATAGGGACATACCTTTGTTTAAGACTAGTGATGCTAATTCTATGACATCTTTTTTGTAGGAAGATTGGTTTTCTATTTATGTGTTATAGTCTCACTTCCATAATTCTCAACATGTTGGATTCTAATTTAAACTTGAACAAAAAAGGTTCGTCCTCATTGATCAAGACATTGTCAAGAACATATCTTTTCTAGCTAAAAGATGCCTAAAGTTACATTTAAAGGAAAGCTAGGATTTTATTTGTAAAAAACATTAATAAAACTATAAGTATGGAGTTCCATTTTGACGTACAAGCCATGAGAATCTTAGTTGGAGGCCATCTAATGTTCCTAACTTCTCTAACTTTTGATGGAAAATTTTTAGCTTTTAGAATGGAGAAGTATCCCTAATGACTTTACTCTAAATGATTCTTTTAGGATGTTTAATTCTAAAAGGGGCCTGAGATTTATCTAGGGGAGCATTTATAAGGAGTGGTTCATATTCTAAAGTATATAATATGATGGTGGGGTTGCATGTTCCAAGTGTATACGGATTAGAGAGGAACTAAAAGGCACTCTTTGGAGGGAACAGGGATAATGGTATGGCATATACTGTAGGAAAGAATCCAATTTATAGAATTATAAAGGGTGTTTGTGGTTTAACTGGAGAAGAAGGGCAGTTGAGCACTAGTTTTATGGAAGCATTGGGAGAGTTGGTGGCCATTGGTTCTTTCCTAAAATGGAGAAGAACCAAACTAATATATAGATAAGAAAATCATAGGATAAGTCAGATTGTTAAAAGTGGTAATTAGTTGGTTTAATGCTTGGGGTAAAGAACGCGTGGGAGAGAAAGCAAATGTGATATCTGTTTGTTAATTTCGATGGTAATTTTACTAAAGTTGTGGTATTTGTTTGAATGGAGTGATAGTATTGTTTGTAAGGAGTCATTACGTTGCTTGTATTCAAACATAGTATTTACATATTAAAGTAAATATGGTACTTTTTATTATTTATAAAGGTATTTTTATATAGAGGCATGGTAATATTTTTATTGAGTGATGATATTGTTTCTATGGAGTTATGGTATTATTTAGACTCATAATTAGTATTTACATATTAAAGTAAATATGGTAGTTATTTGTTATTTATGATGGTTATTTTATAGAGAGATATGGTATTATTTATATTGAGTGATGGTACATTAATGAGTTGTCTTTTAATAAAAATTTTCAATTAAATTATTTAGTTAATTGTCTTTTGTTCATTGTGATATAAACTCACTTGCCTCTCACTTTTATAGTGCTTAATGTAAGTGATCTCTTGTTTTATAACTTTCTTATCCCAGCATTTTTCATTCACTTTTTAATGTGTTTTCTCTTTAATGTTTCCCACCTATTTTCCATTCAAATACCTATTTTTGACTATGATGGATAAGTGAAAGACCAAGAAACAAAATTTGAGATATGGGGAGAAAATATTTTTTAGGTTTATTCTTAATCAAAAATAACAATATGATAAGGAATTTATAACTAAAAAAACTTCCTACTCTTACTCTAATTTTAATACTCTCCACTATCTCTCCACTTTTCTTTTTACTTTCTCAAATATTATTTATTATTCCTTTTTATGTGTTTTTTTGTTTATATTTTTAATTATATTACATAATATTTTTGTTAGCTTTTATTTCATTTACTAATATTTCTTAATAATAAAATATCTTATTAAAGATGGCATAATTGTGTAGATTAAGAAACTTTTGTTTTTAGAGACTTTAAAATAGGAATTCTTTTATATATAAATAAGATCTTGAAAGAACACATTCCAATGTTAAATTGGGATAATAAGAAACAAAATATGGGAGGAAGAAGAGAAGACAAAATAGAGTGAAGAATTCCCTTACCTATTTAACTTCAAATTTCAACTCCAAAGAACCAGCTAATCCAGCCCTTCTAAGTAATTAGCACACTTCTAAGATCAAGGTGCAAATTTCAGCACTAACAAGACAATAGCACTTAAAATAGCAGGATCTACTTCTTAATGCAGTAACTTACAAAGATTACAAGGGAAGATGATCTAAAATCAAGCAAAATTCTAGAAGTTGAGAGGGAGTGAGAGGTTTCAGTTGAGAGGAGCAAAGGATAGTGAGAATGCTGCCGAAACACCAAATGAGTTGGAGTGATTCAGCTCTTGCTTTGCTAGGTGTCCTAACTTTAAAGGGACACATGTCCTTTCATGGGATAACCTATATGGCAAACATAAGAGTGAGCCACTTGTCTTCTTATCATGTTGCCAAATGCTACAACTCAATTAGGCCACTTGTCACTTAACCAATGTTGCCAAATGTCATTCAAAGTATAGGCTTAGTCATACTAATTTTTATATACCAACTTATCTTACCATTAGACATTTTTCTAGTCCAAATATCCATTTTAATACCTCAACTCTCTCGTGGTATTAATTAATTCCAATAGACATATGCAATTTATAGTCATATCGTAACTTTAACACCTATCACATATAATTTCATGAACATGTAACATTCCAACTAAGGTGTAATTTAGGGCCCTATGTTTCTCTCCCCCTTAAAAGAATTTCATCCTTGAAATTCACATTTGATGAGAAAAACTGAGGGTACTAAGTTTTCATGGTCGATTATGGCTCCCACGTTGCTTCCTCAAGTCCATGGTGTTGCCAGAGTACTTTCACTAGAGGGATTTGCTTAGTTATGAATTGTCGGACTTTTCTGGATAAAATAGACACAGGCCCTTCTTCTTAAATAAAATCAAATCTGGTTATACTTGAATTTCTTGTATAGGAATCTTATGTGTATCATTAGACAGAGATTTTCTAAACATGGAAACATGAAACACATCATGCAACTTGGCGAATTCTTCAGGAAATGCTAATTGATAAGCTACTGGACCAACTCTCTTAAGAATGTTATAAGGACCAATAAAATGTTGGCTAAGCTTACCTTTCTTCCCAAACCAAAGTATGTGTTTCTATGGTGATAATTTTAGAAATACCTTATCGCCTACCTGATACTCAATATATTTTCTTTTTAAATCGGCATAGGACTTCTACCTATTACTGGTAACTTTCAATCTTTGTTAGATAACTTGAACTTTCTCTTCAGTATCTTTCACAATATTCGGCCTGATCATTTTGTTTTTACTTAATTCAGTATAGCATATTATAGTTCTACACCTCCTACCATATAGGGCTTTATAAAGCTCCATGCCAATACTAGTCTGATAACTGTTGCTGTAAGCAAATTCCATCAGAGAAAGATAGTTGTCCCAACTTTTTGGGAACTCTAACACACAACCTCGAAGCATATCTTCCAATATCTGAATAACTCGTTCAGATTGTCCATCTATCTGGGGATGGGAAGCGGTACTGAACTTGACTTAAGTACCCAAAGACTTTCGCAGACTTTTCCAGAATCTCGAATTAAATCAGGGATCACGATCAGAAATAATAGATGGTGGCATCCCATGCAATCTCACTATGTCATTCACATATAGGTCTGCAAGTCTATCCAATGAATAATCAGGATGAACAGGCAGAAAGTGAGCTGACTTAGTGAACTTATCAATAATCACCTATACAGCATTATGCTTCCTTTAAGTGAGAGGAAGTTTAGTGACAAAATCCATGCTAACATTATCCCACTTCCATTGAGGAATCGAAATAGGATGTAACAAACCAGATGGAACTTGGTGCTCAGCTTTAAGTTATTGACATGTTAAACATTTAGATACATAATCCACTACATCACGTTTCATACAAGACCGCTAGTAATGCTGCTTCAGATCTTCATACATCTTATTTCCACCAGGATGCATTATAAAGATAGTATTATGGGCCTCAAATAATAACCTTCTCTTCAATTCATCACTAGTTGGCGCACACAACTGATCTTCATAATATGGATCACCATCTTCGTTCATAGAAAAGTTTGGTTGTTTGTTTTCTTGAGTCACCAAAATAAGTTGTTGCAACTTACCATCAACTTTCTGAGCCTTACAAATTTCTTGCCTTAAGGTAGGCCTAGCTTTCAATTTAGCTATTAATGCCTTATTAGATGCACGTCTCCTTTCACTCTGCTACACTGATAATGCTGAAATAGTCTTCCGACTTAAGACATCAGCCACGACATTAGCCTTACTCAGATGGTAATCCAAAAGGCATTCATAATCTTTAAACAATTCCAACCAACATCGTTGTATCAGATTAAGTTCCTTTTAAGTAAGCAGGTACTTCAAACTTTTATGATTAGTAAAAATCCTACACTTTTCACCATACAAGTAGTACCACCAAATTTTTAAAGCAAACACTACCACTGCAAGTTCAAGATCATGTGTAGTGTAATTCTATTTGTGAGGCTTCAATTTCCTAGAGGCATATGCAACTACCTTTCTATCCTGCATCAAAACACAGCTCAAACCACTTATAGATGCATCACTAAACATAACATATTCCTTATCAGAAGTGGTTTGAGCCAATACAGGAGCTTCAGTAAGCATTTTTTTAGTTGATAAAAACTAGTTTGGCATCTAATAGACCCTTCATACTTTACTACTTTTCATAGCAGTTTAGTCAAAGGGGATGCTATCACCAATAATCCCTTCACAAACCGGTGATAGTAACCTGACAACCCAAAAAAATTCTCACTTCTGTCACGCTCCGTTGCGGCTTCTAGTTAACAATTGCTTCAATCTTAATGGGATCAACTTGAATCCCTTGAGAGAAACATGTATTAGAAAAGATACCCCCTGAAGCCAGAAATCACACTTACTCAGCTTAGCTTACAATTGTTTTTCCTATAGGTTTTGTAAAACAACCCCCAAATGCTCAACATGATCATACATATTCTTAGAATAGACCAGGATATCATCTATAAACAGCACTACAAATTGGTATAAATAAGGCCTAAACACTTTATTCATCAGATCCATGAATGCAGCCGGAGCATTAGTTAACTTGAATGGCATTACCAAGAATTCATAATGTCCATAACAGGTCCTAAATGTAATCTATAGAAAATCCACATCCTTTACCCGAAGATGATAGTATCCTGATTGTAAATTTATCTTCGAAAAAACTCCTTCATCTTTCAATTGATCAAACAGATCTTCTATCTTTGGAAACAAATACTTATTTTTCACGATGACTCTGTTTAGTTTCCTGTAATCAATGCACATCTGGAGAGTACCATCTTCTTTTTTAACAAACAAAACTGGTGCTCCCTAGGATGAGACACTGGGTCGAATGAACCCCTTATCTAGTAGCTCTTGCAACTGAATGTTCAACTTCTTCAGTTCAATAGGAGCCATCCTATACAATTCTTTGTATATAGGAGTAGTGCCAGGAATAACTTTAATAAACAACTCTACTTTCCTTTCAGGAGGGAGTTTGGGTAGCTCTCCAGGAAACACATCTAGAAATTCACTCACTACTGGAATATCTTGTAGTTTAACACTCTCTTTCCTAGAATCAATCACAAAAGCTAGATAAGCTTCACACCCTTTCATGAGGAACTTCTGAGCTTGCATAGCAGATACCACATTAGCTAGAGAACTAGTGTGGATGCCATGCATAACTATTTCAGATTGATCCTAAGCACAAATTTCTTATCACTACATTCAATCACTGCCTGATACTTGGATAACCAATCATACCCAAAATCAAATCAAATTCATGAAAAGGCAATCTAATCAGATTTGCTACATAATCACTTCCTTAGATCATAACAGGACAGTTTCTATAAACCTTATTAACTAACATACTACTACCCAGAGTACTGGTTACATGAATATCGTACTCTAACTAATCTATAAGCATCACTTTATCATAAATTTCTCCAACACAAATATAATAATGAGTGGATCTAAGATCAATCAAAGCACGCATTTTAGAATCAAAGAGAAAGACAGTACCTGCAATGACTTCAGGTACATCCTAATCCTCACGAGCTTTCAAAGCATAAGCTCAAGATATAACGGATGGCACAGCAGGTCAATCAATAGTTTCTGATATAGTACTTAGATTAGTTCTAATCTATTCAAATCCTCCATGACCTCTATCACATCCTCTATTTCTAGCAGATGCATGAGAAACCTCTCTACCAGCTTATAATGTCTGAAGCTGTCTCATAGGACAATTGGCTATCAAATGCTCAGTGGTGCCACATCGATAATATGCACCTGTAGCACTCCGATAAGTAACCCGATGATGTTTAGAGCAATAAGGGCACTCTGGAGCACTAAAACCTCGGCCCAAAGATCTCTGAGTAAATTCTTAAGCAATGGAGGCACCCTCATGACTTCTCTTACTCGAGGACTAACCTCCTCTAATAAAACCTCTTCTCTAACCTTTTTCTCTGCTAACCATCTCTTATTTTTCTATCTTTATGGCAGCTTGTACCAGCTAATGATAACTTACTCCAAGAAAGTAATTGCCGCCAGATGCTCTTTGATCGAATCATTTAAACCATCTTCAAATTGATGACACCGAAACTCCTTAATAAGTACGAGTTTTGGTGCATACTTGCTGAGTCGATTAAATTCTCTGTTGTACTCAGCAATAGACAGGTTTCTTTAGTTTAAGTTCAGAAACTACTTCCACTTCTGCTTTCTATAGGATTCTAACACATACTTGGTTTTAAACTCTTGGAAAAAGAAATCCTAAGTCAGAAGCTCTAGTAACTGAGGACTTCTTATAACAAACCTCTACTATTCATAGGTTGCTCCTTGAAGAAGGGAGATAGCATAGTGCAGCGTCCGTTTAGGTAGGCAACTAATTTCATCTAATACCCTCTTTAATTTTTCTAATTCAAACTCCTTCAGGGATGTTCCAATAAATTCCTCAACTCTATACTTCCGTAACTGATCAATCGGAGCTTTGGGTGTGATCATACAATGTAATAACATCATCATATCTTACGACAGCTTAACCAAAGCCTCCCCCTGAGTTGGAGGTGGAGGAGGTGGCACTTCAGCTTCAACTCAATTAACCCCAAAGGTCCTGATATAGATGGACGAGATCTCACAGGATTATTACTCTTTGGAATCTCGTCAACAACTTTATGTGATCTTTCTATACTCAAATCTAAAACCACAATATGGGACAACCCGCATTAGGCCAAACACAACTCTTATATCCAAGTATAAGCAATAGTTAAGCACTAGTTAAACCAAAATCACCTAAACTATTCTCTGATACCAAATGATGTAACACCCACATACCCCCTAGAAGGATATGTAAATGCTAAACAAAACATACCTAAAACATATCAAAATATTCCAACACTTGAAAGAAAATAAGGTAACATACTTCATATTACATAAGTTATATTATATACAGAACATAATATACACATTGTCCTTATCATATACATGCCTTAAATCCAAATCCATCATGTAATATAGTTATTACAAACCATTTACACAAAATACAAAATGTCTCATATTATTAGATATAACTCAAAAACAACTCAAACAAAACATCTTCCAAGCATATCAAGTCCTTCATTGGCCACTGCAGTTGTCCCAGCCTTAAGTCTCCTTTTCAGAACCTACACAGAGGCAAAACCACCGTGCTAAGCATATAGCTTAGTGGGGAACAACTAAACAAGATATAAAATGGTGACTGCTTCTAACAGTCGTCTAGCATTCACATGCACTGAATCATGTCATATCGCAAACAATCTTTAATTGTTCAAATTAAATAGTAATCCAATATTATTTGCATTAGAACAGAATATAATATATCAAAATAGGATATACTTGCATCAGAACAAAGCATATAAGTATTTTAGAACAGATTACCATTACATCATAATAGAACATAAAAGTATCAGAATTGGACATAACTTGCATCAGATCAGAACTTAACTTTTATCATATCAGAACATAACTTGTATCAGATCAAAACTTAACTTGCTTCAAAACTGAATATATATCAAAACACAAACAGAATAGCCTACTAATCCTTTCTACAGAAGTAGGTAACAGGACTAGAACAAAAGATACCTATGATTGGTATCACAAAACAGAAGAGACTTATGTCTGAATAATAGAAGACACTGAAGTGTCAATATCAGGAGACACCGAAGTGTCAATATTAGGAGACACTGAAGTGTCATAGGAGCAGATGCAGACCCTTATAGGCATGCCTATTTACCCACGACTAGGACTTGGCAATTTTAAAATAAACCATTTCAGGTTTCAAAATCACTTACAAAAGATGTAGTGCATAACATATGTCTTTATTCCACTTTCCTTAAATTGAACTTATACAAACACATCCAATCAAACTTAACATACCTTATAAGCAAAAACATTTGCAATGATGTACTATTAAATGTATTATGCATTTACACATTACATATAATTATACCAATTTCTAATTCATAAACAATCATATTCAATTCACATCACATAAACCCTTTGAAACACACTTGTACTCATAAGGACTCATTCATCCTTGAACACACCATAGATGTCAACATTTGACACATTATTTACTAACCACATATTTTTTAAGTAATTACCTCAATTACCAATCCATAACTAAATTAACTTTTACTCAATTAATCTAAAATCATCTAGGTTCTTTTTAAGTCCCAATCAAGTCTAAATGCATCATAGTTAAATAATTTATCCTTAATTGGTACAATTAATTGGTTTAAACATAGCACTCTGCCCACGGTTGTAAGGTGAGTGCCACGATCGTGGCCTCCCCTTTTTCTTGCAATTTTCCAGACTTTGACATCTTTATACCTAAGTTAAAACATCTTCACTAAAGACCATAAAATTCTACATTATCCATGCTTCAATTCTATCTAAAACTTATTCAATTAACAGCTCACAATTCATTATCTTTCTTACATAAAAAACCAAAATAGAAACTATCATTGAAGTATCATTTTCCATAACTCATTTATCAACATCATAACACATATTCATGCCAATTCAATTAGCATAAAACTTGTATTAATACATGCCATCAAGTTTAGAATTCCCTTCCTATTTAACTTCAAAATTCAACTCCAAAGAACCAGCTAATCCAACCCTTCCAAGTAATCAGCAAACGTATAAGATCAAGGTGCAAATTTCAGCACTAACAAGATAATAGCACCGAAAATAGCAGTACCTACTTCTTGATGCAGTAACTTACAAAGATTCCATGTGAAGATGATCCAAAATCAAGCAAAATTCCAGAAGTTGAGAAGGAGTGAGAGGTTTCAGTTGAGAGGACCAAAGGATAGTAAGAAGGCTGCCGAAACACCAAATGAGCTAGAGTGATTCAACTCTTGCTTTGCTAGGCGTCCTAACTTTGAATGGACACATGTCTTTTCATGGGGTGACCTATATGTTTGCATTGTTTGTATTGCTAAATTACTTGTTTTCATTGTTGAGTTTATTGATTGCATTAAGTGACATGCATATCATGCATACATGTAGGAAATAAGATTAAAAGGAAAAGTAAGCTAAAAGATAATGTCTTATTAAAGGAGTAAAATGTCATCTCATGGAAGAACATGAGAAGTTTTGCAAAGATCTGCTGCATCTGATTCCCCACCATTAGAGAAGGGTACTGATGAGTATAGAATCCCAGTAATTGCAACCACATGAGTCACACATATGAACTTTTGTTAAGAGTTTGAGCTATCAGAAACAATGAGAAGAATGGTGATATGACATAGTATAAGACAATGAAAGTTTGTGGATATCTAGAAATAAGAAATAATATGTGTCCGATATGTTATACATAGATTCAATATTTGTGGTTATGTCAGCAAATATGGTAATGAAATTTTGTTGTGGATATGTACTTGAATTGATATGGATGTGAATATATTTTCATGAATTGACTCAGAAAGAAATAGAGACATAGGTAAAAATGACAAGATTTAAACTATACAAGCAAAATGGAATTGAAAAGTTGAATTTGGAATTTAAAATGATTGTTTAATTAATATGATAAGAGTTATGATCTAGTATAAGATTATGTTAGTGGATTTGAGATTAGAATTTCAAGATGGTTATGTGTCTATAATTCTGAATTGATTAAGAACATACGTATGGAAAATGAAACAAATGATAGTGATATATGTAGAAGTTCTCAAGGTTATGTTGACCAGTTATTATGAGTACATATTCGATAATGTGGTTACATTGGTGGATAATGTGATTGAGCACATATGAAATCTATATTTGGATATGGTATAGGAGGTAATCTATGATCGCTATAGTTAAAATCATAAGATGAATCAGAATGATGTAATGGAAGTATGGAATTAGCTGGTTATATTGAAAAGGTAACTACTATAGAGAAGTAACTTTTGAACAGCCATAGAATATTCAAATGTTATTCAGAATCAATTGCGATTGAAGTATCATTAGCATGAGATATTAATTGGTGACCTATTGAAAATACCTTTCTATTATTCTGATCATGTAAAGTGTGCCAGTAACTGATTTTATAGAAATATCATGAACAATTGAAATTGATCTTATAAAGGTATTAAGAATGGAAGAAACAGAAATGATAAACAAAATTGATTAATAAAGAATATGGAAATGGTATGGATGATCGAGTTGAGAAACCTTCTTGTGATATAGATGTTTTATTGAATCATATCGCGTAAATTAAATGTTCCATTTCTAGGAATGAATGACTATTAAACAAATTAAAAGTGACTATTGGAGTTAGTTAGAAATAGGACTTAGGCATAAGAAGTTGAATATGTTATAGAGAGTGCATAAATGTTGTTTAATGTAAAGCAACCTACCTATATTATTAGGTTCATGAATTTGAGGTGATGTTGTTGTTATTGTTAAAGGAACTTAGGTCTGATAAAATTAAAATGTGAAAGTGATTGTATATGATAAATGCAAATGAATGATTACATATGACGTGAAAATTAATTTGTAGTAGAATTTGCACGACTCAAGAAAAACAGAAGAGTTAAGTGGATTAACGTTGAAGAGATATGGAATAGCAAGTAGAAGACAAAAGTGTTTTGAGAGTATCGTATCGCCTTGACGAGGTGTGTTGAAGTTTGGTAAAAAGGGTAGTGAAATTGCGAGAAACCTGAGATATATTGAGGAACAAGTTAAAATAGTAGGGTATTTGAATAAGCAACTAAATCAAGCGATTCTGCTGGATATAGTCATTTGGAAGAAATCATTCTAGTGAAGAAGCTACTTAAGAGACTAAGGAAAACATAAGACAGCATTACCCCCATTTGTTTGATCACTTAGTTAAGAATTTCGAGGACGAAATTCTTTAAGGGGGGAGAATTATTAGACCCGAACTTTCCTTGGAAGTTAGAATTATTAAATGAGAAATTTTGGCATTTATTCGTTAGTAAAAATCATAATTCTTAAATTAGAAATTTATGGAGTTTATTTATGAATATTTTTAATTACATATGGTTGCATGGATTAAAGGGAAGTGTTAGAATTAGGTTAAGGAGTTACAAGGTATTAGAGTAAATGTGGAAGGTTAAGTTTGGAAGATTAAAGTTTGTTTTAGATTAATAAGAGAAGAACAAATGAAGGGTGTGTGAGTTCAGGAAAGAAAGAGACATGTTCGTGAGTTTAAGAACGAAAGAAAAGAAGAACCTAGAAGAAACTAGGGAAAGAGGAAGAGAGTCGTCTAACAATAAGAGAAAAGGGACAGACGTGGTTGATAAGTTAGGAAAAAAGAGAGAGAAGTGTAAAATAAGAAAGAAAAAAAAAAGAGGGAAGAAAAATGTAGAAAGAAGTAGAAGAAGAGAAGCAGAAACTAAACCAGAAAAGAAGAAGAAGGAAAGAAAGATAAAGGAGATAAGAAGTGGAATAAGAAGGTTCAACTAAGTTTTAGGTAACCCTTTATCTATTCTTCTTGTTTTGATAGAAAAAGGAAGTAGAGAAAACAGGTTATGTGCTAAAAATGAAGAGAGAAAGAAGAAGAAGAAGAGATTTATGTTCTTAGATTTTCATGAACTTTTAACTAGATCTTAGTTCTTCTACTTAGATAAACTAAGAATGGATAGATAAACTAAGAATAGATTAAGTCTAAGCTCATTTTTGGATAATAGAAATTTATGGAAGTTCTATTTGTATATGATGTTTGAATGAAAATATGTTTGTTTGAAGGGAATCAAGAAAATTGAAGGCAAAAACAAGAGAAAAGACAAACTTATGTTTGAAGCTACAAGTAAATTAGGTAGGTAATATGTTTATAGTTGTTATGTTGATGAGCAGAATTATTTGCTTGTATGTGTACTTAAATACTTGCCCTTTTATCATTGTGAATGTAGAAAAAATAATCTGTGATTCATATCACGTTTGCTTTGAAAGACTTTACTGATTTTGTTATTAATAGGAAAAAGAAAAACACAAATTGCATGAAAATATGAATATGATATGAAATATTTAAGCATCAGAAATTTGCTTCTGTGGGTAAGAGAGATACCATTTCGTTCGTCACGTGCACGTTAACCTAAGGCCTTCTCCCGGCTGCCCGCTTGTGGCACATGAGCTCTAAAAAATGGACTCATTTTGTTCATGGTGTGAACTTCGGTTTTGCCATTCTATTTTATGGGATTCTCTCGAGCCATATTGTTGTGTACTTTGTTGTGATTTGCTGACCATGATTTATAATTGAATGCTTTGTCTGATGATTGTAAATTATATGATATGGATTATGTGACTGTAATTTAAATTAAGTGTTCTATGAACTGGATTGGTGTATATAAATATGCTTGGTTGTGTGTATCTGTGGCTCATCACCGATGACTATAAACGTATTAGCCACTGAGCTTCGCAGCTCACCCCATTATTTTCCACTTCTCAGGTGCAAAAATCAACAGATCAATAGTGAACCTTGCAAAAACTTCGTCAAATCTCCAAGAAGATCATCTTTTGTAACTAAGTTAGTTCGAATACCTTAGGTAGCTTTGAAATCATACATTCATGTTTTTTTTTGTATTATATGATTGTGCTGACTTTTAATATATAATTGAATTTATGTATAAACATCATAACATCTGAGAGATGAAACTTTGTCTTGTTGAGAAATCAATGAAAGAAGGGTTGAAAAACTTCTCTTTTGTATAAGTGCAAAAATTTCTTCTCTGTTAAGTGTCAATTGTGTTAGGAATAAATTGTTAGTTGTTTAATGGCTTTTGGATAAACATTCTTAAGAAAATGGTTAATTTGGGAGTTATGTATGTATAGTCTATGATTGTTGGATTCAGGTCTTATGAAATTGGTAGCAGTTTCTTTTGATCGTAGAGAGAAAGAGGGGGATAAAAATGTGTTCTGAATCTTCAATAAATAAATTGTACTGATCTAGATAGAATTAGAAATTGATGTCTTCATAAAAGTTGTAGCTCTTTCTCTTAGCTTTCTAACAACATAAAGTTTGAAATTTTTGGAATTCGGGATTAAAAGCTATGAAGATTAGAAGTGAGTGTGCAAAAAGCTATACTGTTCATCGAATTGCACGATCGTGCTTGTCATTTTAGTTGGAAGCTCACGATCGTGCACAAGCACGACCGCGACTCCTATGGCTCATGCCCGTAACTCCTTATTGTCAAATTTTTTATTTTTTATTTTTTTACTCCCACCAAGAATTTAATTCTTTTTATCTTGATGTTAGTTTTATATATATACCTTTATTTTAAAAAGCCCCCTAATTTTGATGCCTTGACACTGTGAAATAAGAACCGAGATCTGGGGCTAATAGCTTTGTCTCTAGTAGCTCATGCTTAACCCTCTCTGTTCACACTATAACCTACACATACATCTTATCTCCTGAATCTCGATGCATGAATCATATAATGAATCTTACACTTTTTCTCCTTCGATTTAATCAATATAAAAGCATGAATATATCATAAGAAAACTAGAATTTTATTGAATCAAAGAATAAATTGAAGTATTGTTTTTCCTACCTAAGTCTACATCCTAATTAGTTTATAATCACATCAAGAATATCAACATAGGATAAAGAAAAAAAGATAAAGAAATCATGTTCTTAATTCTTGAAATCTCTAAAGAATTGTTGAAATATGCCTCTCTATCTAAGAAATGGTGAATTCTTGGCCAAAATTAATACAAAACAACTTTAAAGTGACTCTTGGCTTGTTTTCATGGCCAAAAACTGTTCTCTTTTGCATCCTTTATTTGCTAAAAACCTGAAATTATAACTTTTAAATGAGCTAGATGACCCCAAAATATGGGTTCATTTAGCAGATCATATCCTCTATAAATTTCTCAAAAATTATTATCTCCAACATGAGCACATATATAATGTGAGATCTCATATCGGTTAGAGAGGAGAATGAAGTACGCCTTATAAGGGTGCGAATACCTCTTCCTTGAAGATTCATTTTTTCAAGGTGTGGGAAGAGCAAAATCATGAGGGCTAGGCTGGGCCAAGGCTCAAAACTGGATAATATCTATGGGCGGGTGTTCTAGGGCTGTTATAATGGTATCAGAGCCAGTACTAGGGTCGGTGTGCCAGTAATGACACTAGGCCTCCAAAGGGGTGGATTATGAGATCCCGTATCGATTAGAGAGGAGAACAAAGTACGCCTTATAAAATTATAGATACCTCTTCGCCATAAACACGTTTTCCCAAGGTGTGGGAAGAGAAACACTGTGAGGACTTGGCTGGGCCAAAGACCAAAAGCAAATAATATCTATAGGAGGGTGGTCTAGAGTTATTACAAATGGTATTAGAGCTAATACCCAAATCGGTGTGTCAGCGAGGACGTTAAGCCCTAAAGGGGGGTGGATTGTGAGATCCCATATCAGTTAGAAAGGGGAACGAAGTACGCCTTATAAGAGTGCAGATATCTCTCCCTCAAAGACTCGTTTTCCCAAGGTATGGGAAGAGCAAACTGTGATGGCTTGGCTGGGCCAAGGCCTAAAGCGGACAATATCTGTGGGCGGATGGTCTAAGGCTGTTACAGATCCTGACTGGAAAATTTCTAAACTAGCTCTATGCAACACCATCCATCCCTTACAGTTAGAGAGAAATTAGAGTTTACTTAGGGATAAGGAAATTCAAGAAAAGAATATATGTCTAGCAATTATCAATTGAACAAGAGAGAAATCTTAATACACGATCTTCATAAAAGTTGCTCCACCTATCTATCACAGATATAGAGAATCAATGGTAACTGTATTTGTTCGGTGCATTTCTTATTAAAATATCTTTTCCATGACCATCACTTATGTCTTAGGTATTGTCTTATCCTCTTTTTCATAACCATCATTGTCAACTATTAGGATAACAAGAATTGATCATAAAATAGTAGATATTTGAATGAAAAATGGTAGGATATTTTTCTTTTAAAGAAAAGAATAGTGAGAAGTCATTTGCAAATGTTGGGAACTTGGTTGTGTAAGGAATAAGAAATTTAGACCATAAGAGATCACCTAAATAAAGTGCTAATATGGACTTAAAGAAAAACAAAATTCATCAAATATTTTGTATGAAAAAATAAGGGAGAAGGAAATTCATCAAAACAAATAAGTTCCACTATACTATGCTCTATACACAAAATATCATCACGTATTTAAAATAAGTTCCACCTTTTATTTAATATGTCAATACAATATTTGAGTATAAAATTAACCACAATACCAAACCTTGATACAAAAATATACCATCATTCGTTACAAATAAGTACCATATTAATTTTATTGAAGATAATGTCATAAATGAGTTAAAAAAAATACTAAAACTCCTTTAAGATAATACCATGACTACTCAAAAAAAGTACAATGCTTCCTTACATAAAATACCATCATATATTTCAAATAATTTCCACCTTGTCTATAATATTTTGATTCCAAAAATGAGTTAAAAAATACCATGGATCCTTAAAAACAATACTATGACTCCTTAACCACAACAAATCTCCATACACAAAAATAACATCACAAATTACAAATAAGTGGCATTTTATTTTTATTAAAGACACTACCACAAATGAGTAAAAAAATTACCATGAATCCTTAAAGATAATACCATGATTACTCAAAAAAATTATACCATCACACATTATAAGTAAGTACCATCTTGTTGAAGACAATACCAAAATTGAGTATGCAAACTATCATGACTTTTTCACTATAATATTGTGATTCCTTATAAATAGAGTACTACCCCTCTATACAAAATATCATCATACATTTAAATAAGTACCACATTGTTTCTATTGATGAAAATACCATAAATGAGTATAAAAAATACCATGACTACTTAAAGACAATATCATAACTATTAAAAATATGCCTCCATACAAAAAATATGATCACACATTACAAATAAGTACCACCTTGTTTTTATTAAAGACAATACAATAAAAGAGTACTAAAAATATCATTACTCTTTCACCACAATACAATGAGTCTTTACAAGAAATACTACGCCTCTATATAAAAAAATACTATCACACATTCAAATGAGTGCCAAATTATTTTTATTAAGGACAATACCAAAAATGAGTCCAAAAATACCATGCCTTTAAACAAAAAATACCATCACACATTAATAAAAAACACCTTCAATGCATACAAATAATACTATAATTTCATTAAAAATACCATTTTTTACATATTTTTCATTAGTTGTAATATATTGTATACTAAATATTTGTAAAGATTTCATGTCTTCTTTCTATTTTTTAGAATACCATCATAGATATGTATGAAGTAAAAGCCAAACATGGTTAATATTTTATCAATCTAGTGATTTATGTGAAATTAAATAAGTAGTGGGCAGTTCTAGCTAGATGCAAATAATTCTATTTTTATATAATATATTGCATATTAAAGATAAGGATTAGTACATCTACAGAAATCAAAATTTTGACCACCTATTAAGTATGGAACATTAGGGTTCACAAGAGATGAACTAGGACAAAACTATTTGAGGCAAAAAATTGAACAAAATGTCCTCATTCCTAAGTTCTGACAAAAACCTAATGGTTGAAATCAAAGCTATTAAGTCTACAACTTCCACCTTTGTAAGGCTTTACTCATCACCCTTATTAGGAGATTCGTTTTCCTCATCGTCACAAATGATGATAATTTTGACCTTTTATATTTCTTTAACTTTATTTCTCTCCATAGTCAAGGAACATCTTTTGTTCTTTCTAGACAACTTTATGATGGACCATATTATCTATTCTAAAGTTAACAATAATGACATGGAATCATATAGAGATGCTAAAACATAAAACAAATTAGTTATTGAAGAGAAAAATATTGAAAGGACCTATCCCCAAGTTCCCCTTCTAGAACTTAAGTGGAGCCCTCTCGGTGACCTTACGGTAGCCCTCTAATTGATATTTAACTCAACTAAAGGGTTCCTGCAAAGCCAAACCATTCAACAGTTAAAAAATTTTATACTTTAAAAGTTAAAATAGCAAAAAATAGTGGGAAACCCCTTTTCTTTAACTTTCTGAAAAATTGATAGCATAACGACTAGTTTTCTAAGATTCCCAAATTTCAAAAACCTGCCTAATACATTTTGTGAATAACTGGTGAAAATTGGGAATAAATTTGCTTTCTTGAAATTTTGAGAGAAATAATTAATAATAATTGATGTTGATGAATAAATTGAAAGAAAATACGTTAGAGATTAAATAAATTGCAACTAATGGAGGAAATTTATTTTGAGTTTATTAGTGTGCTAATTAGGTGTTAACATAAGTACACACACACATATATATAATGAGCCTTCTTCCAAATATTTCACTCCCATTTCCTTATTTGTCCATTTCACTCCATTTCCTTCTTCATAACACTTCTTGAAATATCTCAAGAAGGACCTTATTTTATTAAGAAACAATAATTCTTGTCCTTAGAGTATAGTAGTAGACTTCAACTGTATTCTTTTCCTCAACGAAGCTCAAGGAGTTCAAAGAAACCTCATCCTAACTTTGAGGAGCTCTCCCAACTCGTTAAGATGCTAGAGCTGACTAATCTAAATTACTCAGGAAAATTCTATACTTGGATAAATAAACAAACTAATGATTGGCTCCAATAGGAAAAACTAGACAAATGTATGGTAAATTAGAAATGGTTACCCCAATTTTCTCTTAGCTATGTAAACTTTGGTGATAATCTAATTTCTGATCACTCCTTTATCTTTGTTAAGTTCTCTTCTTAAGACAAGAAAAAAATAACTCCTTTTGGATTCTTCGATTCACTCCTTAAGCACCCCTTTTTTCAATGATGCTTTAACTGAGGGACTAAATGTGAAGTCATAGGCTCTAATGCTTAGTGTGTCTCTAAGCTCATAGTTAACTAAAGGGAATTAATTAAGCTACAGAGTATAAGTGTGGACCTAATGATATAGAAGAAAATTGAAGCTATAAAGGCTCTTACCAGTTGTTAACCTAAACCAGCCACTAACCTAATGGATCCCTCTCTCAAGGCTCAAGAATGTTATAAATTAAGGAAATATGCTAAGGCTTTGGAAACCTATCACTCTCAACTATAGAAAAAATCATGAACCATCTAGTTAAAGGAGGGAGATAGAAATTCTAGGTTATTCTTTGGGAAAATACAAGCAAGAAAAGACTACAACAAGATCTTTCCTCTAATGGATTTAGATGGAAATCTAGTATCTGGTCAAAACAATCGAAAGGAGTTGTCTCACAGACATTTCAAAAAAATTGCTAAGTACTCCCTTAGTGACTTCCACCTTATCTGATGAGCTTAAAAATGTTTGAGGGACATCACTTTCTCTTGATATTACTGAAGCACTCATAAGGGAGGTAATTGTTAAAGAAATAAAAGACAATTTGTTCTCTCACCTAATAACGGCCCTAGCCTTGATGGCTACAATTCTTTGTTTTTTTAGTACAGTTAAACTTAAACAAGTAAACTAGTACTAAACTTTGTCTTAGAATTGTTCAAGTCTAGTAGAATTCTAACTGAGTTGAATAAAACTTCTCTTTATCTAGTCCCAAAAATCTTTAACCCTATAACTATGAATAACTACAAACCCATTGCATGTTATAATATGGTGTAAAAGGTTATTGAAAATTTTTATCCAACAGATTGAAGAACATACTACTTGACTTCATCAATCCTCGCCAAAGTGTTAACTTTTTAAGTTAAGAATTAAAACAATCCATTGAGAGTTTTACTTCAAAGACAAACTTCATAAAAGCTTTTAAGTCCTTAAGTTAGAGCTTTATCATCTCGTCACTCCATACTATGAGCCTTCCCTAAATATTCATTTCATGGATCAAAAGTTGCATCACTTCAGTCTCTTATTATTTCCTTATACATAGTGAGCTATTGAACATTTTCAAAGCTTCTAAAGGCATTAGGTAAGGTGGTCCTCTATCACCCTACCTATTTGTTAACTACGTGGAAATCTTTCATAGGTTTACAAAGCTAAAGATTGAGAAAGAGCCCAATTTCAAGTACCATTACAAACATGGTAAGCTAAAGGCTTTTTCAACTTTCATTTGCTGATAATCTAGTTTTATTTTATGGTGTTAATCTCAGATCCATTGAACTAATTATAAGCTCCTTAAAGAAATTCAAAGACATCTTACATCTGGTCTTCAACTCCAACAAAATCTCATTTATACTCTTTGTTGGTTCTAATCCTAATGTAGGTACAGTCTTTAGTTCCAAAGGATTAAGTCAACGACAATTTCCCTTTAGATATTTGGGAGTTCCCATTATAGTGAAGAATATGACTAAGAGGGATTGCTCCCCTCTCTTGAATTCCATAAAAAGGAGACTTAACAGTTGGTGCAATAATTGTCTATCATATGATTTCATATTGCAATTGACTATGTCCATTTTAAGTAGGCTACACACCTGTTGGATTTCTCACCTTGCTTACCTAAGGGAATTATAAGGGACATAAATAAGGCACTAATGAATTTTCATTAGAGTGGATTTAACAAAAACCAGAAATCCTTAGGGTGAAATGGGCATCACTTTGTCAATCTAAGATGCATAGTGGATGTTGTGCTAAAATAAGTTCTAAAAGCCTACGCTATCATACTCACAAGTATACGAGGTAATTATAGCCGAATAGCTAAGGTCGTGTTGGACGTACGGGGCCAACAAGTCGTCCCTCAAAGAGGTGAAATTGGTTCAATCAAATTAACATTCAATAAAATGGAAAATAAATGCAATCATAAACAATCTATCCCAATTTTTTGAGTAAAAGGTTTTAGAGAAAATTAATCTATTAGACTAAAAGATAAAGTGATTTAAATAGAAGCAAAGAATGATTTGATTAATCGATGAGGAAACTCTTGAGAAATTAACTTCACTAATTTAATCTCCTATACATGATGAAGGCGAATTAATTGGATAATTTTCTTGCTAAAATTAACAGTTGGGTTCTAAAATCAATTCAAACAATAAAATAAACCTAAATTTCATATTCGACAAGTTTATCATTCAAATAAATTATGTAAACCCAACTAATGTTGGATCGGAAAAAGAAAGCATGCTATATTTGGAGAAACAGTAGATTTCAAAACTTTTAAGAAATCATTTTTCCA
>JAOQMS010000006.1:9537206-9547600 GCA_027563885.1 Erythroxylum longipes | reverse complement strand
TTTATTTATTTTTATTTTTATTTATATAGAAATATATACAAACAATTAAAGAATAATTTTTATATATCTTCTATTTTCATTAATAAAAATTTTATTAAAATTTTTTACTTTATTATTAATTATATATAGTTTTTATTAATAATATAAAATATTATTATTAGGGCAAGGAGAAATAATATAAAAATAGTATTAATTATATAAAAGGGGTTAGGGTTAGAATAAATAATTGGTATTAAGAAAAATTATTGAGGGTGTATTAGGAAGTATATATTTATTAGTTTACATTCCATTCTAAACCCCCCAAATAAGATCTTATTTTCACTGTTTAGGATAGAATGGAACGTAACATGAAACCCTCTTTTTCCATCTCATTCCGTTCCATTCTATTATGAAACTCTTAACTAAATGATGGAAGTGTGTTACGTTTCATTCCGTTCCATTGCTAAACTCCTAACCAAACATACCCTAAGTTACAAGCATGTTTGTTTCATTAGTAGATTCCTTCTCTACTCTTTTAGCTGACGTGCACGTCCTGCTGGATCTTTTGGGAGGGGAGGTCTAGTTTCAAATCAAGCAGATACGAAAATCTTACTTTCTGCAGTCATTGGTGAAATATATGGACACAATAATAGGAATCTTTTGTATTATAATTTTGATAATTGGTCGATTGCCTCAGGAGAGATGATTTTTTAAAAGAAAATTTTAGAGGCAAGAGAAAGCAAGAAAATTTACAAAGAAGGCTTATGCATCATTCAAACTTTAATACAAGAAAGATTAACCAAAATTTGTAAGTGATATATAGGGTAATATTTAGATTTATAAAATTACATGATCATTGTAGAAGGCTTATGCAACATTCAAACTTTAATACAAGAAAGATTAACCAAAATTTGTAAGAGATATAATTTTATAAATCTAAAATATTACCTATATATATATTGGTTTATACCCTATAGTCAATTAATTGGTTGTAGTTTACTGACATAAGCATTCATTATCTTATACATATTTTGATGTATATGATAAAGTTTATGAGATAAATATACATTACAAATGAAATTATGATGAGATCTTAATTATGAGATTTATAATGCATTCATGTATTATCTATAATTGTTCATAGTCATTGTTTTATTGAGAGTGAACGTTAATAAAGCATCAAATACTAGCACATGTTATATTTTTCCTTATTAAGGAAGTAGATGATTTCATAAACTAAAGGATGAAGATAGTTAAATGAATGTGTGGATGCCTGTTAGAGACAAGCTCACTGAAGTGACTCCACATGGCAATTTCATTTGAAATATTACTTGTATGTCTATGAAAATTCTCATTATGATGAGTATATTAAGTGATCATTTGACTTGAGATCATCAAAGATATCTCATATAGAGATTGATGTATTTTGATATTACTTATAACCTATTCTAGTCAAGGGTAGCTCAGTTAGTAGTCATTAGATATAACACGAACTATAGAAAGGTAATTAAATGATCAATATAAGATTCATCACATTAAAGTGATTAGGGAGAATATTTCATTATTCTTGATTAGTATTGATTCGAAAAATCATTGGCCAAGGTGGAATGACACTTTGAAAATAATTTTCAAATGTCATTAATTGAATTAATTACTATTACTGAAGAGCTTGTTATGTTTACAGAGGAAAAGATTTTGAAATTGTATTGTATATTTGCAGAGAATGTGTACAACTTTTATAATACAGTTAGGATTAGAATCGTAGCTAAAAAGCAGGAGAAGATAATAAGAGAGGCAGAGTTAAATTTAAACACTACAACTTTGAATTAAAGTATATCTGATGAAGATTTGAAGATAGCAACTAGACTTGTGGAGATAAGATAGAGCAGAGGACGATAAGCACATCTGCAGATAGGAAGATCTGCATTTGAACGGATGAAGATGATGACTACCCTTAACACCCCCCGGCAAGCCTATGCTGGAAGGAAGATAGACAAAGTTTGTCATGGATGAAGAGAAAACTATCCCAAAGCAGGGGCTTAGTGAATATGTTAGCAATTTGATCTTTGGTATGCAAAAACTGAACTTTGAGTGTACCTTTGGTGATTTGTTCCTGAACAAAGTGATAATCAAGTTCAACATGTTTGGTACGAGCATGAAGAACATGATTAGCAGACATACATATAGCACCCATTTTGTTACACCAGAAAGTTGAGAGGTTGGAGGAGAGAAAACCAATATCATGTAGTAAACTAGTTAACCACAGAAGTTCGGATGTAGCATTGGCGACAACCTTGTATTCACTTTCCGTTGATGATCGAGCAATGTTTGGCTGTTTCTTGGCAATCCAAGAAATGAGATTCTTGCCAAGATAAATTGCATATCCACAAGTAGATCGACGATCATTACGACAATTGCCCCAATCGCTGTCGCTGAAGCATTAAAAATCAAGGTTGGAGTTGCGAGGGAGCATAAGACCAAGATGAACAGTGTGCTTAAGATACTTGAGGACTCGTTTGACCACCTTCCGGTGAGCATCAGTGGGAGCATGCATAAACTGACACAACGTTTTGACAGAATAGCTAATGTTCAGTCAAGTTATAGTAACATATTGCAAGTCACCACAATTTAGCTATACTGAGTGCCATCTGGGAGAGGAGTCCCCATAAATTTGGAGAGAGTTGGGGAAGCAGACATGGGTGTTGGACATAGCTTTGCTTCAGTTAGACTAATGCGGGTAAGAAGATCATTGCTATATTTGGATTGAGTGAGGAGCAACCCATTATGATCATAGTGAACTTGGATCCAAAAAATAATGAAGCTAACTGAGATCATGAACTGGAAATTATGCTTTAAAGGACTGAATAATTTTAATGAGAGCTGAATTATTGCATGTGATTATTAGATCATCTACATAGGTAAGAAGAAATAATATATTAGTTTCATAATGATAAATAAACAAAGAGGTGTCATCCTTGGAGTCATGGAAGCCAAGGGAAAGCAGAAATTGGCGAAAGCGTAAGAACCAAGCCCGTGGAGCTTGTTTAAGGCCATAAAGTGACTTCTGCAACTTGCAAACAAAAGATGGGTTAGAAGTAGAGACAAAGCCTTTCGGCTACTCCATGTAAAGCTTATCATGTAAATCACCATGAAGGAAGGCATTGGATACATCAAGCTGGTAGATATCCCATCTAAAAGTAGAGGCCAAAGACAGAAGTACTCGGATGGTAGGTGCTTTCACCACAGGACTGAACATCTCTTGATAGTCAAAGCCCTGCTGTTGGGTGAAACCTTAAGCCATAAGCCTTGCTTTGTAGCGATCAACACTTCCATTAGGTTTTCTTTTGATGTGAAATACCCATTTACTTCCAATTACATTTTTGTCCAGTGGCCTAGGGACTAAAGTCTAGGTTTTTATTTGCTGAAGAGCATAGAACTCGGCTTGCATAGTAGCCTGCCATTCTGGAAAACTAGAAGCCTGTTTAAATGTATGAGGTTCCACTTCAAGATAGCTAGGTTTAGGAGAGTGTTTGGCAATAAAGGCGACATATTTTCTGCTTATGGTTGAGGGGCGTAATGTCATTTTGTGAGTACGGTATGGGGATAAAAGAGGTTGGGTAGGTGCAACATATTTATTATGTGTTAACTATTTTATAAAATTTAGTGATTTTGGCTTTAGAGAAATCAAAATAAAAATATTTTGTAATTATCCTATTGCACTGCTTGCCTAACCCTCTCTGTAATAGTTACAGAGTTCTCTGAACTTGTTATGTGGATACTGTTAGAGGCCATATACTTGTACGGATACTGTAGTTGAGATGAGTCAGTTTTGAAAATGGTTCAAGGGATACGATAAGAAAAACATCAAGTTTGAGAACAAGGTATGAATTACGATTCACGCTTTATTATGATTTACGTATTAATCATTTTATATATTTAAAGTGATCTTGATTTTTGTAAAATTATAATATGAAAAAGTTTTGCAATTTTTTTGCTACACGAGGGATTAAAGTCTAAACCAATTTTCCAATAGTGATATCAGAGTCGACTTTAATACTATAATGTGATTAAATTAGTTTATTGTTACTCATCTTGAATTTTGGAATTGAATTTACAAACTCTAAGCCATAAAATTATAATACGATGGTAATTTGAGAAACCTAAAATTCCTAGTTCTAAATTCTGAAAAAGTTCAGATTTAGAAACAATTTAAACAATTCAAGCCTTAAACGTTGCATCTAAAGCACATTACAAAGATAGAGGAAATATAAGAAAGAACAATTAAAATATTAGCCAATTCAAAGATGCCATGCCCTTTTGATGTCTGGGGTAAGATGGTGATCCATGCTTTTGGCAATGAATACCGCTCTAATCCAATTTATATAGCGATTCGTAATGAGATATTTGTCTTCACCAACCCTTTTATATAGTTGTTTTTGGCAATAATTATTTCTTGGTAGGAAACTAGGGTTTATGAAATTATGGTTTCCTAACTGAAGGATGGGGGCGTTTGGAGACATGGATAAGGTTATTTCAAAGATTGAATAAGAAGTGTTCGGGTATAAGGATAAAACTATCTTAAGTTAAAATAGGGTTGTTTGACAACTAAGATAGTGTATCTTATAAATAAAACAAAGCTTATTTAGGTACAAGAATATACTTATTCTAGCATTTGAATAAAGCTGGTTTGATTATTGAATTAAAGTAATCCAATCCTTAGTTTGGAATAGGAGTATTCCAAAATACATTTTCAAACATAAATTTAAATTTATTTTAAAATTAAAGTAATTATGTTTCCTAATTTGATTAAGATTAATAGTTGTATTGATTCCTAATTAATTTTAGAAAATTAGTTTCTAAAATTAGAATTAATTAGTTTTAATTATATTGAAATTAATTAATTAGATTCTTTCAAATTAAAAAAATGTTTTCTTACGTAATTAAGGAAGACGTTTCTCGATTTAATTTATTTATTTCAATTTGATTAAGATAAATTAAATTTATTATTTTATTTTCTTAGAGAATTTATTATTCAATTTATTTAAAAATTGTTTCTTTTTTATGAATAATAAGTTTCTTAATTCATTAGAAAAGATATTTTCTTGATTAAATTTTGAAAAGTGATTTCATTTATTAATTAATAAAATTGAGCTTTATTTAATATTTTTAAATTTGTTTTCTAATTTATTAAAAGAAAGATTTTCCAATTAATTAATTGAGAAATAAATCTCTAAATAAATAATATAAATAACTTTCTTAATTAAATAAGAAGTGTCTTATTTAATTTAGGAAAGTAGTTTCCTTTAAATATTAGAAAATGGTTTAATAGTTAAGGAAAAATATCTTCTAATTAGATTAGAAACAGTTTTTAATAGGATTAGAATTTCTTGCTTATTTAATTTTAAAAAGGGAGTTTTTAAAATTATAATAAATACAAAGTATAATTTATCGAAAATTGTTTTCAATTAATTTTGTTAAAGCAATCAAGATAACTAGAAATAGTTTCCAATTGAATTTGAAAATATTTTTCAAATCAAATTAGAATAGGAATTTAATTCAATTCGGAATCAATAGGTTTAATCAAATTTATTTTTTCTTCCAAAGAGTTAGAAATATTATTTTAGATTATGATGATCAATAACTACAATCAAATGAAGATTGATACTGTTTGCATATAATTTGATTATTACTGCATAAGTTGCATACTTTATTTATATGGTCAATATGTATTTTATATGATTGTTAAATTACATGTTTTACATATGTGATATTATTACATGTAATTTTGTGTTTAATGAGACAAACAAAACTAAAACCCTCGTTAAAAATATTAAGTACATGTTTTGAGCATAATTTTTTTCGTTCCATTGTTATAAGAATAAACTAGACTTCTATTTATTGTTAGGCTTATTGAGCAAACTCAAAGCTGCTTTAACCCAAATATGTTTACTCTTATGACAATGGATCCTACTTAACTAAATTTTTGTGATTTGAATGAGTAAACTTATGATCACATGAATTTAGAGGTAAGATTGGGAATAACATATAAGAGAGTTGTCACCTTATGGATTTAGGAGTCACCTATGACATGATTGATAAAGTCATTATCTACTTAATTTAAGTTTAGTGGGTTTATTAAGCAAATTCAAGATTAACTAAATTTGAATAGTATCCTAGCCCACTAGAAAGATTAATCTTTCTGAATAGCAGTGAGAGTTATTATTTCAAATAAAATAGTGGAAGTAACCAAATACATGATTAAATTCCTAATCTTATTGGTAGTCATGACATATAATCAATTACTTGCTTTTCTTACTTTTAAACTTTGTTATGAGTGGAATTTAGCTTGTTTCGTACAGTTGATACTAAGTGAAATTAATTTCTTAGACATAAGTTAAGTTTGAGAATAGTTCTCAAAGTTCGATAGAAAAGTTGTATGTCTATTATGCAATGTTGCTATTAATCCCTGTTGAGGATTTAGTGTTAAAGTTTTATAGATATGTCAATATCATATAGATGACAAAATATGATAACATTTTGAGTTAACTGATATCTCATAAACTTTGATGGCATCACGTAAGATGTAAGTCAACACCATAACAGCAAGATATAAGAGGTTGCATGAAGTCTGAATTGTATAATACCCTGATGAAATTGTTTTACTAAATTTAGCCCACTAAAAGCATAAATATGGACATCAAGTAAAGACTTTGCTATAGAATGATAGTAGTTATCATTAAAAGAAATGATTACATGATTTTTCTTACTTACACGAAATATAATAGAGGTCATATATATTTCTTATCCATATTTATGAGTATTTGGTACTGAATTTAGATTCAACATTACCTTTAATAGTTCTAATTAGATCAATTAGCAAGATTTCATATTAGATATGAAACACTAAGTCTTTAAAAGAGTCAAAGTTAATGATTTAGGGATGTGATGCTCAGTTAAAGTATATATTATCCATCAAGTTTAGAACTAAATTGGATAATAAAAAGTTGAAAGATATTTAAAAGGTTGGATATAATCTTACAAACCCATTAAACAAATTATTTGTTTCAATGTATACTTAGAGGAGAATGGTTCTCAAAATAAGTAGTGGGAGTAAGATAAAATTTGAGAAAAAAAAATCAAATATGATAATAATACATCTACTTCAAACTGGTGCCTTTATTGATACATTAGAAGTATAGATGAAAGGCTATGAGATGTTAAAATATTAAATTTCATGATAAATTCAAAGAGTTTGTTTTGAAAAATTGCTACAAGAAGGTTAGGAGGAGTATAATTTTCCTCTTCAGTGGGAGTATGCAGAGACATATTGCTCATAGAGAACACCAATTCTAATTTTCAATTGTTAAAAATATAATTGTTCAAGAACAACTCTTGTTGGATATGAAAAGGTAAGAGCTTAATTCTAGGAGTTAGATCTAGAGATAGATTGGAAGTTGTTTACCTATTCTAAGTCCAAGTATATAGATAATGTACTAAATATGTTTAGTATTTGAGATATCTGACACTTATGAAGTACTAAAGATATTTATTATTTTATACATGAGTTAATATTTGAGTTCAAGGTTATATGAATATTAAGTTTAAAAGTAAATCCTAATTAAGGTCTATTTTACTTGGAACAATACCATTTTTAGATTGGAAAGGTTCCAATGTAGCAATGGTTGCTAATTAAGCCATAATATGTTTTTCATTTAAGTGAAAATGATTAATTGGATCAATAAGTTCTTTAATGAACTTGATATAGTTCCTTGCATTGTTCAAGCATTAATGTACTGTAGAATATCAGAGTCATTTGGCATGTAAAAGGAGCTAAGGTCTTATTAAAGATATAAGGATGTATTTTGGGTAATTTTTCTTAATTATAATAATAATTAAGATGAAAGTTGTAAGATTTAAGCAAGTTCTCAGTGTAAAGAATCTAGTATAATTATCTCATTAAGCTAATGTCCCAGTAGTGACATGATCGTCATATGATGATATATTATAAGATACTTAAGCAATTGGCTTAGTGCAAGTCAGGATTGTTGGTTTATGCATTATAGCCAATCAGTTAATTGTAGCTTAGTGACAATTATTTAAAGGCATTCTTTTTCTTATACATACTTAGATATATGTAATAAAGTCTATGAGATAAATATACATTACAAATAAAATTATAATAAGATTACAATTATGAGATTTATATTGTATTTATTTATCATCCCTAAATTGTTCTAGTAATTGTTTTATTGAGACCGTACATTAATAAAATGTAAAACGATTAACACACGTTATGCTTTTCCTTATGAAGGAAGTAGTTAATTTCATAGACTAAAGTATGGAGATACTTAAACAAACGTATGAGTGCTTGGTAGAGAACAAGTTCACTAAACTAACCACATATGAGAAATACATTTGGAACATTACTTATATGTCTATAGAAATTCTCGTTATGATGATTGTATAAGTGATCATTTGATTTGAGATCTCTAAAGTTATCTTATACAGAGATTGTTATGTTTTGATACTATTTATGACCTATCCTAATCATAGGTAGTTTAGTTGGTAGTTATTGGATGTAACATGAACTATATGAAGGTAGTTGAGTGATCAATATAGGTTAATCACCCTAATGTAAATAGGGAGAATATTATATTATTCTCGATTACTATTGATTCGAAAATCCTTAGCAAGGACGAATGATGTTTTGTAAATAATTTATAAATGTCATTAATTGAATCAATAGCTAATGATAGAGAACTAATATAATTGGATTCAAAATAGAGTAGACATTAATTTCATGCTCTATGTCTAATTGAAACATTGTAAGATGAAAAGATTGAATTATACAAGAAATCATGCACGAAAAAAATTACTCAAAAGAACTTTAGCATTCTTAAATATTTGAGTGGTTATAATGCGTTGCTAGATGTCAATCTTGATCTATGGATATAAATTGTTTAATTAGATAATTAAAAATAAATTAAAGGAGTTTAATTTATTGAATCTTAAATATAATTTATGGTTATAATTTATATCCATTGCCAATATATTTGGGAACCTAATGAGTCACACACAAAGAACGTGTTGACGAGAGAAAAGATACTTTAATCAAGTTGGACTTTATTGTAAAGTTTGAGAAACTTTATGATTAAATATGAAATATTTGATAAATAAGGATCAATATAAGATATTGCATCTTATTTAGGCATAGCTGGTATTTAATTAGAATTATTTGATATTTTAATTAAAGTTTAATTAAAATTAGAATTTAATTTTGATTAAATTATTAAAATGTTCAAAACTTATTATAAATAGGTTTAAGTTATAAGAGAGCCAACACTTTTTGTCTAACCTTTTATGTAATTGTTATAGAGTTCTCTCAATTCATTTTGTAGATAATGTTATAGGCAAGATACTTGTACAGCTAAGGTAGTTGAGCTAAGCCAGTTCAGAAATGGCTCGGGAGATAAAAAATGATAAAAATTTGAAACAAGATCTGAATTAAGATTCACGCTTTATTATAATTTATAGATTAATCATTTTATAGAACTTAAAGTTATTTTAATTTTTGGAAAATCAAAATATGAAAAAAAAATTCATAATTATTTCAATATATATAGGACGGGATCTCTACCCAATTTTTCAACATGTTTACTTTTTAGAAATAGAATAATGTTTTGAATAGTTCAATTTTACAAAGAAAGATCTTTATGAAACAAAAAGACAACATCCGAAAACAATCTTAAAAAATAACATTCTCGTTAGAAACATAAGTCACCATAGGCCTTTTCCTCCATTTGACACCAAACCAATCAAATTTCATATGATTTCGATCTTGAAAAGGGAAGAATAATAAAACTCATTTGACCATGAAAATACGGGTGAAGACGGTGTCATCACAGAGCACACGTTATCACTGGCCAACCAAAAGTCTTAAGTTGCCGAATGAACATGGTCTAATTTCTGCTTTTGAAAATGTAAACATGGTGAAGTGATTGACGGGTGTCGTATCACCAGCGTGCGGCGGTGACCGACGGACTGCACGACTCACCAACAACGACTGTTTCTTGTGGCTGCTAGCTATTTTTTTTTTTTTTGAAAAGGAGCTAGTGGCAATGTTGCGAATACAATATCAGATTTAGTACCGGATTGAGTTCTAGAACGGTACTGTATCGGTACCGGTTAATACCGGATACCGTTTCGGGTAATTTTTTAAATTTATGAAATAGTTCCTGAATTTTTTTAAAAATTACAAATAGTTCATTATCATATTATACAGTTGTACTCTGTCTTCAAAAATTATAATAATAAATAATAATTTCAATTTAATTTAATTTATAAAATTAATTTAATAATTATTAATAAATATAATTATATTTATATTTTTAAAATATATAAATTTCAAATAAATT
>JAOQMS010000006.1:9507570-9531222 GCA_027563885.1 Erythroxylum longipes | reverse complement strand
TACATACATACATACATACATACATACATACATACATACATACATACATACATACATACATACATACATACATATATGTATGTATGTATGTATGTATGTATGTATGTTATTTTGATTACTTTTAATGACTATGTTTATTAAGCAAATAAAAAACTAGTTGCCATCTGAGTCTAAAATAAAAGACATGGGTGAAGCTACATCAATTCTTAGGGTAAAGATTTTAAAAAATCATTGTCTTTTTCATAAGCACATATATTATAAAACTTTTTAGATGCTTACATGAACAAGATAGTAAGCCAATTAATCTTATTATTACAGATAAAAGTCTCGGTCAAAAGTTTTCAACAAGAACACTATAAGATAGGGAAAAAAATGAAGAAATTTCCTTATTCCATTGTAGTTAGAAGTCATAAACATAAAATAATGTGTATAAGACCAAATATTTATTATACTATTAGAATGGTGAGTAGATATCATTTAAATCTAGGTCAAGCATATTGGAGATCAGAAAAAAAAAACATTAAGGTACTTAAAAGGTACTAATGATTACATATTGTGTTATCAAGGTAATGAACTACATACACAAGGTTATACAGATACTGATTGGGGAGAAAAAATATAAGAAACAATCATATATTGATTTATCCATAATAAAAATGAATTTATAACATTTTCAGCTATACTATAAGAAGTATATACCACTACGTGATATGATGGCAAACCCAATATCAAAAAATTTGAAAAGATACATGTATTAGGCAACTGAAGTTAATAAGATTACATAGATATTGATATATTATCGATAAAAATTTCTAAATCTATAACCCTTTATTGTAAATGCAAAATACGTGTCGATATTATTTATTATGTCGTAAATATTATGTAATACTCAATTCTAAAGTATGTTTTATCTATGTGAAATATTTTGAATTTCTAAAGTATGTTTTATCTGTGTGAAATATTTTGAATGTGAATCAAAGAACATATCAAACAAATAAGAAATTTATCCACCCAAAAGAGTAATCATCTTTTGTATTTGTAATAAATATATATGAGACATGTTTATAATTTATTTTGTGGATGATAAGTGAGGGCAAGAAGTTTACTATAAATATTGCCTTATATAATAAAACAAAAGAAAATTAGTTTGGAATGATTAAATTTTTACTATATCTTTCTTATGTTGTCATATTTGAGTTCTTAAAAGATGATTTTTAAAGTAGACTAGTAAACTCGTGATAAAACATTAAGTATACTTTGAACTAATATTTGTATGATATTTCGTAAATAAAAGATATTTCCTATATATAAATGAAAATGGAATTAACATCATAATACAAAACTCTTATTATGTGTGTAAAATTGACCACGAAAAAAATTAATTTAAGTCATAAGATCTAACTTATAGTGTGCGTTGAATCTCATAATATGCTCTTATGAATTTTGTCTAAATTGTTAAGAATTAAATTTAAGATTTCTACTTTAGAATTTTATCAATAGGTCATGCATGAAGTGATCTTATATGATTATTTTGGGAAGTAAATTAAATTCAATTTGAAAGAATTTAGAACATAGGAAGATCATTTTGATTGGTGACACAAAAAACTATAAAGTTGTAATTTTTTTTTTTTTGTGATTCGTTACTTTAGTTCATGTCGTCCCTTTGAAACAACTATGAACTTTTATGTGGCTAATGAGAAAATTCAAATTGCTTTAGAAGTGCTAAGGACAGTTCTCGCAGAAACTTGAAGGAATACAACGAATGCAATCTTTTTTTTGCTCTTCTTTTGTTTCTTTCCCACTAAAGGGGATTAAATAGTAAATATCCAAGTATTTAGTATAAAATTATTCGCCTAGCACGAAAATAAAGGATTGTTTCGTGTACCATTGCACCAGTATCGTTGACTGAAAAGAAAGCTTAGTTCGACACGAATCATATCAACGTAGACGTCGTTCTTTACTCTAGTTAGATTTCCAAGAATTAATTGGGTTTCAGTGAACCAATCCTCAATATGAACGACGCAGAAAAGCAAAAAAGTAAAAAGCAAACTGGAATACTGCTACTCGTAAATGCATATATTCGAATTAATTTGCTTTTATCTTCTTTTTTATTCACCAATTAGCTAGGGATACAACAATCCTCATTAAATGTCCAACAATCGTTGCTATAAGTCATTAGCAATGACTTATACTCGTCGCCAAAAATGTCACCATTTTTACTTTTTTGCTGAATAAGAATTAAGTACCTCCATCTTTACCTTCTATTAAGTGGAATTATTTGATCCATTGAATTTTAAATTTTAAATTTATGGAGAGACATCTTGATAGTAAGCCCTAGATTAGCAAAGAAACTCTATGCTTTTATACCGATTATACGTAAATAGAAGATATAGGAAAAATAAAATTTTCTAATTCGATCAATAGTACTTATATCCATAAATTCAGAGATATTTTTTTATTATTGTGAGAGAACGATTCAAAATAAAGAGTATGATATATTTCGCTAACTATATAATAACATCTAAGAATTAGGGTTGGATTATAAACCCGGTCGGACCACAAAAAAAATTAATACACTACAACAAACGGATTATTTAGCGACATTTTCTTTTGCGATGAAAAGAAATCGTCTCAAAAAGTGAACATATTGCGACAATTTAAACAAGTCATCATTAAAACTAAGCATTTATCGACCAAACATAAAAGAGTCACAAAAGGGAAAATATTTTACGAGGCATAACAGAAATCATCGCCAAATGCTGAATATTTAGTGACGATTAAGAAAAATCGTCATAAAATGGTTCACAATAGGTGACGATTTTAGACATTCGTCGCTAAATAAGTTTATGGCGATGCTTTCAAAAAACATCACCATAGGTTGTCAAACATTTGGTGTCTAATCTGGTATATCGTCACCAAAAGGTCTATATTTGGCGACGATATTGTGAAGCGTGATGAACAGGTCAATATTTAGTGATGAACTATATGAATCATCGCAAAAGGTTACATATTCAGCTACGATTTCCAGAAATCGTCATTAAAGGGTACATATTTAGTGACGATTTGTGGAAATCGTCACTAAATGGTACACATTCAGTGAAGATTTCCAGAAATCATCACCAAATCGTTGATATTTTCTAAAATTGTTAAACTAACATTTTTATAATTTAGCATAGTTAAGATATATTTTATTGGAGATTTGTTTTGAATGTTTACAACGTATTATTAAAAAAACACAAAATATAATTTTAATTGTTAAACAGTAGTATTAATTAATCATTAATATTTATTAGCATTGCAAAAATTAGTTATAAAAAATTTAAATAATTATATCAATATAATAATATGATATATGGAGTAGTATAAACTTTGAATTAGAAGTTTAACAATTCATACAGTCATAGAGCCAGAATAATAACAGTCCACATTCAATAGTACGCAGCTTAACCTTTAACTAGTAGAGACGTTGATAGACAAATTCTTACAGATACAACAATAAATCAACTTTAAAGTTGAGTTCAGTTGATTGATTCAATAAATGACAATGATATAATTATTTATTTGGATTCTAAGTGACATAAGAGTCGGTAAAGGTAAATGAGTCCTTGATGTCTGGATTCCTGATAGGGGTTCTTGCACGTTCGAATGCACTAATTGAAACAGTAACAGTTCTTCCCTCAGGTGTAGGATTTTCACACCGTCTTACAAGAACTTTTCTGCTATAACTAAACTTGTAGAGGATATAGTGAATGAGTCGCTAGATTTAGTACCTAAAATATAATTAGTATAAAACTTAGATATTGTCAGATTAGTAAACCATTAAATGAACCAAAATTGGAATGACATGTATACGTGAATGAGCAGACGAAGTATGTGGAATTGACAAATTTTCCAAAACAATTGATTTCCTAATCCTTTACGGACTATTGTGACATTACTCCCGCTTGCATGTGCATACATGTCATCTTCGAGACTCAATTAAGCTTTAAACAGCATGCAGTATAAACCATCAAATGTGAATATATATAGTAGCTTCATAAAAGGAAATGAGATGTACATAATAAGGAAAGTAACGTTGTTAAGATGATACTAAACACCTTGAAGCAGAAGATCGACCATGGAAGGCAAACGATGATTAGTGTATAAAGTGGAGATTTTTTTTGCGTTGTTGGTTTTTTTAGTAGGGATAATTTTGCCACATTCCTCCCAACAAAATGAATTAGGATCATCCTGAACTAGTCTCTATGCGGCTATGCCGACATTCCTTGATTAATATTGTTAAAAGGTATATTCTGCAAATGTCGATTTAGAATAAAATGATGATATGTTTAACTTTAATTTCGATGATAAGTGAAACTAGTCCAGTCAGTGTGCCTAATGATATAAAAGTTACCCTTACTAAAATTTCAAAAATCTATTGTGTACTTTATATCATATGCAAAATTTAGAATTTAAAGTAGAATAGACATGACTATGTTCTTGATGTACAAAAATATAATATTATCTATATTTCTCTATATTACTGTTAATGGAAACGAATAAAAGTAAAATACTCTTGAAAGAATTTCATCAATGCAGAAACAAAGCTTTGATGAGATTAAGCGTTAAAGGACGTTAGAAAGACAGACATAAAGAAATAACAAAGATAGACAGTAAATCATCTTCAAAACACAACCATGACTACAATTCATACATGAAATGCATAATTAAGAACTCACAATAAACACCTAACCGTATAAGTTAAACTTAGCACAACTTCGTTGATGAAAATAAAACAAAAGAATAATACTGATTCAGTGAATAATTGTTCTTCGACAGTGATGAGCACAATACAGAACTCAAAGAAAAGAGAGGATTTTGGATTGGTGTTGACAGCTTGAACGAGAATGGAGTAGGCTTTTATGTTTTTGTCTTTGAAAACCTAATACAAGACAACGTTGTTTTTTTAGTGTAGGTAAACGATGTCGTTTATTGTTTGCTGTAGTTGTTAAGAAGTAGTATTAATTAATTTGCTACGATTTATTGTATTTAGTCAACAAATATCAGATGTAGTGACTAATACATGGTTCGTTGCTAAAGCCCGCCGGTTCATAAATAATTTGTAATAAATTTATTTTCCTATTCCAAATAAAACATAATTTGAATTAAAAATTAAATTATTCAATTTAAAACTATTTGCAAATTAATTTGTTGACCGTTCAAATAAATTAAAATTGACTTACAATTTTCAGAAAATTATACATTTTCATTATTATAATTTCAAAAAATGTATTTGAAAAAATTAAACATTTTAATTATTATAGTTTAGAAAATAAATAATAATAATTTTACAAGGCATTGTAATATAATTATAAAACAATTTCTAACAAATTATATTTAAAGATTAGTTATTCTTAAAAAAATAAGCAAATGAAGAATAATTGCATATATAAGTGAGAAGATTAATTTTTTATTTTGTGATTGGTAATAGGAAGGACTCATATATGTTAATTAATTAAGAAAATTAAGAATGTAAGGAAAATAGTTGGGTTTTTGCGATGTTTTATATAATTGGTAGCAAAATTTGAGTGATAGGTGACGAAATTTGCGATCATCGGAAAAGGTTAAAGGTTGAGTTGTAGAGACGACTCATCAGTTTGGTAGCAAAATGTTGTACATTTTGTGACGCTATCTCGTTTTCGTAGCAAAAGTATAACATTTTGCGACGAAATATAGATTCATCGAGAATGTACGGGATCAAAATAATTTAACTATGTCATTTTTTGCGTTTTCCAAATGTATTGGCGATGGTTACCAAATATGGTCAGTAAATGTTGAGCATTTCATGACGAATCATGTTTCGTCGCCAAATATTGCAACAGTATAAAAAAATTTAGGTCGGACATCGCCGTTTGTTTCAGCACAAACGACATCATCCCACCTTACCAAAAATTTAACGCAAAGCCCCTCCCCCCCAGCCCGCCTCTGCATTTTCTTCCTCCTCTCTTCTGTTGATTTTCTACTATTTTCGTCCCTTGTTTGTGCAACTTTCTCTTCTTATCTTCAATTGTCATCTAGCGTCTCCTTGGAGTTGAACTCAACCTGATAAATCTTTCTTTGATTTGTTGTGAGTTTGTGTTTTGTATTGTGTTTGTTAAATGCTATGTTCTTCATAGCAAACGTAGGATAATTTGTTGAGTTTTTTGAATGGATTGAGATTGATAATTGTTGGGTGGGTGTATGAATGTGTTAATGATGGTGAAGAAAGGGAACAAACACAATGAATGGTTTAAGTTTCGTAGGTGTTATGTTATGGTTATAAGGTGTTCGATGAAAGTCCTGTAGGAGTTATAATTATTCTATTTTAATCCAACTTGTTTTATACGATTAGAAATGGTGTTAAAAGACCAGTAACTCCTACTTCCCATATCCAACCTTCTTCTATCTTTGTATATATATACAATTCTTTATTATTCTCTATCATTAGTTAGAGTTCCCTATTGTTTTTTTTCTTTTTCAGAAGAAAAATTTGAAGAACTTTCTGTAATCACTTTCTTTCTAGAGGTATAATTTGGTTCCTTCCTTCTCCTATCTATGTTTTCTTTTTTTTTAATTTGTTCTCAACATGCACCAAGAATGGGTATGATGTAAGGAGTTTTTTTATACACGTGTTGGACATTTTTATGCTCCACTGTGAATAATACGGGTCACTATGTTGTTGATGTTTTACTATGTTAATTTACCATGACTACAAGCATAGTTTTAATGTTTCACTTAATGATGATGATTTTCAAAATCTTGACTATGATTATTGATTGTAAATAAATTGTTTGTGTTGTTTGAAATGTTAAGAAGATAATTTCCTTATGTTGTTGATGTTTTACTTATGTTAATTTATCATGACTACAAGCATATTTTTAATGTTTCACTTAGTGTTTATTTTTCAATTACAATTATACGTTATGTTCATATTTCGTTTTATACAGGTTTATTATAATGGCACCTAGTAGAAATAAAGAAAAGAGGGTGGTAACAACAGATGAAGTTTCTCCTACAAAACAACCAGCAATTGCATTATCGAATGAAGAAAGTCAGCAACAACCTTTACCAACATCGTCTGCTAGTTATGAGGGATCTTCAGGTCTGTTATTGTTAATCAAATATATTTACATTTATGCTAAAATTACTCATTACATGTTTAGTGTGTTTTTTTCATTATGATTTTTTCAGGTTCCAATACTGGCATCAGAAAACGAGGTAGAGGTAAGACAAAAGGAGCTGAGTTGCAACGGATGAATGTTGCAATGAACACCAAGTTTTCTGTGACGATTGGCCCCATGCAACATCGCCCAGTGGATAAGATCCAACCTGCAAAATTGGCCAGTGAGTTATGTGTCGTTGTGAGGAATGAGTTGCCTTGCCTTCAGCATGTCAGGAAGTTGAAGGAAGACAACTTGCTCCAAAATGCTTTGGATAAATTTCGGTAATATTTCAATTCATTTTACTGATGGATTGCGATTTTACTTACAAAAAAATGATAACTTAACTTAGACATGTTTTTCACAGATGAAGCTCAATATCGTTGATATCGACAAGCCTGAGGTTTCAAACAGTGTTAGTTTAATGTTGTAACAAAGGGTGAAGGATCATCGATGTCGACTTCATAAATATTACCAATCTTTCCCTTCCAATGAAGAGGCAAGAAGACATGTTTCGGAACAGGTGACTCCAAAAAATTGGAGTGAAATGTGTGATTATTGGGCCTCAACGAAGATTCAGGTTTGTTTTTTTCTCTTTAAATTTCCTTCAATTAATTTTGTTTATACATCTCATGATTACTTCTCTTAATTTAGGAAAAGTGTGAGAAAGCTAAGGTTAATAAAACAAAAATGAAGCCTCCTCATAACACTAGCTCCAAATCATTTATCGTCGTCTGACAAGAATTTGTAAGTGTAACGTTTTCAATTTATTATTCTATTTCTTAATACAATAAATTCTAATTGGTTATAATTTTTAAATTCGTATTATAGAGCCAAATACAACTCCAAGGACAAGAGTGTGATAGGATCACACTATACAAGCTAACACACTATAAGGAAAGTCAAGGCTGGACACCTGCAGAGGCACAAAATAATTATGTAAGTACTAACAAATTAATATTACAATTTATTTTTCTATGTAACATTAAGTAATAATTTTTTATTTAACTTGATTTTGCACTTTAAATTGTAGGACAAGGTGCAAGAGTTGTTGGAGACATCATTGTTTGAGGGGAACGAGCCCAATGTCGATGACATTTGCAACAACATCCTTGGTACAAGATCAGGCTATATCAAAAGTCTTGGGTATGACCCTAAGCCTGTTGGTGCATCTTCGTCAGGACCAGCATATGTGACAGCGCTTCAAAAGGAGAACCGGTAACTAAAGACTAAGTTAGATCGTAATATTAAAGAAGTGAACAAGCTTAAAAAAATAGTTAAACAATTACTAGGTTCTACATATCTTAATGGTAGTGACTCAGATGAAGACTCTTAGTTTGTAAATGATGTGCAAATATTTTTTTGTACATAATGCATTCCATTTTATATGTTTATTTTATTTCAATTTATTATTATTTAAAAAATATGTCAATAACATTAATTATAAAATGAATCATTTTATATTTCAAACTATCTTTAAAATTGTAATAAATTGAAATAAATTTGTTTTAAACAATTATAATATTATTTAAATTCAAAATTAAAATTTGTCACTAAATAAT
The DNA here is from genome assembly GCA_027563885.1 of Erythroxylum longipes. Lineage (NCBI taxonomy): Eukaryota > Viridiplantae > Streptophyta > Magnoliopsida > Malpighiales > Erythroxylaceae > Erythroxylum > Erythroxylum longipes. The sequence continues at coordinate 9,522,482 of JAOQMS010000006.1, read as the reverse complement.
ATTAGCTACCAAAACAAAATCGTTACAAAAAATTATTACCTACGTTTATAAGAATGTCCCTAAAAACATTTTTCTACAACCACAAATTAGTAGCTAAAACTATTCTGGTACAAAAACAAAATCGTTACTAAAAACTATTAGCTACTAAAACTAAATTGTCACAAAAAGTTTGTGCCTATGTTTGTAGAAACGTCTCTAAAAATATTTCCCTACAACAAACAATTAGTAGCTAAAACTATTCTGCTATAAAAAAGAAATTGTCACTAAAAATAATTACATACGACTACAGTTTAGTAGAGAAAAACTTTTAGCTACAAAATATAAACGTCACAAAACACTATGTATGATGTTCTTGTCGGTTATATTTTTTACCAACGAATTTTTTGTGTCAAAAAAAGATTTTGACGACCATTTTAGTGAAACGTAGCGGATGTTGTTTTGCTACCAAGATTCGGTGATGATTGCGGCGACGATCTTGTTTCGTCATAGATAGTATTTGGGACAATATGGTATTGTTTAGCGACATTTATTTGTGTCGCTAAATGTAGTGTTTGTTGTAATGATTCAATATCTCATACATTAGTATGTTGATAATATACGTTGGGTTAATAGGACAATTATATTAGGTAATGACATTTTGTTTTAACATTGAAGCAGAAATATACGTTCAATGTAATTTCTTTTGTAACTTTTAGTATGTTGTTACTATATGTTGGGTTAATAGGACAGTTATATTAGATAATCACATTTTGTTTTAACATTGAAGCAGAAGTATGTATCCTATTTTATTTTTCAAAAAAAGAAATATGCATCCTATTTTAGAAAAGATGTATAGAAGTAAAACGTTATTGTCTTTTTCTGTTCTATGGTAACTTCAACTAATGATTATTTCAAAACATTAACTGCAAGTTTTTTCTTATGTCTCGTCGACAAGACCAACCCTGACCATCAACGGAACATATATTTTGATGGTAAACTGAAACAAAAAGGGGAAGGAGCCTAACCTAACACATGGCAGCTCAGCTTTCAGCATTAAGGTTTGAAAATTTTGTGTTCTCATAGAATCTTTAATTTTTGTTTATATTTGGAATATTGTACTGTTATTTTCCCACCTCATAATCAGTAGGTGTGAGAATGTGTTGAAGAACGACTCGGTTGACCGAAAAGGTTGGCAATGCAGGCGAGTTCAGCATCAGTTGTTGACGATCAGAATACAGAATATATCTGCCGTACCCTTCAAAATCATCAGGAAGAAGAAAGTTCCTAAAACCCACCTCGATACCACAGAAAATAAAAGATGTTTCGAGCAAGGATGAACTATGTGCCGAATATGAGGATTGAAGGGATCAGAGAAGCTTAACCTTCAATTTTAATATCTTAATCATAATCTCGGGTATTATTGAAATGAATATACTTCAAAGCTAGTGATGAAAAATTTTATTTTTCACATTTTTAAGTTTTAGTCGCCCTCTATGGCGAGTATCATTTTTTTGGAATAAAATTTGTGTAAATTGTTCTTAGGAAGATTTATTTGAACTAATTAAAATAAATCTGGGCATTTTCTTCGACCGCTTGATTCCCACCTTGAATTCTGGAAACAACTACAGATTCTTCAAAATAACTGTTTCCTGGAAGGGTAGAAAACTATTGGCCTATAGCTAAAACCAGTTCACGCCGAAAATCAGAATGGAAGTCACTGTTAAGATAGTCATCATCCAACGGAATATAATGTAATATTTGTGTATTAAATCAATCGAAGAAGGCTATTGGTATGAGAGATATATTCGTTAAATTGACGACCATTACACATTCTTAAAAGCAAAGTTATTCCCTTTGTATTCAGTCCTTAACTCGCCTAACTCTCCCTTTTGACAATCTTAATCAAAACTAAACTTTCCGTTCCAGACCTAACCTGTCTGACACATGGGGATGGTTAATTTCTAACACATATTTTCATTCAATGGCCTCAAATTTTGACTGTTTCTGTTATATGGAAGACCGAGTAGTAGTGATGAAATGAACTGGAATCATTTAATGGTTTCAAAAGAAGTGTTAACTATTGAACATTCTTCAATTATCTACCTTTTTCATAATTTTTGTAATGACCTCGGTTCAATTTCTGTGACTTCTGCTCTTGATTTCACATTCAGGATTTATCTCATGATATGGGGAATTCTGGCAGTTGGTATTTATATTATGAATAGATTTACAAATTTCAACATAAAAAATAACCAATGCAGAACTCATGCTACCCAGATTTCCATATCTGATAGTGGTCTTTTAAGGAGTTTTCATTGGGAGCTACATATATTTTTCTGTTGTTATAATTTTAAATTTATTCGTTTCATTAATAAAAGAAATTAAGCTAACTAATCATAGGCACATAAAAGTATGTCCTGAAAAGAAGGAATTTTAGGTGAGGGAATTAGAGGAATAATATCATATTCCCTACGTATTTAAGTCTACTGTATTGTATACATTTGCCCTATTGTACTAAATAATAAGGGGTATCACGATTTCACTGTAAATTATCTGATGCACAAAAGATAAGAAATAAGGTCTGAATCCGTAATCATGCATGAACCATTTTTTTAAGGTAACTAATAGACTATTCAAGAGCTTGCCTTAAAAATAAAAATTATTTTCATTGATCAAAATAAATATTAAGTATGCGCTAATACCTCGGAAGCTTCAACCATATTTCTTTGTTGCTAATGCCCAACAACTAGTTAATTATACCTTAAGAAGAAAGTAAGAACGCTCCATTACTCCAACAAAAAGTCGAAACTTTCAATCATGAAAAGAACTTCGCTTAACCTTTTCTAAGTAGATGCTTATTAAATTCGATTGTGTCGACCTCGTGGCTCGATCGTATGATCACCTAACTATATTTCTCTATTTTTCTCCCCCCTCTTCCCTTATTTTATCACTAATAGTTTAGAAACTGCTCTTGGCTGGGTCACTTCTAACAAAATGGATTATGAGAGATTTATTAATTAACACAATATTTGTGACGTTGAAATCCATATTTTATTTAATGCTAGTAATTTTAAAAAATTCAAGAATTACAGTTTTGAATAATACTTTAAAAATCGAACCGGAAGTTGATTAAACCAATAAAACAAGAGGTCTAAGGTATAAAAGGTTTAGGCGGTATTAAACCATCTTAAAACTGACTAAAGATTAAATAAAATTAAAAAATTTGAAATACGATTGAAAGATAATTTCCTTAACTTTCAAAAAATTTGAAGTTTAATTGAAAAAATATTGTTAAATGAAAATTAATTATTTTATTTTAGTTTACAATAACTTATTAATTTATAAAAATTAACTAAGTAATTAATAAATTGATCAGTTTTTAATAAAAAGGGTGAACTGAAAAGTTAAATAGTTCAAAATTTTTATTATTGAACAAGCCGAACATTCTGTTATAATTATGCTATTACTCCAAGGTCAAAAATAAGTTCCTAACATTTCATCCTTCAAAACCAATAATTAAAAAATCGGTGAAAAACAAGTAACTGAAATTTGCATCCTTCGAAACCAATAAATTTGGTTTTAGGATGCAAATTTCTTTTTTTTTTTTAATTATTGGTTTTGAAGGATGCATATTGGATTTTTTAATTATTGGCTTTAGGATGCAAATTTATTTTTTTAATTATTGGTTTTGAAGGATGCAAATTTCAGTAACTTAGTTTTCATCGTGGAGTAGCAGTATAATTATAATAGAATTCAGAATCTAAACTAACTCTAATTGCTTGCCGACTATGGGGAGATGGAAAAACTATAAGTGCCATGCAGAACTGGCAACAAAGACACAGACAGAGCTTTGCTCAATGTCAAGATTATAGGACAAAACCAGCAGACGCCGCTGATATTGATGAAAACTACGCAAAGTTAGGCTATGGCTGCTAGTTTCACAATCCTTTTCAGAAGGCGGTTTGAACCTTCACCTAATTTTGTTCGATTCTTTTCTTGCTGCCCAACGTAACAAATGTATTAATCCAAAAGTTGTTCCACCAGGTTAATCTTAGATGGTAACGGACATGCACAGAACAAAATGTAATAATCGAGTCGAAAGGAAAACAAATGCTAATGGGAAATGGAAAGGAAATACTTACCTAATAATGGGTCCTATTTTAGCAAAAAAGAGAACAAAAGAACATATTGCAACTCAACAATGAAAGAGAATTAAAACATTCCGTCGGTCATAATTGAAATTCAATAGTAGACTTCTCTTTCCCTCGGTTATTGTGGACTATTCAAGAAAGAACTTTTTTCTTTTCTACTTCTTGACCAGATGTCGGAAATGTAAGCATTTTATTATAGTAATTTTCAACCAACGTGGGACTTAATATTGGAACCAATTAAAAGCCTCGTATCCTATTCGATTGCTTCTAACTTGCGATGACCAGTAACCAAAAAAAAAAGCAAGAAGAGTTACCACTTGGCAAGCAACTCTGTCTCTTGTCTATATTTTCTTTGGTTTATAAGTTCAAATGAATGTTAGTAACAATGTGTAAAAGCGAGCATGCTAACAACATCAATGAATATAACAGAGCAAATAATATGGCGCATATCAGGTTTTAGTGCTTCACAATATCGCTAAATCATGGAAATTCTCGTTAGTTCCCAAGAACTTGACCCTTGACTTATTTTATTAAAGGAGGGGAGGCCGTGCACTTAATAGGATCGTATACACATATTTGTCTTGCGATTAATAATTAATGAAGTCAGAAGATGTAAATATGTAGCTAATCTATATTACATTATTAAAGACTCGAAACAGATTTCAACCTTAGACAGGGTTCTTAATAATTGACCGTCTATAATTTCCAAATATTGTTTTGTTTAAATCAAGGAAGAAGCCACATGGGACTATTTCCATTGAAAAGATGAAAAATAAAAAATTTTCACATTAATTTTATACATTTATCTAATTTTATTGCCGTTAACAACACAGAATTTTATTATACAAACGAAATCTTTTAACTGTACCCTGATTTACACAAATTACTATTGTCAACAATAGCTATTTACACTACATAAATTTAATATGTGGAATGGAGAGTAGTCATTTTCAATATTAAAACCTTCAAAAACTGGAGATGACCAGAATTGTAACCTTTCAATGTAGAGAGTAACTTTGTTGAACGTATGTACCGAATTGACTAGTGAAAGAAGAATAAGAAAGGTCATTTGGTAGCAAGAAAAGTGAAGGACATATCTAAAGGTCCACATGGAATTTCTCTTTCAAGGAAAGTTCCATATAGTATTCCTACGCATTTTGGTTGGTTATGATATTTCATTTTCGCCTATGTAAATATTCCGTGCAGCGTGGGATCACAAAGTGGTCCCTCTCTCCTCTTTTCCAATAATTTTTGGTATTTTCAATTTTGAATTAGTAGCCAAAAGTACTGAGGGTGAGCTTGATTCATTTGAAAGAGTAGTAATAGAAATTATAATAAATATGGAGAAGAATAAAATAAAATATGGCTTCTATTTTTTGCTATATTAAAGATATAAAATATTATCTCAAAAAGAAACATAAAAATACCGTTCATCCAATCATAATATATCACTAATAATATATCACTAATTATTTTTTTTATTCTTTAACTATTGTTTTCTTTTCATACCAACAAACCAACCACTCCCTAGGATTAACGCAGCCGAGGCGGTATGTTGGTCGAGGTGCTTATTTTCCCAACTTACGTGTAAAATGTTTTGTTAATCATAAAACTCCTATTAAAGACTTGTGTATATCTAATGATATATTAATGAATCTTTATCTTAAAATAGAAAATATAAGTTCTATTTAGCTATAATTTCCAAAAAAAAAAGTTCTATTTAACTATTTATTTTAGCATAATAGTTTAATGATAAGGCTCTCCTAGTCCTATGTCTATGAAGTATTACCAGCGGAAATGGGAAAAATGCTGAACTTCCAACATATTTATTTATAATTTTGAATTCTTCTTATCAAAACTTCATTTTCGCTTCTTAAAAATCTTTCATATTTTCTAGTTCAGATTATTATGCTTCTATTTTTCTTATATTAGTACTTGAGGTTGTGGATATAGTTTGAGTTATTCAAGTTGAAGTAAACTAATTAAATTTAAAATAAAATTATACTATACATTATGTATCACTGATAATTGTATAACACTTTTCATTCTTATATTTTTTAAGATTTATAGTTAATTTATTTCTATTTTCATATTTTTTATTTCAACAGTTCAATTCCCTTGTAACTTGGTTGATGCTACCCATAGTCCCTCTTTTAAATGATTATGATACTTCATATTAAAAATAAAGTGACCATTTATGAACTTGTTGTAAGAAGTCAATTATTAACTAATAAGTAAAGTTTTAATTATAATAACAATACATAACAAAAATTACAGCAAATAATATTGGCATTCTATATTAAGTTGTTTAAAATTATAGATATTCATAATTTTATATATGAAGTAATCAAATGTTACTGATACCATAACTCAGCTTAATTCTTAAACTTGATATAAACTAATTAAACTGGAATTGAATTAATAATTTAAAAGTGATTATAATAAATTAATACTTTATATCAAAATTAATTAGTTCTATTTAAGTTTAAGAATATAATTAGATCATTATCTAAGAAACATTTGATTAGTTTATAAATGATATTCAATTACGTGTGTTTCGTTGTTAATGTATAAGAAGTTACCGGGAATTTAAAAAATTAAGAATTTGTTCTAAAATTTTCTAAATTAAAGAGTAACACTGTGTCTTTTACCTTTTATAATATTATTAGGATACAAAATCAAAATGTTATGGTGATATTTTTGTTCTAGAGAATTATTTCATATTTTGTTTTATTGGTAGCAATAACTTAAGAATCAAAATAATCATATTTAGAAATATAATTATTAGAAGCCTCAATATTCATAAGATTATTCAAATGGTAATAAGACATCAAACAATGGTCAAAAGGAGAATAGAGGCATGACAAAGTCGTTACTCTTTTTTCGACTCGGTGTGGCGTGAGAACAAGTCTATAAATTTTCTGCCTCTGCTTCTCACTCTCCCCACCCCAAGCGACCGAGTTGCATTTGTGTGCAGTGCGTGTGTGGCTTCACTTTTTTGAGACCTTTATTTACCTACACCTCCCAAGACCAAAACAATACTTCTGTCTCTCTTTCCCCTGTTTTTTCTTCTCCAGTTCTTCTCTCTCTACTCTTCTCTCATTTCCATAAAATCCTGCATAATCTTGTCAAAACTTCAGGTGAGTTCTTCCCCAAGCTCTCCGCAGTTCCAAATTCAGTTTTACTTTATGCGTCGTTAACCTTTATGTGAATATATGCAGAGGTTTCGAAGTTCGGAAGGGAAAATGACTAACCAAAATGTGGTTGTATGTGATGCCAAGTCCGGGATTGATCATTTTACGACTAGAGTAGTCTTGCCCAAGTCTTTGTTTTCACCTGTGGCCCCATCTCCAAGAGGGAGAAATTGCATCACCGTAACTAGGCCGACGTTTACTGGAAAGGTAGATAATGAAGAAGGTGGTGGTGGGACCAAAGTAAGTTCTTGGGTTGATTCAATGAGAGATTCTTCACCTACCCGAGTCAAAGCAGCTTGTTTATCCGAATCCGAAGAGAAAAGAACATGGATTGTGAGTGTACTTTTATAAAAATTGTTGAATACTTATTTAGTTATTTACAGTCGATACGGATCACTGATGTTTCTTTCTGAACTTTCACAAAAACCAGATTAATTATCCGTCGGCTTTAAGCATGTTTGAACAAATAGTCAGCGCTTCTAAAGGAAAGCAGATTGTGATGTTTCTTGACTACGATGGCACACTCTCGCCAATCGTGGAAGATCCGGACAGAGCATTCATGACTAGTGAGGTTAGCTATTTCTGCTATGTTCATTTCAAATTAAAATTTTATTGAGTTAACCTTAGATGTCACTAACATTGTGTTTCTCTCTTCTGTTAGATGAGAGAAGTTGTCAGGGATGTTTCCAGATACTTCCCTACAGCTATTGTCACTGGAAGATGTAGAAACAAGGTAAGCATTGTCGAAATGAACTTTCTTTGAAATTTACCACTTATTTCGTGGATATGTAGCCACTTGTCATACTTACAGACGCAAGATACTGTAGGTCTACAGTTTTGTAAGATTGGCAGGACTTTACTATGCTGGTAGCCATGGAATGGACATTAAGGGACCATCCAACAACCCCAAGTACAAAAAAGTGAGCTTTTCTCACGTAACTTGTAATTACACGACTAGTTTTCTTTCATTATCTCTTTCTTTCTTTTTTTTTTTGCACTTTCCTTAACGACAATACAAGCTCGTTGAACTTAATTGTTCATTTATTTTTTAGGGTCGTCGAGGAGTTCTTTTTCAACCTGCTAGCGAGTATTTACCCATGATTGATAAGGTATTGGATTCCCTTTATTACTAAAAGAAATAAGTAAAAGCTACATTCATGGAAAAGAAGTTAACTTTTTTTTAAAAAAAATCGAATTTCAGGTATATAAGATTCTGTTGGAGCGGACGAGAACTGTTCGAGGAGCCAGAGTTGAAAACAATAAATTTTGTCTGTCCGTACACTTCCGATGCGTAGAAGAAAAGGTATTAAGTGAAATCTAGCTATTCATGTACTTGACTTGGTTATCATAATTATGTACTACTTTTTAACTTTTACTGTAACTGGCTGTAAATAAGAGTCATTACTTACGAATCATCTCAACTTTGTTGTGACAGATGTGGGCTGTACTGATAGAAAAAGTTAGAGAAGTGCTCAGTGATTATCCAAAACTCAAGTTATCTCAAGGAAGGAAGGTACTTGGAAAATTTTGTTACTTACAGCCGAAACAAAATGACATTAATTGAGAAGGTTTTGTAAAATTTTGATGGTTATTATAATTTTGTTCTTAACTAGGTTCTAGAAATCCGACCAACTATTAAATGGGACAAAGGCAAAGCCTTGGAGTTCCTGTTAGAATCGCTAGGTGAGTATTTTCTCACCGTACGTAAATTTATTTCATTGTACATACGTGTCCTTTCGGTTCATGCTTTACTCCTTGGAATGAAAGATCTTGATGACTCCTGTTAATTTTGTATCATTTTGTTTCAGGATATGCCAATTCTAGTGATGTTTTGCCCGTGTACATTGGAGATGATCGTACGGATGAGGATGCTTTCAAGGTATTATGTGCTCCTTAATGGATTTCCCATTTTTCTTGGTGCAACTTCTAGATTTCCTCTAATAATATGAAAAACCTATCTTTACACGTTATACAACTTTTGAACATTATTGGTATATGATACTCAGGTTTTACGTAATAGGGGACAAGGACTTGGGATCCTTGTTTCTAAAGTTCCTAAGGAAACAAATGCTTCATATTCGCTACAAGAGCCAACAGAGGCAAGTTTCTAACCTGTTTTTTTCCTTCCCTCTGGTAGTTTTTTTTCAAGGTTCTTAATTTTATTTGGTGTTCCTACTTTTGATGTGGCATAATAAATAAATTATATCGATGCAGGTTAAGGAATTTTTACAAAGACTGGTAGAGTGGCAGCGACTGTCACCACAAGCACGATCTATGGTGTAAAGACTTTCTACATTTTAGATTTGTTTAGGGTTGATTGGAATATGTAATTTTTCTTGTCCAAATATTCATAAGTGGAAAAAAGATTCGGGATAAAGTCTCTCGCTCTCTCTCTCTCTATTCTCTGATAAATTCATCGCAACTGTGAGGTGTTATGTGATGCTACTAGGGAACATAGCCTTCTACAAGTGTCCTTAATTAGTTTACTATATAACGGAACATAATAATGAAAACTAACCCCAAGTTCTAGAAGATTTACTTCCATAAATAATCTCCAGATAAATACTTACTGACAAATGTAGAAATTCATTTTAGATATAAAATGACAGTTCTTTATTTTCATACCCAACAAAAGCTATACTACAGAATAGACTTCCTTCTCCTCCTCCGTGTAATGCACCGAGGCATGTAAAGGGCTTTGGGAAAACCAAAATAACGATCTTGGTCCTCTTGGAGAAATTTATCACAGCAACCACTTAACTGAATAAAACTGTTATTACTACTGGACCAGCAGTCCATTCATAGGATAATCCGTTCTTTAAAATATAGCAAAATTTGTCCTAATTTTGTAATAAAGGAACCATGCGTATGCTATTCAATCCGAATTATATCATGTGACATTCGTAATGTTTTCTTTTCTATGAACCGAATATTCTACACCTTTCATTTCAGGATCAAATCATACATCTTCAAAATTAAGTAATTTAATGCAGGCCTAACATGCACATCTTATAAAAACATTTATTGATCATGCAGAACAAGGGAACGAATACTATTCCATACCGGCCGGCATGTATCGTACCGGTCAGTAAACAGAAAAGTGTTTGTTATGTGGGTACCGGCTAGAAATACCGGTTGATATCGCTAATTTGTGTTCGGTAACGGCCGGTACTAGCTGGTATCCAAAATATCGGCCACATATCGGTCAGTACCATAAATTTAGGAAACAATAGGAACTTATTTGCAACTTTTGAAAATTTAAACCTAAAAACCCCCTCTCTCTGCTGCGTCCCTCACTCTCACCCTCGACCCTCCCGAAGCTTCCTTCATCTCATTTTTTTCTCTCTTTCTCTCACTGACTGTCACTTTCGCTCACCACCGCCATTCTCTCTCTTCATTCTCCTCTTCATCTTTGATGGTACTGCTCTCCCTCTCCGATGGTGCTGCTCCTTCCCTCATCCTCCTCGATCCACGCTAGCATCAGAGATCCTCTGCTTCTCCACGCGAAGTCTCGAAGACACTACCATCTTCAACCCTCCTCCACGAGGACCACCGCACCACGTCGTCCCCACCACTGAATGTCTGAAGGAGGAGAGAAGGCTGCTGCTCTCCCAGATCTATACCCAAAGCTGTGATCCGTCACCCGATCCGAAGACCCAACCCAAAATCTGAAGCTTGTGAATTAGTTTTTAGGTGTGTTTTTTGAGTTTTTGATTTTTTTCCTAATTAATTGCATTTTTGATTGTGAATCGGTTGGAACTTGGATGTTGAAAGTTGGAATTTAGTTTTGCGATTCAGTTGGATCTCAGATTTGCGATTAGTTGGAACTTGGTTTTTTGATTTGTGATTTGCGTGTATCTAGGTTGGATATTGGAGTTGAATGATTCACGGTTTTGTGATTTGAATATTGGAGTTGAATGAGTCACGGTGTTGTTTTGGTTTTGTGATTTACGTGGGTTAAATTGGATTGGATATTGGAGTTGAATGATTGTTTGGTTGATTTATGATTTAGGTTTGAACTTTGGTTTAAGTTTAACCGATTAAGAGAAATTTATGACAAGTTTTTTGATGAATGAAATGCACGACCTGATGTGAATATGTGATGATGTTGATGAATTGAATTGATTCAACTGAAAGTTTGTAAGTTGAAAGTTGAAACAACTTAAACTAAAATTTTAAACTGAGAATATTAAAGTTGCAAACTAGCAAAGACTTAAATAATTAATTAATATATTCTTAAAATTTGTAAAATAGTATTTCATTTTTTAGTATTTGGGTATTGGCTTTAGGTAAATAATTAATTGAGTATAAAATTATGCAATTGTAAATTAATAATAATTTGGTGATAGTTAATGATAGTATTTGGGTATTTGCTTTAGGTAAATAATTAATTAAGTATAAAATTATGCAATTGTAAATTAATAATAATTCGGTTGTAGTTAATGATAGTATTTGGGTATTAGCTTTGGGTAAATAATTAATTGAGTATAAAATATGTTGAATTATTTGGTAATATATATATGTGGGTTATCATAAATATTTATAATTATTAGAGTAGTGCTCTAAAGGTAATCACCTTTAGCACTTTTGTACAAACTTTATTTTGATTAATAAAGAGAAAGGTAATTTTTCATTAATTTGATGTTCGTTTATTTATAAATTGATGTCGATATTAAATCGAATTAATGAAATCCATGGTACAAAACATAGCATGAAGGAAATCATGATAAGATAATGATAATGAGATTCCTATCATGTGCAATTCTGTTAGTATCTAAATTATCCCTAGTCATAGGATTAATAAGACAAGACATTATTAATCCGGATAGACTAGCACATGTTATACTCCTTGATTTGATTAAGCAGTGAATCTCACAAACTGTAAGCATGAGATGTTTAGAGTTAACATGTAGATGCTTACTAAGAGTAGTAAGTACATTAGAAGCCCCATTATGAGATTATCATATGAATGATTTATCAAATGTCAATGATTAATCTCATCATAGCAATGGTGCAAATATCCTTAGACTTAAGGTACTCAAGGATATCTTGGATACTGATCCTATGCTTTGACATTATTTCTTGTTGCCTCAAGAGGAGGTCGCTCATAAGTGGTGATTAGGTACAACTATTGGTATTCGAAGGTAATTAGGTAGCCAATAAAGGATTCACCACTCCTGATAGAAGGAGATGATACCCACGGCCTCTTATTACGGTCATTACTCAGGAGTCTCTGGCTAGAGTAGTTATGTGTCATAAAGAGAGTCTTCAGTGTCATAAAGAGAGTCTTCAGTGACACATAGAGTAATTAGATCTCAGGACAAGAACTAAAATCATTTAGACTAGATGTGATATAGTCAGTCTAGTGGGAGTTGGCACATAGTCCATACTCCAAACCATGTAGGGTATAGAATGGTGAAGGGACGAATTGCACGGTAATTGTCTATGGAAAGGTTCGTAAGTCGGTTAATTAACTATCGAAGAGTTCGTGTTTTAATCCACTTATATTCTGGTAAATTGGCATCATGAAACCCTTTATAATTTGCTTGGATTAAGAGTTAATTCAAGTAGCATGAAACCATCCATGATTTGCTCGGATTAAGAGTTAATTCAAGTGCCCAAAATAACAGGGAACCTAAAGGTCACACGCATAAAAGATCAGATGAAAAATAAAGTATGCATGACCGTCATAAAAGTAAGCCACGATCGTGGTCGTGACCGAAGGCACAACAAATGATGCATAAGTGAGTTCTTCACTTATGTACACATGTACTAACAAGTTAAAACACACTTAAGTGATAGGATAAGGGGTCCAGAAGTGTTCTGGAGTTAGAGAGAAGTGGTTTTAAGTCTTGTTCATGCAATTGTTGCATGAATCTAATTGCATGTGACATAATCTTGACCTATCTCTCCATTTGAGCATCTACTTGAACTCATCTTGTTTGGTGCTCTAACCACCCTTACACACTGCTTTTTCTTCATCTTTGTGTGTTCTTGAGTGATCAAGAAAGGTGTTTGATATTTTCTACAACCCAAACAAGGAAAAGATTAAAGAAAAGAGGAGCATGATCAAAGGTACATGTGCTGAAATTTCATGTTCTTATAATCTGTGTATGCATGCATATAAGATTCTAGAATTTTGGGGATGTTGTGGGTTTGGAATTTAGATTCCGACATTTCCGCTACCTTATTGTGCATGTATGGTGTATATAATATTATGGTTTGTTAGAAATGAAAAGAAGATTCAAAGCTTTAAATAAGAAAAAAAACATTTCCAAAGAGGTTATATCCTTCAACTTGATCCTCATGTTATGAATATATCCTTCAACTTGATCATTATGTATGAATATATGTGTATGAACAACTGTATAAGATATGTGATTCATTATTTGATGATTATGTAAATCATATCATACCCTTCAACTTGATCCTCATGTTTGAAACTTTAAATTGAAATTGTTCGAATTTGTTGAAAATGAAAGTTGTTTATGTATGTTTCGTGGTTGTTGGAAAAGAAAATTATTTTTTGAATTTTTTGTGATTATTGAAAATGAAAATTGTTGAAAATTGTTAGAAATTGAGATTGTTTTACTAATGTTTGTAATTATTGGAAATGAAAATTGTTGAAAATTGTTAGAAATGGAGATTGTTTATGAATGTTTTGTGATTGTTGGATGGAAATAATTTTATGAATATTTTGTGATTATTGGAAATGGAAATTGTTGAAAATTGTTGGAAATGGAAATTGTTTATGAATGTTTTGTGATTATTGAAAATGGAAATCGTTTTATGAATGTTTTGTGATTATTGGAAATGAAAATTGTTTGTGTACATTTTGTGATTGTTAGAAATTGAAATTGTTTTATGAATGTTTTGTGATTACTGGAAATGGAAATTGTTGAAAATTGTTGAAAATGGAAATTGTTTTATGAATGTTTTGTGATTATTGGAAATGGAAATTGTTGAAAATTGTTGGAAATAGAAATTGTTTATGTATGTTTTATGATTGCTGGAAATGGAAATTGTTTATGTATGTTTTGTGATTGTTGGAAATGAAAATTATTTTATGAAGTTATATCCTTCAACTTAATCCTCATGTTATAAATAGATGTGTATGAACAATTGTATAAGTTATGTTATTTATTATTTGACAATTATGTAAATCATATAATATCCTTCAACTTGATCTTTATGTTTGAAACTTTGAATTGAAATTGTTCGAAATTGTTAGAAATAGAAATTGTTTATGTATATTTTGTGATTGTTGGAAATAAAAATTGTTTATGTATGTTTTGTGTAATTATTATATATTTTGAATAATTGAATTGTTAGTTTTTGACTTATAGTGAATTGTGTTCAATGAAATTGAATTGTGTATATGTAAAGCCCCAAATTGTAGCTTAGTTGGAATGTTTCATTGAACATGTATTCCATATGACTTAAATTATGTTTTTAAAGAATCATACTTGGGGAATTGGAATTAAATTGGCATCATAGAGATTTAAGGTATAAATGTTGAGCCCAAGGTCTCGGAAAATATGTTATGGATACTTTACATAAGGTTTAGGTGAAGATTTAGTGATAAGAA